>JAAGEH010000032.1:27576897-27667754 GCA_011751065.1 Lasiurus cinereus
GTCCAGTTCTTAGGTAGGAATCAGGCAAAACTTTACAAGTAACCAACGTGCTACAATTAAAGGAGATCTAACAATCTCACCATCTCTAGACATTTCCCACTTTCTGGAGTGATAGTGTATATAATCTGACTTTTAAAGGGTCATCCTAATCAGCTATCATCTCTCTGCTAATGTGATGAAATCACTGGTGCACAAAGCTCTCTCAATAAATTATAAACCTAAATCTGTTAATGGCTGTGATTTAACTATCCGTTTACAAAAACAAAGAATGGAGGAATGCTTTTCCTCACAGATGTAATCAATAAAGACTATAGTGGAGAATTGAAGGCTAAGTTACCCAAGGTCTCCAACTATTTTTGTTTTTCTTTTTTCAAAAATAGAGAGAGAGACTTTTATGGATCATAGGTAACTTAGTGACTATCAATTTATCAACTGCATACAACGCATGAGGCTTTGTTTGCATTCTGATTCTAAAAAAAAAAAACAAAAACAACAGAGAGAGAGAGAGAAAGAATCAAGGACATTTGATCACTAACTTTGATGATATTAAGGAATCATTAAATTTTAGGTCACTATTGGTATTTCAGCAAAAAAGAAAACATGGCATTTTCTAGAGATCAATTCTGAAACATTTAGAGATGAAAACAACCAATAATAGAATCAGTTCTTTGTGTTTTTTCCTGACCTTCAAATGAACTATTGACCTTACCACGAATGATCTCTAAGCTCATATATCAAGCCAGCCCTAGATCCCTTGACCTCTGCCTTCCATTTGGACTTAGACAATGACAGGCACTGATGGAATAGAGAGGCCAGAAGAGAAAAACAAGGGTATAGATGCTCCTACTTCCTCTCTACCAGGCTAAGGCTTGGTAGTAGCTGTATTTCTTTACCACAACTCAGAAGCCCTGTTAGGCAGCATCCCCTCTAGCTATGGTGCTCAGAGTTACAGGAACCACTTTTCTTCCCTTGCCCACTCACAGTTAGTATTGGTGGCAGCTCTCTTTCACCCTCTCATATTTCTAATATTTTTATCAAAGATTTTAAAAAAATACCCTATATGAGTGCTCCATCTGTTTTCTGCTGGGATTCTTATTAATATGCTCTCTTTCTGTGTTTCTTTTTGATAACTAGTTATTAGCTATGATCTGAGGAATCCGGACTGTCAGAACATTGTAAGAGCACTAAAAGATGGATCTGGTACTAGAGAATAAATTTTGCTGTGACCCTGTTGCCTAGGGGTGGCTTTACCCATTCTGATTCAGGGAATTCATTAGGTCACATCTGAAAATATGTGAAATATGTTGACCTTTTAAGTAGACCATATTGTAGGTTTTCTAGTAGAAAGCCTATTCTTAATATTTTTCATGAACAAAAATAGAATTGAATAACAAATTCTATTCAACAGATGTGGCTATATCTAATTCATTAAGATTTATTTGCCTAAGATGCCCATTTATAAGGTTCTTAATATTCTTCCTCCAAGAGCTTTTCCTGTTTCTGATGATACCATACCCAGAGAAAGATCTTGAAAGTGATTTACTTGACTTTTTTCACAAAACTCTACTGTCCAGTTATAGATATTTGACCTCTGATTATAGATTCAGTATGTTTAAAGTTCGGAAACTAGTCTTTACCTACTTGAAAATATTTTAGGAACCTAGCTCAGAAAATAACTCAGACTTAGGTTAGCCTGGTCTCAATTCTAGAAAGATGACTTGTTCTTCATGTTTTCTATCCATTTTCCCTAAGATTTTATTTGTATTTTTTAAACTTGGCACAGAGATGCTAGACTAGAATCTAAAATACTTACCTTTTTTTCCTTGGCTGGTGTGGCTCAGTTGGTTGGAGCATTGTCCTGTACACCAGCAGGTGAAGGATTCGATTCCCCATCAGGACACATACCCAGGTTGTGTTGGATCCCATTTGGGGTATGTGCAGGAGGCAACTGATTGATGTTTTTCTCTCACATTGATGTTTCTCTTTCTCTCCCTTCCTTTCTCTGAGATAAACAAATAAATTATAAAAAAGACTATCTTAAAAAAAATGCTTCTATCTTGCTGCCCCCCCTTATAGCTAATTATAATCATATAACTAATATTTGTTCAATGTGATATAAGTAACAGATACATATGTAAAACATCAAAAAATGTGGGAACTTTCACCTTTATTGTCTAAAAGGAGGAAACAAGCCCTTCTTCATAATATCTTGTAACCTGATGACTGAAAAATAGGCAATAAAGGTGAAAGTTCCCAAATCACTTTAGACCATAAATGGGCTTGGAGAATGGAAAGACTAAGCCTTGTTTTCTGAAATGGTGAAAAGCTATGGTAACTCTCAACAGATTTCTAGTTTCTTAAACAGAATAAAAACTTCTTTTTAAAAAAAAAAATTAATCTTTATTGCTCAGATTATTACAATTGTTCCTCTTTTTTCCCTCATAGCTCCTTTCCATCTGGTTCCCACCCCACCCATTTCTCTAACCACCTCCGCACTGTCTTCATCCATAGTGGTACAATTTTTGTCCAGTCTCTTCCTGCACCCCCACATTCCTTTCCCCTTGACAATTGTCAGTCCACTTTCTTTCTATGCCCCTGATTCTATTATATTCATCAGTTTATTCTGTTCATCAGATTGTTAATTCACTTGATTTTTAAATTCACTTGTTGATAGATATGTACCGTGGTACCTCGAGATACGAGTGCCCTAACATACGAGATTTTTGAGATACGAGCCGTCAAGCGAGAGATTTTTGCTTTGAAATACGAGCAACACTTGAGATAGGAGTAATCCCGCAGATTGGCCGGCTGCACACGACCCACCAGTTTACCGAGACTCCAGCGTCTCATAGTTGCCCATGCCTCAAGGTTACGGAACGAATTAAACTCATATCTCGAGGTACCACTGTATTTGTTGTTCATAATTTTTATTTTTACCTTTTTGTTCTTCTTCCTCTTCTTAAATAATACCTTTCAGCATTTCATATAATACTGGTTTGGTGGTGATTAATCCTTTAGATTTTTCTTATCTGTGAAACTCTTTATCTGCCCTGCAATTCTGAATGATAGCTTTGCTGGGTAGAGTAATCTTGGTTGTAGGTTCTTGCTATTCATCACTTTGAACATTTCTTGCCACTCCCGTCTGGCCTGCATCATTTCTGTTGAGAAATCAACTGACAGTCTTATGGATGCTCCCTTGTACATAATTGTTTTTCTCTTGCTGCTTTTAATATTCTCTCTTTGTCCTTTGCTCTTGGTATTTTAATTATGATGTGTCATTGTGTGGTCCTCTTTGAGTTCCTTTTGTTGGTGTTCTGTGTGCTTCCTAGATTTCTAAGTTTATTTCTTTGACCAGGTGGGGGAAGTTTTTAGTCATTATTTCTTCAGATAGGTTTTCAGTATCTTGCTCTCTCTCTTCTTCTGGCACCCCCATAATGCTGATGTTGGTACACTTGAAGTTGTCCTAGAAGCTCCCTACACTATCTTCATATTTTTGGATTATTTTTTCTTTTTTCTTTTCCAGTGGAGTGTTTTCTGCATCTTTGTATTTCAAATCTTTGACTTGATTCTTGTAATCATCTTGTTTGTTGTTAGATTTCTGTATAATATTCTTTATTTCAGTCAGTGTATGCTTAATTTCTAGTTGGTCCTTTTTCAAATCCTAGAGGGTCTCACTAAATTTATCAGCCTTTTCTAGAAAATTCTTGAAAAACCTTATAACCGTGGTTTTGAACTCTATATCCAGTCATTTGCTTTCCTCCATTTCTTTCATTTATGACCTATTTCTTTGTCTACACATTTTGGCTGCTTTCCTGTGTTGATAGAGTGGCTTTATGAGCTAGGGCCCAGTGGCTCAGCCTCCCCAGTTAGCTGAGGTGGACACTATTGGTGCATCCCTTTGTGGGCTACGTGCACAGTCTTGTTGTAGTTAAGCCTTGATTGTTGTTGGTATCACTGAGGGAAATGAGATCCAGGATAATTGGCTGTAAGGATCAATTGTGTCTACACTGAGAGAACTTTTGTTCTGGAGACATCCTTATGAGGCAGGATTTGCAAAAGCCTCTGTGCTTAGGTTGGATGAGGCGGAGTCTCAGGTAAGAGAAGACAGCATTGATTTCCCATCAGCCCTGCCCTAATTGGCCCCTGTGTCTCAGTCTCCCATGGTAATTGTGGCAAGCACCTCTGAGAGAAAGCTGCCCTTGAGTTCCGCCCACTGCCAGACATTCCAGTTTCTCCCCGAATGAGTCTGGGTCCCCAGAGTCTTACCTGGAACTGGAGTTCAGTGCAGTCAGGAGCTTTTGTCTCCCTCCCACTTGAGAAAGCCAGTTGCACACTCAGTTGCCAGTCCTCTCCACACGCTCCTCGGTACTCTGCCTTCCACAGTTCCTCTGAGTCTCAGTGTGCTTTTCTCTTTCCTGACAGTCCAGTTTCATCCTGTATCAGTCTGGATCCCCAGAACCTCTCGTAAAACTGAAGTTCAGTGTAGTTGGGAGCTTTTGTTTCCTTCCCACTTTAGAAAGCCAGCCGCAAACTCAGTTGCCAATCCTACCACGTGCATATGTTAATGCCTCTGCCTCCTGCAGCTCTTCTGAGTCTCAGTGTGCTTTTCCCTTTCCTTCTAGTTGTATAAATTCCACTCAGCCAGCCTTCCTCTGGTTCTGTATGATGTCCGTTTTGTCTTTTAGTTGTAGTTTTGAAATTGTTGTGCGAGGCAGCAGTTTAGGTGTTTACCTATGCCGCCATCTTGGTTTCTCTCCAAAACTTCTATCTTGTTAAGACTATTTTTTTTTTGCCATTGTTGTTTAATCACAATTTAATATTTTTAAAATACCTTTAAGGCTCATGATACTGAGATTAATGTTGAATTATGGTTTTGTAGTGCAGTGTGGTTTGCTTGCTGCTTTGATATCATGTTAGATAGTAGTTGCCCGGTGCACAAAAATTCATCCACTCAGGAGGGGTCTCTCAGCTCAGCCTGCTCCCTCTCATAGTCTGGGACCCTTTGAGGGATGTCTGACTGCAGGCTTAGGCATCCAGTCAGACATCCCTCTTGCAGTTCACGAGTCCTTGCTCCTTACCACATGCCTGCTCATTGCTCCTTAGCACTGCCTCAGAGATGGAGATGGGAGAGGATCCTGCCACCACCATTGCACTCGCCAGGCTTCTTGCTGAGCAGCACTTCCCTGGGTGGTCAGTGTACATCAGTGACCAGTCATTCCACCATTTGCATATTACCCTTTTATTATATAGGCTAGTGGCTCAGTGCATGAAATTCGAGCACATTAAAAGGGAATTAATTAGAGGAAATATTTTATATTGTTATTTGCCCTTTCTCTATAACAGAAATGCCAGAAATAAAGGAAAATTAGTAAAATGTATATGAAAATCTCCCTCCTCTCAGAATATTGGGTGTGCCACAGGACCCAGAGTCAAGTCCCCACACACCCTCATGCACCTTGACATCACGTGAGACCCTCATTAAGCCCCGCTGGGCAGGAGGCACAACCTCAGGTCCCCCATCAAGCCCCTGGGCCAGGGGACACAGCCTCAGGTCCCCAAGCCCAGCCTTAGGTCCCCGGTGCTGGGGCAGAAGGTGCGCCTCAGTTCCGCCAGCCCCAGCATGAGGGTGTGAGAGCGTGATGATCATTTGCATATCAGCTCTTTATTATATAGAATATCATTTTCTCAAAGACAGGACCTGTGCTTATTTTAGCTTCTTTATAGAAAATGGGACTTGGATCTTAATATCCTAAAGTCAGCATAGAGCTGCCTACATGTCTATTTCAATCCCCACATTTTAGCTTATATTCAGGTTTACTATATGTGTCTGATATCACTCTGGAAACATTTCTGTTAGCTTATTACTATCTTATGACAGAATCTGTCTTTTTTTTTAAGTCACTTATCAAGGCTTTCCTAGTCTGGAATTGCAACTCCTTTTGTATGTAAATACACCCCAGGGCATTAGTGTGCTTTCTAACCTAGTATAAGAAATAGAAATTCTAGTATAAAATGGAATTTCTATCTGCTGATCCTTCTTTTCTGATAAGAGTAACACTAAAGATAAAGATTATAGGGTATTTTCAAAGAATTAGAGTTGTCCAGTTGGGCTGAAGCATAAGCAGGGATTTGAAAATAGATGAAAAGATTGGGACTCAGTGGGAGCCAGAACACTGATGGGATCTTTTAATTATATTAAGTTACAAATTTAAATGTATGTGTCATATATTAAAATTTAAACATACAAAATGCAGCATGACTTCAAAATGTATTGGTTATTTTCATAAAGTACATATATATATATATATATATATATTGTATATATTATATTATGTATATATTATGTATATATTAGTTATGTATATAAAGCCATCATTCAAAAAAATTTTTTTTTAATTCTGAATTCTGTAATCCCACTGGGAAGATGTGTCTTTGAGAAACCGGTTTGGCTCAGTGGAGAAAAAGACATATAACTCTATCATTTTAATGAATTTCCATTTCAATAACTCCCAAGTACCTCACTGGTTTCAATCACTGGGTCCAGAGAACAGAAAGAGATTTAAATAAAAGGTTTCAATAGAAGGTGAGGTGGGAAAAAGAAAGTCAGAAGAAGAACAATGGTTTCTTATACATGTGGTTTTTCTACACATGATCAAGTATACTTGAATTTCATAATCTACATCAAGCCAACAGGTGCCAAAGAATAGTCTATCATTACAACTATGTTTTTATTTTTTTTTTATTTTATTTTTTTAAATATTTTACTGATTTTTTACAGAGAGGAAGGGAGAGAGATAGAAAGTCAGAAACATCGATGAGAGAGAGAGACATCGATCAGCAACCTCCTGCATGCCCCACAGTGGAGATGTGCCTGCAAGCAAGGTACATGCCCTCAACTGGAATCGAACCTGGGACCTTTCAGTCCACAAGCTGACGCTCTATCCACTGAGCCAAACCGGTCTCGGCACAACTGTGTTTTTATTCTTTTTCCCTTAATTGATATTTTGTGCTCTTGAAATAAATATATAATTCTGTAAGAATTGTAATTCTCTATACAATATTATAGGAAATAAATTGTTTCCTATCTTTTCCAAGCCTTAGTTCCTTCTTATGTGAAGTGAAGATGTTATAAGAGTTAATTCAAATAATATTTATAAAAGACCCAGCAGGATTGACACCTGGTGGTATCAAAAAATAATTGTTATATGTTCTTATATTTATTGTAACTTAGCTTATCTATTCCACAGATTTATTGTGAGAGATGAGGTAATATATGTAAAAGTTCTTTGTAAGTTATAAATGACTAAGTATGTGTTAATAAGCATTTTAAATAAAGTAATTATATCTTTCCTTACATTTTAATATTACTTATTTTGTCTTAAATGCTGATATTTTTATAAATATTTAAAAACCCCTTTGGAGAAATGCTTTCATTTACAATGCTTAATGTTTTAGCAAATAGTCACATAAATCATGCATTATGGGCTGAATTGTTTTCCCCAAAAAATATTTTGTTTTAAATTTTTTTAATTGATTGATTTTAGAGGGGAAGAGAGAGAAAGGGAAGTGTTGGTTTACTCATTTATACATTCATTGGTTGAGTTTTGTCTGTGCCCTAACCCAGAATGATCCCATAATAGTGACATATGGAAATGATGCTTTAACCAACTTAGCTATCCAGTAAGGGCTCTCCCCCACCCCCTAAAACTGTAATCATATCTGAAGATAGGTCAATAGGTCTTTAAAGAGGTGATTATTCCCTGGCAGGTTCGGATCAATTGGTTCTATGCATAGAAAAGTAGGCGCATGTCCAGGTTTTGGGCTTAATTCCATTCCAAGTGCATACAGGAGGCAACCAATCAATCTCTCTCTCTCTCTCTCTCTCTCTCTCTCTCTCTCTCTCTCTCTCTCTCTCTCTCCTTGCTTCTCCCCCTTCCTTCTTCTAAAATCATTAAAAAATGTTTAAAAATATAAAAATAAAGCAGTTACAATGAGACCATTATGGATTATAGTAGGTCTTTATCCAATCTGATTAGTACCCTGATAAGAAAAGAAAGTTAGAACACAAAGAGATACCAGGGACTGAAACACACAGAGATATAACCATGTAAGGAGGCAACAAGACAACAGCCATCTGAAAGCCAAGAAAAGAACCTCAGAAGAAATAAACATTGCCAGACCTTGATCTTGGACTTCCAGACTCCAAAATTATAAGAAAATAAATGTGTTTTCTAAATCTTTTAGTTTGTGGTATTTTATTATGGCAGCCCGAGCAAAGTAACTCATCACTTGCAGATTTAAAGCATGACTATTATCCAATGCCTCCTAATAAGCTTCAGAATATGGGTTTCTTAGAGTGAAACATTGTACTGCATGGCTGGCATGGCTCAAGCGGTTAAACATCCACCCAGGATGGAAGAAGTCACTGATTTGATTCCTGATCAGGGCATATGCCAAATGGGGGCCATGCAGGAAGCAGCCAATAGGTGACTTCCTCTCTCATCAATGTTTATATCTCTCAGTCCCTCTCCCTTTCTCTCTTTCTAAAAAACAAACAAACAAATATATCTTTAATATATCTTTAGCAAAGATATATTAAAATAAATAAATAAAAAATAAAACATTGTACCAGCTGGGTTTCTTAGACTGTTTACACAGCTCCCATTCTGGAATAATTTGATTTTTTTTTTTTTTACAATAAAGACTTGGTCTGTATCACTGATCTACATATCTAGTCAATTTATGAGAATATTTTTACCACAGTACCTGGAAATTTGACAAAATAAAGGATATTAAAATGTATTTTTCAAATTTTAGTTACACAATTTGAAGCACTTTTTTGAGATACTACCCTTCCTTTAATTTTATGCTTTTGTTGTTGATGATGATGAAATGTGTTCTTTCTTTGAAAGGAGATTGTATTGGGTTGTCTTTTGTTTGGTCTGGTTTTGTTTTTAGTTTTTATGTTTAAAAAATATTTTTATGGTAGTGGTGTTTTGTTTTAACATTTTATTTAGCACAGTTAAAAATTTGCAACCTAACACCAGACAGAATATATATATCTGCTTATATGTCACTCTACCATTAAATTCAGCAGTCTTTAAATTTGAAACAGACACGTGGCTTGGCCTTCTATCCCAAGTGGCCCTAGATTGAATGAATTCTCATTCAAATACGTTTGTATCACTAATTGAATCTCATAAAGGGAGTGTTGACTCTCCATGGATTTTGAAACAGCCTTAATTTATTTTCCCTTTTCTTCAAACAGAACTCCTTTCCACATATGTATCAGAAGGAAGTTATAAATAACCAGACTTTTAAAATCAAATAATTTTGAAATGTTGAAAGTCTGCATGTATAGTCCCACATTAATACATTAATTTTTCAATTAATCTAATTATTGGTTAAGTAGAGTTTATTATCTTTACAATGCATAGATAAGATAAAATGAAGTACACTGTAAGAAAAACATGGTTATTGATATTCTTAATATGCTTAATATAATCAAATTATTCATTGCATTGTTGCATTTACTTTTCACTTTTGTTTTTTGGTCTTCCTTACATAAATTTTCTCTACATTGTAAATTTTTTCTAGGAAGATTTCTTTGAATGTATAAGGTTATAAAATTATGAAATGAAACCAGAAATCATCAACTGCTAGGTTTTCCCAACAATTTCAAAGAAATATGTCATTATATTTAACAAAAATGCTTTTTATACTTTATCTCCTATCAGTCTGACATTGTGTTTGTTATGATACTCAAAATGAAAGCTTTCTCAATAATTTTGATAATAGGTATTATTTTACTTCAGTTATCCAGAATTACTTAAAAACAAATGTAACAAAGATTATAGTACTAATGAACTGAACATTGTCAAAATCTCATTCTGTAGGAACACTTGACAGTTTTTATTTTTGCTAGACAATTTTAATATTGAAATTCAAATATACATATTCCTGATGCTAAAGCAATTAGTAAAGCTTTTGAAAATAGCTAATAATTTGGTCATAATAGCATAATTTTATGTCCTCACAGAAACAGCCTCCTTTTTTTCTTTCTTAGGAAAAGATCTGTAGAGTTGAAGATATTAGTCTTTATTTATAATCTTGTTAATATGACAAATTAAGTGAGAATGTTATCTTCCAAGTGCATCCCTTATTTTCATATATTTTATATAGTCTCAGATTTTCAAATTTATTAAAAACTTGAAGCCCAGTGCATGAAGATTTATGCAACAGGACTTTCTTCCCCTCGTTCCTGGCACCAGTTTTCCTCCAGCACTCAGGACCCAGGCCTTTTCTCCAGCTGCAGTAGAGAACCCAAGCCTCTTCAGTCTTCAGTCTTCTTCAGTCTTTGCTCTGTACCTGCATATGCAAATTAACCCCCCCATCTTTGTTGGGTTGATTGGCATACTCACTCCTGATTGGCTGGTGGTTATCATGGTGATGCAGTCAATTTGCATATTTCTCTTTTATTGGTGTAGATGCTTGAATATCTGGGTTGTACAGTGGTACCTCGAGATACAAGTTTAATTTGTCCCTTAACCTTGAGGCGTGGGAAAATATGAGACGCTCGAGTCATGGTAAACTCGTGGGTCGTGTCCAGCCAGCTGATCCACGTGATTAGTCCTATCTCAAATGTTGCTTGTATTTCAAAGCAAAAATCACTCGCTCAATGGTTCATATCTCAAAAATCTCATATGTTAGGGCACTCATATCTCGAGGTACCACTGTATTTAATTTGTATGCTCACCAAATGCTACCTACAAATTCAATTTTCAAACAGTTTCTGCTCACTAAATTATAACTTGAAAGTCACACAGAAAGGTAAATGAATTGGTAAACATTTAAAATATTTTATATACAAGGTTCAGAAGAAGAAAAGGATAAAGAAGGAGAAGAAAGAGGAGAAGGAAAGAAGAAAGGAAGAAAGGAAGGAAGAAAGGAAGGAAGGAAGGAAAAAAGGAAGGAAGGATGGAAGGGAAGAAAGAAAGAAGTTGGGATGGAGAAAGTGAGAGAGGAAGACATCTGAAGTAAAAATAGATGAGTTACAAAAGGTATTTCTAGATTGCAACAAATCCAATTTAGCATGAGAGTATATGTCTATTATGTATATTTTATTTGCTTAGCACTTCTTTTAAATTTAGATTGTATGCCTAAAAGCTTATATATTTCAAAACAATTCCTGCTTGAATAAAAATGAATTTCTTGACTTGCTATATTGGTGCAGCTCTGAAGGGGCTGTCTCGCTTTGATTGGCAGTTACCGGGGATGGGCAATATTTCAGGGACCTTAACTGGCAATGTTACAGATTTTGTGTCCAATAGTTTTGAAATATCATGTGTGAAATGGTGGCGGAATAGACGGACGCATCTGGAGCTTTGTTGCTGGGCAGAGGGAGAACAGCTGAGAGTCACGCTGGGAGTGTTTCTTGGCAAGTTAAGAGTCAGTTATCCTCCAGGAGAAGGTGGGAGACTGCTGGACGGGGCTCTCCTGGCCAAGCAGCCCCACTGCCACTGGTTTTTTGTCTGCAGGAGCCACCAACAAGAACATGGAGACTGTGCCATCTTGCAGAGAGAGGTGGATGTCTGCGGCGGTCTGAAAGCTGTAGCTGATTCACTCACTGAGCAGCCGGGGACCCAGAGCACTGCTCTCCAATCGGCGCAGACACGCGGTGAATTCAGAGGAGATCCACACGGCACACAGAAAGGTCAGATTTCGCCTGGGATAAGTGCCTTGTGTGCTTGTCATGTTGTAGTTTGTGCCTTTGAATCAACGTAGGAGAGAGAACTACATAACCAGACACCTGGAGAAGAAAGACCATGGGCAGAAGAAGAAACAGCCCGCATACGACAGAAAGGCAGGTATCACCAGAAAAGGAAGTAAATGAAATAGAAGCAGAAATAAGCCTGCCAGAGAACGAGTTCAGAAAAATGATCATAAGGTGGATGAAAAGAATGGAAGACAAATTTGACAATATGAGTAAGAGCCAAGGGGAAATGAAGAATACTCAAGAGGAAATGTAGAAGAAGCAAGAAGAAATGAAAAATGACATCACTGCTTTAAAGAATTCAATAGAAAGCATCAAAAGAAGACTAGAAGAAGCAGAGGACTGCATCAGTGAGCTAGAAGACACGGTAGGAAAAAATACCCAAGTACAGCAGCTTCTAGAAAAAAAAATTAAAAAGCAAGAGGAGAGCCTAAGGGAACTTTGGGATAACATGAAAAAAAAACCCACAACATCTGCATAATTGGGGTTCCAGAAAGAGTGGAACTGAGCAAGGATTAGAGAATCTGTTTGAAGAAATAATGACAGAAAATTTCCCCAATATAAGAAAGAAAAAACCCACACAAATCCAAGAAGCTCACAGAGTCCCAAGCAAAATGAACCCCACAAAACCGACACCAAGGCACATTATAATTAAATTGGCAAACACCAACTACAAAGTAAGAATCTTATTGTCAGCCAGAGAGAAACAGAAAGTTACCTACAAAGGAACCCCCATAAGACTAGCTAAAGATTTCTCAACAGAAACTCATGAGGTCAGAAAAGAATGGAATGAAATATACAAAGTCATGCAAAGGAAAGGTCTGAATCCAAGAATACTGTACTCTGCAAGGCTTTCAATCAAAATTGAAGCTGAAATAAGAAGCTTCACAGACAAAAAAGGACTAAGGGAATATATTACCACCAAACCAGCAATGCAAGAAATGTTAAACCGTCTGCTGTAATAAAAACAAATAGGAAGTGAGGAAGGAACTCTGGGGTAAAGACTAAAAAATGGCAACAGATAAGTACCTATCAATAATAACTTTAAATGTAAATGGATTTAATGCCCCAATCAAGAGACATAGAGTAACTGATTGGATAAGAAAACATGATCCATATATCTGCTGTCTACAAGAAACCCACCTCAGGAAGAGAGATGCACACAGATTGAGGGTGAAGGGATGGAAGATGGTATTTCATGCAAATGGAAATGAAAAAAAAGCTGGGGCTGCAACACTTATATCTCACAAAATATATCTCAAAGTGAAAGACATAAGAAGAGACAAAGAAGGCCACTTCATAATACTAAAGGGAACAATCCAACAAGAAGAAATAACTCTGGTAAACATATATGCACCCAATATAGGAGCACCTAAATACATGAAAAAAACTCCTGGAGGATATTAAGGGAGAGATTGATAGCAATACAATCATAGTAGGAGACTTTAATACCACATTGTCACCCCTGGACAAATCCTCTAAACAAAAAATCACTAAAGAAACATCAATCCTAAATGACTCATTAGACCAGATGGAATTGACATCTTCAGAACATTTCACCCCAAAGCCACAGAATATACATTCTTCTCCAGTGCACATGGGTCATTATCAAAGATAGATCATATGTTGGGTCATAAGAAAAGTCTCTTCAAATTCAAGAAGATAGAAATCATATCAAGCATTTTCTCAGACCACAGTGGCATAAAACTGGAAATCAACTATAATAAAAACAATACAAAGAAATCAAACACATGGAGACCAAACAGCAAGCTATTCAACAACGACTGGGTAACCAGAGATATCAAGGAAGAAATAAAAAACATCATGGCAACAAATGACAATGACAACACAACAATACAAAATTTATGGGACACAGAGGAAGCAGTCTTAAGAGGGAAGTTCATAGCCCTACAAGCCTATTACAAAAAACAGGAAACAATAGTAATAAATTTCCTAACTCTACAACTCAAAGAGCTAGAAAGAGGGCAACAAGAAAAGCCCAGTGTAAGCAGAAGAAATGAAATAGTGAAGATCAGAGTGGAGATAAACAACACGGACACCAAAAAAAAAAAAAAATTCAAAAGATCAAAAAAACCAAGAGCTGGTTCTTTGAAAGGATAAACAAGATTGATGGTCCTTTAGCCAGACTCACCAAGAAGCAAAGAGAGAAGACCCAAATAAACAAAATCAGAAATGAAAGAAGATAAATAACAACAGACTCTGCAAAAATACAAAGGATTGTTAAAAAATACGATAAACAACTCTATTCCAACAAATTGGACAACCTGCAAGACATGGACATATTCCTAGAAAAATATAACCTTCCAAAACTCAAGGAGGAGGAATCTAAGTATCTCAATAGTCCGATAACTATGGAAGAAATTGAAGCAGATATCAAAAAGCTTCCAACAAATAAAAGCCCGGGACCAGATGGCTACACATGAGAGTTTTACCAAACTTTCAAAGAAGAATTAAAACCTATCCTCCTCAGACTATTCAAAAACATTCAAGAAGTAGGAACACTTCCAAACACCTTCTATGAAGCCAGCATCACCCTAATATTAAAACCAGATAAAGACAACACTATGAAAGAGAATTATAGGCCAATATCTCTCATGAACATAGATGCCAAAATCCTCAACAAGGGGAGAATCCAAGATGGCGGCATAGGTAAACACCTACACTGCTGCCTCGCACAACAATTTCAAAACTACAACTAAAAGACAGAACAGACATCATCCAGAACCACAGGAAAGCTGGCCGAGTGTAAGTTCTACAGCTAGAAGGAAAGAAAAGGGCTCACAGAAACCCAGAGGACCTGCAAAAAGCTGAGGTACGGAGACGCTCGCGCTGAGAGAGCGGGTGCCCGAGTACCTGGCTGGCTTTCTCTGGTGGGAGGGAAATGGAGACTCCCAACAGCACTGAACCCCTAATCTTACAACACTAAAACCCAGATCCAGCCGAAAATCATACAGGGTGAGTTTGGACTGTGAAAAGGGAGACGTGCACAGAGTCGCAAAAGATCAGAGGTCTGGTTGCGCACGGCGCTGCGTGAAGGACAGATTGCTGATTGTGCCACTGGCTTTCGCTAGTGGGCAGGAGACAGACCCTCCCAACTGTGCCACTTCTGAGTCCACTGGGCCCCTGTTTTGGGCGAAACCCTGGAGACCTAGACTTGTGTGGTCCTGGCGCGCAGGGGAACTGGAAAGGCAGCGGTCTAGAAGCACTGCGGGCGGGCGCACACAAGGACCGTTCTAGCGATTACCCAGTCATGTGAGACTCAGGGGCCATGGAGGGCAGGGCCGACTGGAAGGAAAGGCGGTCCCTTAAGCCCTGAGACTCCACCCATCCCAAGCTCAACAGAGGCTTCTGCGGCTTTGCAAGTCTGGTTTCACAAGGCTGAATTCAACACAGAAGTTTCCCCGACATAGTGAAAATGCCGAGACAAGGGAAGGGATCACAAACAAAAGAAATGGAGGGAAAAAAAAGGACTAGATATAGAGTTCAAAACCACGCTTGTAAGATTTTTCAAGAATATGCTAGAAAAGATGGATAATTTTAGCGAGAGCCAAGAGGAGATGAAAAAGGACCAACTAGAGATGGAAAATGTCCAACTAAAGATGATAAAAGACCAACTAGAAATTAAACATACACTGACTGAAATAAAAAATATTATACAGAGTCCTAACAGCAGAGTAGAGAAAAGCAAGAATCAAGTCAAAAATTTGAAATATAAAGAAACTGAAAACACTCAACTGGAAAAGCAAGAAGAGAAAAGAATCCAAAAATGTGAACATAATGTAAGGAGACTCTAGGACAGCTTCAAGCGTACCAACATCAGAATTGTGGGGGTGCCAGAAGAAGAGAGATAGCAAGATACTGAAAACCTATTTAAAGAAATAATGACTGAAAACTTCCCACATCTGGTAAAAGAAATAGACTTACAAGTCCAGGAAGCACACAGAACCCCATTTAAAAGGAATCCAAAGAGGACCACACCGAGACACATCATAATTAAAATACCAAGAGCAAAAGACAAAGAGAGAATATTAAAAGCAGCAAGAGGAAAACAGTTTATTACCTACAAGGGAGCACCCATACGACAGTCAGCTGATTTCTCAACAGTAACGATGCAGGCCAGACGGGAGTCGCAAGAAATATTCAACGTGATGAATAGCAAGAAACTACAACCAAGAATAATCTATCCAGCAAAGCTAACATTCAGAATTGAAGGGCAGATAAAGAGCTTCACAGATAAGAAAAAGCTAAAGGAGTTCATCAACTCCAAACCAGTATTATTTGAAATGCTGAAAGGTACTCTTTTAGAAGAGGAAGAAGAAAAAGGTAAAAGCCAAAAAATTATGAACAAATACATATCTATCAATAAGTGAATCTAAAAATTAGTGAATTAAAAATTTGATGAACAGAATAAACTGCTGAATAGAAGAGAATCAGGAGCACAGAAAGGGAATGAACTGATAATTCTCAGGGGGAAAGGGGTGAGGGGTGTACAGGGAGAGACTGGACAAATATCATACACCTATGGATGAGATCAATGGGAAGGAGCTAAGGTCAGAGGGAGTGGTGGGAGTTGGGTGGAGGGTGCTATGGAAGGGAAAAAAGAGAAACAAATGTAATAATCTGAATAATAAAGAATTAAAAAAAAGAAAAAAAAATCCTCAACAAAATTCTAGCAAATCAGATCCAGCAGTACATCAGAAAGATCATACATCATGACCAAGTAGTATTCATCCCAGGAATGCAGGGATTGTACAATGTCCGCAAATCAATAAAGGTGAAACATCACATGAACAAATTGAGAGACAAAAATCACATAGTCATATTAATTGATGCAGAAAAAGCATTTGACAAAATCCAACATCTTTTCTTGATAAAAACTCTCAGCAAAGTGGGAATAGAAGGATCATACCTCAACATCATAAAAGCCATATATGAAAAAGCCAAGCTAACATCACACTCAATGGGCAAAAACTAAAACCATTTTTGCTAAGAACAGGAACAAGACAGGGATGCCCACTCTCACCACTCCTGTTTGACATAGTACTGGAAGTATTAGCCATTGCAATTAGACAAGAAGAAGAAATAAAAGGCATCCAATTTGGAAAAGAAGAAGTAAAGTTGTATTTATTTGCAGATGACATGATACTGTACATAAAAAACCCAAAGGACTCCATCCCAAATCTAACTAACTTAATTAATGAATTTGGCAATGTAGCAGGATACAAAAGTAATGACAAGAAATCTGTGGCATTTTGTACACTAATAGTGAAATTACAGAAAGAGAGACTCAAAAAGCAATCCCATTTACCATCGTACCAAAAAAATTAAGATACTGCATCTAGGAATAAACCTAACTAAAGAGTTAAGAGACCTCTATGTAGAAAACTACAGGACACTAAAAAAAGAGATAGAGGAAGATGTTAACAGATGGAAGAGCTTACTATGCTCATGGATTGGAAGAATCAGCATCATTAAAATGTCCATACTACCCAATGTACTACCCATTAAAATACCAACGACATATTTCACAGACCTAGAAAGAATTCTTCATAGATTCATCTGGAACAAAAAAAGACCATGAATAGCCACAGCAATTCTGGGAAAGAAGAATAAAGTAGGTGTGATCTCAATACCACATTTCAAGCTATATTACAAAGCAACTGTTCTCAAAACAGCCTTGTACTGACACAAGAACAGACATATAGACCAATGGAATAGAATAGAGAACGCACATATCCACCAAAACCACTATGCTCAACTAATATTTGACAAAGGAGGCATGAACATACAATGGAGCCAAGATAGCCTCTTCAAGAAATGGTGTTGCGAAAATTGGACAGATACATGCAAAGAAATTAAACTGGACCACCAACTTATATCAAATACAAAAATAAACTCAAAATGGATATAGGACTTAAACATTAGAAGGGAAACCATTAAAATACTGGATCCACAGGCAGCATAGTCTCAGACATATGCCGATAGAACTTCTTCACTGATACTGCTCCAAAGCAATGGAAGCTAAAGAAAAAATAAACAAATGGGACTACATCAAAATAAAAAGCTTTTGCACAGCAAAAGAAACCATCAACAAAACAACAACAAAGACCACTGTATGGGAGAACATATTTGCAAATGTTATCATTGATGAATAAAATCTACAGCCAACTTATACAACTTAATAAAAGGAAGATAAACGATCCAATAAAAAGATGGGCAACAGACCTAAATAGAACCTTTTCGAAAGACGGCAGAAGGAAGGCCAAGAGACACATGAAAACATGTTCAAAGTCACTAATTATCTGAGAGATGCATCTTACACCTGTCAGAATGGCAATCATCAACAAATCAACAAACGACAAGTGTTAGTGAGGATGCGGAGAAAAAGGAACCCCTGTGCACAGTTGGTGGGAATGTAGACTGGTGCAGCCAATGTGGAGAAAAGTATGGAGTTTCCTCAAAAAGCTAAAAATGGAACCCTCATTTGATCTAGTAATCACACTCTTAGGAATTTATCCTAAGAAATCACAAACACCAATCAGAAAGGATTTATGCACCCCTATGTTCATAGCAGCACAATTTACAATAGCTACTATTTGGAAACAGCCTGGGAGCCCGTCAGCCGATAAGTGGGTCAGAAAACTGTGGTACATCTACACAATGGAATTCTATGCTGCCATTAAAAAGAAGGAACTCTTACCATGTGCAGCAACCTGGTTGGAACTGGAGAACCTTATGCTTAGTGAAATAAGCCAGTCAATGAAGGAGAAGCATCACATGATCTCACTCATTTGTGGGTAATAAAGAACATTGTAAACTGATGAACAAAAGGATAGATACAGAGCCAGTAAAGCATCAAACAGACTGTCAAATTATAGCAGAAAAATTAAGGAGAGGTGGGGTAGATAAGAGATCAATGAAAGGACTTGTATGCATGCATATAAGCATTACCAATGAACATAGACACTGGGGTTTGGAGTATGCCTGGGAGGGAGGGGGGGGCAACAGGGAGATATGTATACATGTAATACAATAAAAAATTAAAAAAATGAATTTTTTGAAAATTCTTCATAAAAGGAAAAAAAGGAAAAATCACCGATACCAAATCACATAATGATAGATGAAATTTAAACACATCTCTGCATTCCTAAGTATTTTACTTTGTTATCTTTATTTCAGATGATTTTCTCCAAAATTTATCAATTCTACTTTGACAATTCAGATGTATCATCTCTAAAATGTAGTATATATGTGATTCTTCAACACTGAATCCACTAATCTCTGAATCCTATGTTATATTAGATGACAGAGTATAGTTTGAATGACAATCAAAACAGGTCCTTCCTTAAAGCAAATGTGATAGATGCTTAAAGTGAGCTGCACAAATCTTCACAGAGGGAAGTGGCCCACTAAAGAAATGTCTTCTGGGTAATCTATGTTGAGACTTAGAGTTCATTGTCCTATGTAAATTTTCATTGAATTGTATATAAAACAAATTTCCCCAAAATAATTTTATAGTATTTTTTAATTATTTTTTTCAAATTTTCTTAATCATTTCTTAGAATTCTTGCATATTATGTCATGAAAGCAATGTTATACCTGGTGATTCCTGGTGAAGCAGTGTTATACCTGGGTCCTGGGTGCTGAAGGAAAACTGGTGCTGGGAGCCAGGGGAAGAATGACCTGTTGCATAAATCTTCATGCAATGGACTTCTAGTTTTTAATAAACTTTAAAATCTGAAAGACTATATAAAATATATGAAAATAAGGGATACACTTGGAAGACAACATTTCATATTTTCCTTTTATGAAGAGTTTTCGAGTTTTTTGACTCAGAGTCAAAAATTTCCTTCTGGTTCATTTATCATCAATAAGTATAGATAAAGTTCTTCAGTTATTATTATTATTATTATTATTAATTAGTTTATCTTCAAGTGAACACACTATTTCATCAGAAGCTTTTAAAAAGAATATTTATACTTCAATCTATATAATAGTACTTGTATCAAAGCATATTTGAACTCCAAATTTGTACTTTGCTTTATATACAATTCAATGAGATCTCAACTAAATAGTTGTTCAAGAACCTTGGGTACAGAGAGGCAATCGATCAATATGCCTCTCTAGTTTTAATAGTTTGTGTATAAAATAAGATTTCATGGTCTCATATAAAATTGAATCACCAGGTATAACACTGCTTTCATGACATAATATGCAAGAATTCTAAGAAATTATTAAGAAAATTTGAAAAACAAATCAGAAAATACTATAAAATTCTTTTGGGGAAAATTGTACTTCGATTTATATACAATTCAATGAGATCTCAACTAAATAGTTGTTGAAGTACATTATCATAATAATCAAATAAAATTCAATTTCACAATGTCCATTCATTTCTCAAAAGTATATTATTTCTGAAAGTGTTTAGATGGAGTTTGTTTTTGTTTTTGTTTTGTTTTTTTCCTTCAGGATTAGAAGAAGACATGCTTTTCTGAGCATAGCCGGAAAATGTGTCTCTTGGTATCCCACTCCTGCCTTTCTTGTATGTTCAGGTTTACCCATGGAAGCTACAACTAGCAGTTCACATAGCTGCTAAGGCAGAGATAAACTTGCCTATAATAAATGAGTGAAGTTCTTCACACATAGAACAAGAAGAGCTAATTGTGCTGGAATGGGCAAAATCACCACAACTATGCTGCTGACAACACAAACATTTGCCCTTCTGAAACTGCTTGGTGCCCTGACCAATACTGGCAGACAAAAACTTGGGAAAGGCCAAGAAAGCTCAGAAACACCACACAGCATTTCTAATCAAATAATAATTTCCTTATTTTATTCTCTCTCTCTCTCTCTCTCTCTCTCTCTCTCTCTCTCTCTCTCTCTTTTTTAATCCCACATCAAGAAGTATAAGGTAGTTGTTCTGGAAAGTGAATGTTAATTTAATCTGTTTTCAAGTAGACATATAACCAGAATATGTAGCGAGGAGACCTGGAAGGAAGAATATTAAAAACATGGTCTAACCTCTTTCTTGCATAACATTGCTATTCTAGACCATTGTAAAAAAAAAAAAAGTTTCCTTGTCCTGTTTACAAATATTTGTAGCTATGATATGCTATCATGTCCTAACCAAATCATTTTATTCTTATAATCTTTCCTTATAAAACATACTTCCAACTCTTTCATCATTTTTGTGTTTTTTTCTCGAGAAGCTCTTTTAATTTATCTAAACCTTTTTTAGAGCTTAGGTGCCAAATCACAAGGAAAATGTCAATAACCCTAAATGAAGATGAAAAGAGAAGGGTGTGGGGATGAGGGTAGCAACTCCAAACCAGTTTTATAAATCATACTTCCAGCAACTGTAATTCTTGCAACAGGACCTATCTTCCTACAGCACAGGAGCATTCATGCGTTTTCACATAACCTGAAGATGGATTGGAGAGGCAAAAGACCAATCCCTCTTATATGAGTGTCTTTTCTGAAGAAAAAGTATAGAGAATTTTAAATGTGAGTGTCCAAGAATATTTGTGTCTGATTTATTAGTCTGCAAAAAAATCAAGAAAAAGACTTCCCCTATTGAGTGGTTCCTTCTAATCCTTTCAGCATTATTCAAGGTGAACCTGTTCCCTATAGGCTCTCTTAGCAAAGGCTAATTATAATAGCCAAATAGCCCTGGTCTGTTTTGCTCAGTAGATAGAAGAACATCAGCCTGCAAACTGAAGAGTCCAGAGTTTGATTACAGTCAAGGGCATGTACCTTGGTTACAGAGAGGCAATTGATCAATATGTCTCTCTCACATTGATGTTTCTCTCTTCCTGTGTCTTCCACTCTCTAAAAGAGTCAATGGAAAAAGTAACCTCAGGTGAGGCGTAACAAAAATAAAAATAATAACCAAACTGAGAGTCCTTCCTAATTTTTCTCTTCATCCTTCATCTGGTTACTTTTATTGTGGTGTTCTATTTATCAGCCAAAAATTGAACAGTGTAACATGTGCATCTGTTAAAAACAATATGTAATATATTTTTAAAATATAGTACATTACTTAAAAATTTTCTTCTGGTTCATTTATCATCAAAAAGTATAGATTAAGCTCTTCAGTTTTATTATTATTATTTATTAGCCTTTCTTCAAGTGAACATACTACTTCATCAGAAGCTTTTAAAAAGAATATCTATACTTCAATCTATATAATAGTACTTGTATCAAAGCATATTTGAACTCCTTAAAGATTGTGTGATACTATGTTTTTCCAAAATTGAGACATAATACCATCATTTCAGTTTGACTTTGGTGTACTAGTTCTGGTTCTAACAGAAGAAAAAAAAACCCACAAATTTTTATGTAAAGGAACTTATGAATAGAAGCCTTAATCTGTACAGTAAGAACTGCTACAAATAAATGTTTTCTATAGCCTAATCATCTTTCATCAAATAAAAGACTGACAGCTGTGATTAAGAAATCAGTTGGAGTTTATTAGCTAATTACTGTTAACGTGCACCAAGGAATACAAATACTATTCAGCTATCTTAATTGTTCTTTATTTTACAGTAAGTAGTTAAATTATTGCTGGATTAATTCACCCATTAACTCTTATGAGTAATTTCAGAAAAAGTTGTGTATTATGTTTTTGCAATAACACCCATCCATCTTTATTTCAATATATGAGAAATTCCTAGAGTTTTCAGAATCTGAGATGTATATATTGCAAAATGTTTGTCTTCAATCCATTGATATTATATTCAATATTATCCAATTTGCAAACCACCTAATCTGAGTCATAAATAACCTGCTTTTGACTCCCATTTAATTTAGATACACAGATGTCAATTACTGAAGCAATTATGTTTCTCTCTCCTTTTTACTAGAAGCACTTACTACCTAATATAATCTCCTAAAATATCTTCAATCTTACCAATATTCAGAAAGGGGATAAACATGTTTTAAGTTTCTCATTTTGGAAAAACAGATTTAGTTTTTCAATTAACTATAAGAAACAAAACAAAAACCTTTGAGAAATCTACCATTTCCCAATAAAGAATAGAGGATAGCTACTATATGTGTGTTAATGTAATATGATTTCTGATCTGATAATTCCAATTGAATGTTGATAATGTTGATTGTATTTATGCTTCTCATTGGCTGTACTATAAAAGAATAAGAAATCTATTAAGAGTTCATGTAAGCAAAATGCTCATAAAGCATAAATGTACAATATATTCTTTTTGTCAGTCAACAGGGTACCTTTAAATGAAAGTTATAATTAGTTAGTTTCTGTCTTCATACATAATTAATTCTAGTACTACCAAAAATATTCCTTCTCAGGGAGTCAAATGTCAGTTTTCTATTAAGTAGCACCTTCCCCAAATAAAGCTACAGAATAATAGGCCATTAACTATTAGAATACCATTGGGACTATTCTAAAAAATTCTCTACTCTTTTTCTTTCACAGTTTATTAAATCAAAACAAATATTATCTAAAGAAGAGCAACAATTACAATCATGTAAATCTTGGTCTCTTACTTCTCTTCTAAGATTTAGTTTTCTGTTTTCGTTAAGTCCCTTCCTTAGTCAATGTTTAACATTTTCCAAACTTGACTTCAGGTTAGTCTAAATAAGATTGTTAATTACTAAAACAATGTTTTATTATTTAGCAAAGACAAAATTGATCTTAGTAAAGACAAATATTCTTGAAATATATTTAAAATTTATAATTGCTCCCTAAAAGTAGTAAAGAAAAATATCCTATGTTAGCCATATACCTTAAAAAGAGTAGCATGGCTGACTTGGTTGTAAAGTCGTCCCTTACACCAAAAGGTTGTGGGTTTGATTCTGGTCTGTGCACATATCTGGGGTGTGGGTTCTATCACTGGTCAGGGTACATAAGGGAGGCAATCTAACAATGTTTCTCTCACATTGATGTTTCTCTTTCATTCTCTCCCTTCTCTCTCTAAAAATCACTACAAAATTCTTGTATGAGGATTAAAATTTGTTTTTAAAAACAAAGATATGCCACAGTTTTCACATAGTAAACATGAACTTGAATAATAGATATTAATAAATTAAATATTTTCCATTGAGAGTAGACAGAAATATAAAGGGAAATAGAACTGAAAATCATACAATTCTATTTTAGAAACTTTGTTGTAAGTATATAGTTGAAAAATAAAAAAAGAAAACAGTTCTAAATTAGATCTTTACCATCAATGTTAGATATGAAGAATCATGAAATACTGCTGGTCAATGGCAATTTTATATCACTTCAGTTTAGTATTGAAGATATGTAACTCCAAGTATTCTATCTCATTTTGATGAATAATATCTATAATGATATAATCTGCTATAAAGAACCCCATTACATCTTATATTTGCTCAGATTTCACATTGTCTTACTGTAAAAAATTGAGCTCATATGTAAATGAGTTAAAGGTTTACTAGAAAGGACATGATTTAAAAAGACATAATACTGTAATATGTAAATATTAAAAAAGTTATTTTCTTGCTTTAACATTGGAAAGTGATCAGCACCATTTTTATATCTTGTGCCTTCAAACATATTATATAAATTTTATATAGCATTTATTACATATTTTATATATTACAAACATGACATGTACATAATATAGAATATTTTTATACTACAAAAATTATAAAAGTAAATTTATAAAAGAATTATTCAGTAATAATCACTACTATACAACACTGTTTTATATTATAAGATATATAGTAGATGAAGATTAAATAGGTGATAGATGATAGATAGATCAATAGATAGACAAATAGATGATAGATAACCTGCTGGGTGTATTGTTTGGCATTACAGTGTTAATATTTTTGTCACAAGATAATCGTGAAATATTTTTTAAAAATTTTTATTTATTGATTTTAGAGAGAGAGTGGAAGGAGAGAAAAAGAGTAGAGTGTGAAAGAGAAAAAGAGAGTAAGAAACAGTGATTTATTTATGCATTTATTGGTTGATTTTTATATGTGCGTTGACCAGGATCAAACCTGCAACCTTAGCATATTGGGGCAATGCTTTAACCAGCTGAGCTACCTGGCCAGGGCATAGAATATTTCTAATGACAATAAAATTTTCTTGACCACATTATTTTAAGCAACTGCATATTTACTTATGCCATCAATTATTTAATTCCTTCCTAATTTTGTACTTATTTTATAACCTTATAAACAAAAAAGTGCTGTGATGAAGATCTTTGCACATAAATTTTAATCCAATTCTGATAACTTATTTAAAAAATATATTTTATTGATTTTTTACAGAGAGGAAGGAAGAGGGATAGAGAGTTAGAAACATCGATGAGAGAGAGACATCGATCAGCTGCCTCCTGCATGCCCCCTACTGGAGATGTGCCCACAACCAAGGTACATGCCTCTGACCGGAATTGAACCTGGGACCTTTCAGTCCACAGGCCAATGCTCTATCCACTGAGCCAAACCGGTTTTGGCCAATTCTGATAATTTATTTAAATAGATTCTGGAAGTTGAAGTACATGATCAAAGGGTAAGAATTGATTTTTTTAAGAATGACACCATTTCTGAATTAGTTGTCATAGGATGGATTAAAATAAGCTTACTAGGGTTTTATTTTGCCTTTTACCTAACTGCAAATAAGATATGGAATTTTCTTCACAAATATAGTGGTTATTTGTATTTCTTAGGAATTTTAATGATTCTCTTTAGCTTTTAAATGAATCATTTAGGTAATGAATATTTTTCATCATTATTTGTATAAATATTATATATTAAGAATATTATCTCATTTATATATTTATAACAAACACTTCAACCAACTAGCCACTTAGTTTTTAATTGATTTTTAATATATTTTTTTGTGTATATAGGCTTTTAGAGATGAAGGTAATCATAAATACATTTTTCTGTGTGTTATTTCTTTTTTAATATTTAAAATATTAATTATTTCTTATTCCATTTTGTGGTCATATTTTAAAAAATAATTATTTAATCATTCTGACATTTACTCTGAAATATGAGATAAAGTAAAAGGTTTATTCCTTTTTCTTATTTTTTCATAAATGGTAACCATACTTCTTAATATCATTCAATAAATAATAAATTTATCATTAAGTTATTTATTCAACACTTATTTATTGAGATATCACAAATTTAGTAACATTGTAGTAATTGTGAAACAAAGTCTTTGCTTTCAAGGGATTTACATTTTAGGGGAAGGAAAAATAACAAATAATTATATAATATAATGGCATATGTTGACAAATGTTTTGAAAAAGAAAAACAAAAGATGAGTAAAAAAATAGAGAAGGTGGAAAATGTGTGTATGCAAGGATGATACTGAAGATTGGTAACAAAATGCCTCTTTTATGAAAAACAGTGATTACAGATCTGTACTTGAATGAATATTTTGTAAATCTATTTATTGATTTTAAGATTTTTTTTTTTTTGGATGGAAAGTTGATTTATTGGTGGGTGTAAGGTGGGGGCAGCATCAAGACTCTCACGAGTGCAGGGCTCGCCACTTGTCCAGGGGGCCACGGCTGGGGACGTATTTGACTCCACACCCATCAGGGATGAGGCGCTTCCTGGCCACTTTGTCTTCAAACTCATCCGCGTTAAACTTGGTAAAGCCCCACTTCTTGGAGATGTGGATCTTCTGGCGGCCCGGGAACTTGAACTTGGCTCTGCGCAGGGCCTCGATCACGTGCTCCTTGTTCTGCAGCTTGGTGCGGATGGACATGATGACTTGGCCGATGTGGACTCGGGCCACTGTGCCTTGGGGCTTCCCAAAGGCGCCCCGCATGCCCGTCTGGAGCCTGTCGGCCCCAGCACAGGACAGCATCTTGTTGATGCGGATGACGTGGAAGGGGTGCAGCCGCACCCGGATGTGAAAGCCATCTTTTCCACAGCTTTTCACCATGTACTTGTTGGCGCAGATGCGCGCGGCCTCCAGGGCTTCAGAGGACAGCTGCTCATACTCGTCGGACACCATGTGGCCGCAGAGTGGGAACTCGTCCACTTTCGCCTTCTTCCGCCCCAGGTCAAAGATGCGGATCTTGGCATCAGGGACACCGCGGCAGAAGCGAGACTTCGGGTACGGCTTGTTCTTACAATACCGGTAGCAGCGAGCAGGTCGGCGGCCCATGGCGACACCGGGATCTTCAGCGGCACGCCGAAGGGAAAGAGCGATTTTAAGATTTTTGTTTGGACATTTATAAGAAGCTATGTAAAGTTATAATATTCTAGTATATTAAATATTAAGAGGCCCGGTGCACAAAATTTGTGCACATGGTGGGCGTGTCCTTCAGCCTTCCCTGCACCCTCTCACAGTCCAGAAGCCCTCAGGTGATGTCTGACAGATGGCCTAGGCTAATGGTCAGCAAACTCATTAGTCAACAGAGCTGCAGTTTGCCAACCACTGGCTTAGGTCATCCTTAGTGCTGCCATGGAGGCGAGAAAGACTCCCATCACCACTGCAGGGCTTGCCAGGAATGAATCTAGCTTCTGGCTGAGCAGCACTTCCACTGTGGGAGTGCACTGACCACCAGGGGGAAGCTCCTGCATTGAGAATCTGCTCCCTGGTGGTCAGTGTGTGGCACAGCAACTGGTTGTTCCACTGTCCAGTCAATTTGGATATTAGCCTTTTATTATATAGGATTCTCCTCAAACTAAAGAATGTGCTATTCATTTAAATAGTTTTTTTATATTGTATATTATTCAAACCAATTACATTCATTAAAATATTTCCTATGTTGCTTAATTCATAAAGTTTTTCAGATTTTTGCAAAATATCAGTATAAAACATTCTACCCAAAATTCTTCCAAACATAGTACCTACTAATTCTGCATTTCTCCTGTGCTCTATCAATTCCCATAGTGTAAATCAACTTAGTTGATTTTAAACTACCTAATGAAACATTTATAGAATTTTGTCTCAAGTTTTTCTTAATAATATCTTCCTGAGTGTGCATGTTATATCTCCAATGTTATAATAAATTCACAAAAGTTGGGGATATATCCTATATCTAATAAGCAGAACAAAAGTAACAAAAATACTAGTACCTTTTTACTTAAAAAAAACTTCTTAAGGAAACCTAAATAAAACAAGGAGTGAAAAGGGAGTCATATAAAATAATAATAACCTTAGTATTTGAAATAAACTTGGAAAGTAAGAAATTTAAGTTTCTCTCAAAATTATAAGCTAAAGTTTAGTGATATGATGGGATTGTTATAAGAAGTTCAGTAAAGATATTTTATTAGTAACAACTAGAGGCCAGGTGCACAAAATTCATGCATGGGGGTGGGTGTCCTTCAGCTCAGCTTACTCGCTGTCCAATCTGAGACCCGTTGAGGGATGTCAGACTACCCATTTATGGGCAGTCAGAAATCCCTCTCACAATCCAGGATTGCTGGCTCCCAACTGCTCACCTGCCTGCCTTCCTGATTGCCCCTAACCACTTCTGACTGACACCCTAATCACCCCCTAACCACTCCTCTGACAGCCTGATTGATGCCTAACTGCTCCTGTGCCAGCCTGTTTGCCCCTAACTGCCTTTTCCTGCAGGCCCGGTCACCCCCAGCTTCCCTCCTCTGCCGACCTGGTCAGCCCTAACTGCCTTCCCCTGCAGGATTTAACACTCCCAACTGCCCTCCCTTGCAGGCATGGTCATTGCCAACTGACCTCCCCTTCTGGCAATCTTGTGATGCCCATCTTGTGTCTACATGGGAGAGGATCTTTTGACCACATGGGGGCAGTCATCTTGTGTGTTGGATTTATGGTCAATCAGAATATTACTCTTTTATTAGATAAAATAGAGACCTGGTGCACGGGTGGGGGCCAGCTGGTTTGTCATGAAGGGTGGGTATTCCCTTGGGGTGTGGAGTGGCTTGGGCAAGGGGCCTGTGGTGGTTTGCAGACCAGCTATGCCCCCTGGCAACCCAAGTGGAGGCCTTGGTATCTGGGAGTTATTTATCTTCTATAATTGAAACTTTGTAGCCTGGAGCAGAGCTAAGCCTTCTGCTCCCACAGACATTGAAATTTTGTTGCACTAAGCAGAGGCCTGAGCTGGCCAGGGTATGTGGAAAGCTTGGTTTCCTCCATCGCCAGGGGCAACCCAAGGTTTGTTCCATGGCAGCAGCTATGAAACTTTGTTGCCTTAAGCAGAGACCTGGGCTAGCCAGGGTTTTTGGAAAGCTTGGCTTCCTCCAATGCCAGGGACAGTGCAAGCCTCCCTCCTGTTCTCTCTGTGGCCATAGCCATCTTGATTGGGTTAATTTGTATACTTGCTCTTATTGGCTGGTGGGCATGGCTGATGGGTATAGTGGAGTTATGGTCAATTTGCATATTACTCTTATTAGATAGAATTGTGACCTTTTAAAAATTATGCATGAACCATTTTCAAATATTGATATTTCAAATATTGATAATTCAATATCAAATATTGATACTGAATTACTAAATTTTAGTATCAATTTATAAATTGTAAAGTCATTACATAATATCTCAAATACATATGCAAGTTACCTATTTGGGCATATCAATCTCTCTTAGTCATCAAAATTAATGAATGATTCTCTCTAACCATGAATTATATTCAAGACAAGATTTAATATAGTTTCTCATAAAATATTAACATTATAGTAATTAATCATGTTAACCCCAAGCACATTTTTGTATTCTGAATTCAACAAAGAGTAGCACAGAACCAGATAAATAGCTTGAGGTTATAATGCAAAAAGTTGTTATTTCAATGGTAATATTCCTTCAATTAATTCCTCCATCTCTCAAATGTACTAATCCGGAGATCTGATGTGAATATAAAATTTTCTGTAGCCTAAATAGTTTTCCAAGTGTAAGAATAATAGATTTTCATTTACACTGAAAGATTATCAGAGAAAAATAAAAAAACAAGAAAATTTCTATGTCTATAACAATATTTTACATTATAGCATGAGTCAGTATTTGTCCTTTGTATATAAATATATCCAGTAGTATTATTTTTATTATATATCTGAGAATATTTTAAGTAAACTGTGGTTTTTGAATTAAACATTTTATACTGCTATTTTTCATTACTAATTTATAACAATATAGACATATGTGTGTGTGTGTGTGTGTGTGTGTGTGTGTATGTGTGTGTGTGTGTGTGTAATTCCATTTTATAAAATAGTCTGAGTTTTTTTTAAGGTATTTAAAAAGAAATGTCAAAGAAAATGACAGCCATTATATTAACTGTAGTTGATTACTGAAAGGCTTAGAAACATTATATTTTTGCTTAAAGATAATATTAGTTGAAATGTACTAAAAATTCATGAAAATGTTTCAATGTCTAGTAGGTAACAAGAATCCTTCCTGAGCAAACTAAAATGAATACAATAAAAAAGAATAAATATATTTTAATTCGTTAAAAAGACAGGGCAAAAGACAACAAAATCAAAGTAAAAAAATATTTACTGCAGAAATAATAAGCAAATATTAAACTCCTAACATATAAAGAGCTCCAATGAATTGTAAGAAGAAAGCAAACAAACTTGATAGAAAAAAGATAATGGAAAAAATTAACATTTCACAGAAGAGAGAATTTAAATTGCTAATCAACATATGAAAATTTGTTTCCTCTCATTTGCAGTCAGAGAAATGCCAATTAAATCAACAATAAAATACACATAAAATTGAAAAATTTTTTAAATCTATCTATATCATAGAGAAATATGCAAATTGGCCATGATGCCATAACATCATGACTGAACAGTAGGGAGCTGAGGCTGCATGGCACCTTGCTAGGGCAAGGGACCTCAGACCACACCCCATCCTACAGGGCTTGACAGAGAACCTCATGCCATGTCCCCTATTCCACGGGACCTGTTGGGGACCTCAGGTTGTGCCCTCCCCTCCCTGGTGCCAGGTAAATTTGTACATATATGTTGGTAAGAACAATATGAATATAAAATGACATACAGTAGCTATTGGCTTTGGTTACTTGAAGGGTCTAAAGAAATAAGAAAGAGTGGAGGATATCAAAATTGTTTTTGCTTTATATACATCAACAATGATTCATTTAATTAATTTGGAAAAAATAGTGATACTATTTAAAAGTAAGACTGCTAAGAGATAAAAGTATGTAAACAGCAGCATATCAGTTAGAAAATACCTGATTCTAGGTATATTTGTATAACCAATAGAAATGAAAGTATACATCCTCCACCAAAATGTAAACAAACATTCATAGTAGCATCTTATAATAATAATAAAAGGCTAATATGCAAATAGATCAGAAGATGGAACAACTGGGCACTATGATGTACACTGACCACCAGGGGGCAGATGCTTAATACAGAAGCTGACCCCTGGTGGTCAGTGCACACGCACAGGAGGAGCACTGCTCAGCCAGAAGCCAGGCTCATGACTGGCAAGTACAGCAGCAGTGGTGGGAGCCTCTCTCTGTGGGGAACGGGCCTAACCCTTCAGTCGGACATTCCCTGAGGACTCCCAGACAAGAAAGGGCACAGACCCAGCTGAAGGACCTCCCTCCCCTCCAAGTGCATGAATTTCATGCACTAGGCCTCTAGTTATTTATAACAGCCAAAAGGTGGAAACAATTAAACATCCATCAACTTGATGAACGGAAAAATGAAATGTCATACCAATACAACGGAAAAAAGGAATGAAGTACTTACATGTGCTATAACATGGATGAATCTTTAAAACTACATAGTGTATCACCCCATTTATATAAATTGCCCAGAAAAGGCATGTGTATAGAGAAAGGAAGTAGATTGATTAGTGGTTGGCTAGGGTTCAGGAGGCTGGGGATTGCTAATAGGCAGATTTCTTTTGATGGGGACAAAAGTGTTGTAAAATTTAATTATAGTGATGATTACACTACCTTGTGACTATACTAAACAAAAGAAACATTCAAATGTACACTTTATATGGGAAAATTTTATGGTAAATGAATTATAGCTCAATAAAGCTGAAAAAGAACTATGACCTTTTTAGAACATGTAAAATATCTCTTAACAAATTAATTTTTTACATTTATTTCATTTTTTCCATTACTATTTATTCCCTCTTTGCTCTCTTCCACCTACACCCATCCTCCTCTACCCATGCTCTTACCACATTGTTGTCTATGTCCATGAGTTCTCTCTCTCTCTTTTTCTTTTTTGCTCAACCTCTCCACCCTCATCCTCCTGACCCCCAGCTATCTACCTGTTCTCTATATTAATTTTTAAAAGTTATGCTCCTTAAACTAAATATAATCTGGCATTCACAAAAATAAGGTATTCTTTATAAGTAATATTTCCTGTTGATTAATAATTTCCATTTAAAATGTCAATATTTTCTCTTTAATATTAGATATTTTGGTTAGAAAAACTTCTAAACTTTGTCATAACTTTACTCTTCTTTTTTGCAATGTTTAATAAAATTATGTCATACTTTTCTGAAAGTTGTAGTTAATAATGTAGACATCATCTTGAATATCTTACCTAATAATAGACAAAGATGTAAATTGACAATACCTCCACTACACCCACAGCCAATCAGGAGTGACTATGCAAATTAACCCAACAAATATGGTGGGTTAATTTGCATATGTAGGCTCAGAGCAGCTGAGAGGGGCAGGATACCAGCTAGGAGGGGGAAGGGGAATGGCGGAGGGAGCTACAGGAGTAGTGTTTCAGCCAGGAGTGAGAATTTGCAAGCTCCTGGGTGTCTGGGAGTGAAGCCAGGAGAAGGAAGGCCTATTCTTGCACGAATATCAAATATTGTACAATGGGCCTCTAGTTATTATACAATATAGTTTAAATGAGATATCAATGTAAATAAGGGTTATAAGAGAAGTTCTCCTAAAGATTTCCCAAAAATATTCTTTTAGAGTAAACCTCATTAAATATACATCTAAATAAGAGTAAAATAATAAATTTTATTTAAGAGAAAGCCTAAAATATCATGAATAATCTATCTGATCTTAAATGCTTACATGTTATAAGATCAGTTTTGACTATTCAGATGTCCTTTCCCTCAAGTTTCAGTTATTCTCTCTACTTTGTATAAGTATGGCAAATGTGATATAATACCCCAATAATTTAATCTGGGCAGGCCTGCTGGTATTATCTGATATTGAAATTATTAAGATATTCATATCTGTTTTTATTCCTTGGGGATAATAATATTACTACATGGAGGCTGACAGTTGTCACAGGGGGGACGAGTTGGAGGATAAGGGAGAGAGGAATTAAGCATAAAAGAGAAAAAAACTCATGGATAAGGACAACAGTATGGTGATTACTGGGGGGATAGGTTGGGGGAGGAGATAGGGGTATAGGGAGGATAAATTATGATGGAAGGAGACTCTACTTGGGGTGATGAACATACAATACAGTGTGCATGTGATGTGTTGTAGAATTGTATACCTGAAACCTGTATCCTATTGCTAACCAGTGTCATCCCAATAAATTCAATAAAAAGCTTGAATATCTATGCTTTTCTAAGCATGTGTTTTGACAACAAATTCAGCCACTAACATTTTTAAACTAAAAATCAAAATGGTTTCAAAATCTATAATAGCTCAATTTAGGGGTTTTATACAAGAGTAAGAAAAAGATGCAGGTGGTAGAGGGAAACACTGACTGGATTTTCTTTTATGGTTTTATTCACATTCCTTCCCCAACCTGATAAAAGTTATTATTTAGTATTAGAAATATGTGATCCATTCTGTCCAGCCTTATGTTTACAATGGTAGAACTTCCAAAATGTACACCTATACTTAGATATTATTACATGTTATATCCAATAAATATAGAAACTATTACTCGTCCAAGTGTGCCCCGCCAAGGCACAGTTGTTTTTCAACTCAATTTTATCTAAACAAGACTTCATCCCTGTAACTATATTTAATAGTTTTACAGAGACTTTCTTTTAGTGTGGTATAATGGTAAGAGCTTGAATTTTTAAGTCAAATAGATCTTTTCTTCAGTTCTGGCTCAACTGTTTATTGAGCATTTACTTGGTTACTCACTTCACCTTTTCAAACCTACTAGTATTTCTTTACTTTCAAATTGGAAAAGATAATATTTATGTTGCAGTTGTCCAAAGGAGTTAAATTAGTCATCATTTTTTTTAAGTTCAATATAGTGTCTCTTACAAAAAATATCACTCAATAATAGTTAATTCTCTTTTACTTAATCCACAATTTCCATCCTTTTTTTATTATTATTATTGATTTCAGAAAGGAAGGGAGAGAAAGAAAGAGAAACATCAATGATGAGAAACATTGATCAGACCATTAAACCTCCGAGGGAAGTTAGGGGAGGGTGAAGGCAAAGGGGAGAGATCAATCAAAGAATTTTTTTGAATGCATATAAGGCTAACCAATGTGCACAAACAATAGGGGAGGTGAGGGCATGGGGGAGTAGTGGGTGTAATGGGGAAATAAAGACACATATGTAACACCATAATCACTTAATCAATCAATCAATCAATAAAATCTTATACTAAAAAAAAGAAAAGAAACTTCAATGATGAGAGAGAATCATTGATGGGCTCCCTGCTGCACACCTCACACTGGCATGTGCCCTAATCTAGAATCAACATGACCTCCTGGTACATAGGCAATGCTCAATCACTGAGCCATGCTGGCCGGGCCCCACAATATCCATCTCATCACTTTGTTTGGTTTGTACTCCACACCATATATCACTATTGCCACTCTTTCTAAAATACCTGATGTCTTCACTGTTCAAAAAGCTTCAGTGTCTGGTTATGGGATTCACTTAGCCAAATAAATTCAAAATGGTTTAGATTGATCTTTAAGTTCCTTCTTAAGCTAGCATCATTTTCTTTCCATTTCAGTAATATTGATGTATATTTGAAATGACTTGTTATCCTCAAATTTGCCATTTTCCTAATCTCAGTCTATTTTAAATAAAAAGACAAGAATATTAACTTTTAATTTGTTTTTCTCTGATTCTGTGATTATATGTATTTTACAATTTTCTTTTCCATTAAACAATATAATAACATTTTCTTTGTTCCAATCCTCACGATTATCCAGATCTCAATTTTATCCTACTTTGTAATACCTTTTCTTTTCTACCTAGAAACCATATCTCCCTTTCTCTAATCTCTACAAATACAGTTTTTAGAATTTATATCTTTGTTTTTTACTAAATGTTATGAAGTATCTGCTATGACTTAACTTCATTTTTGTGTGTCTGATGGGTGGTTCACACATGAAAAGAGCAACTTCTACTCACTATGACCATTTGGAAAGCTTGATTTGCTCTTCTTTAGTCAGTTTCCTCTCAGTTTAAGCAGCCAATAGAGTTCTATCTATATTTACAAGACTCTTCAGGCAATGCATGCTTCTGAATCATCAAGAAAAAAAAAAGTCCATGTATTCATTTTATAGAACAGGACTATTTGTGTTAAATATTTTCAAAACAATAAAAAGGTAGCCTGGCAGGTGTGTCTCCGTGTATGAACCAAGAGGTCATGGTTTAATTCCCTGTCAGGGCACATTCCTACCTTGCAGTCTCGATTCTCAGTGTGGGGCATGCAGGAAGCAGCTGAGCAATGATTCTCTCCCTCTCCTTTCCTCTCTCTCTCTCTCTCTCTCTCTCTCTCTCTCTCTCTCTATATATATATATATATATATATATATATATATATATATATATATGTGTGTGTGTGTGTGTGTGTGTGTGTGTGTGTATTATATATATATAATAAAGAATAAAAAGGCAATTTACAGTATTTCACTTAAACAGGAAATGCAATGTATTCCAATGCCTCAATCTCAAAGCATACTCATTCTATTTTGTATTATGTCAAATGGCATTTTAATTAGTTTGGGATTTTGGAGCATTTGTTTTTGAAAACCTTTAGGCATAGTGCAAGAGTTATTAAATAAAAAGTACAAATTATGCTGGATCTCACCTCTTGTGAATGCAACAAATATTTTACACATGCTTATTCCACAAGTGTTTTCACATTATTACCATCTATATTTACATCTCTATATTCCAACTGTACATAAAGGTCAATATAGATAACCAAAATAAAAATTACAATTGTGTAACCTAATTGGGGTTAGGTTATTGATCAAACTCAGACCTAGGTTTGTTCTCTTTTTCAAGTTGTAAAAAGGAATATACAGGGTGTCCCCCCAAAATGAATATGTACTTTGAATAATTATAAAAGTAATGTTTATTAAAATACATTTTATTTTCAAAATGTAATAGAATCTACAAAGTGTTCATATATTATCTTAGCATTGTATGTTATTTGTGAATTCTTAGGAAAAAAAATTTTTGTGGAAAGTAATCGACACATCACATCATTCTTTTGAACACAGATTTATAAAACATTTTATGTATGAGTCAGTCTAATTGGGAATATGTGCTCAACTGATTGTGATTGATTGTGCCTTATACAAAAGGTTGCTATCTATATAGGGTATCCAGTGCTTAAAGGAAGCTTGGCAGAAAGTCTCTATGTATAGTGTTCCAAAGATAGATAGGTACAACATAATGGTACAACAATTAATGGTTAGTGACCAATTAATTACATCAAATGGTCTCTCAGATATTTGAATATGATAAAAATATCCAGAGATTTCCAAAGTATTGTAAAACAGAAATTGATAATCATGTAGACAAAATGAAGTCCCAGAGGCAGCAAGGAAACTAGACATTCCATGCTTGGTAATACAGTGGTACCTCGAGATACGAGTGCCCTAACATACGAGATTTTTGAGACATGAGCCGTCGAGCGAGCGATTTTTGCCTTGAAATACGAGCAACATTTGAGATAGGAGTAATCAAGCGGATCGGCCGGCTGCACACGACCCACCAGTTTACCAAGACTCGGCCGTCTCATAGTTTCCCACGCCTCAAGGTTACGGAACGAATTAAACTCATATCTCAAGGTACCACTGTATTGATAAAGGGAGGCAGAGGGACTGAATCATTAGAGGAATTGCTGCTGAGCCATGAGAGGGGCTCTGTTACCCACACAACTCCAGGGTTCTGCTGAAGCAAGGCTGTTACAAAGCTGAGAAAGTTTCCTGCACTGTCTTAGTAGGTCAATGCAAGCTAATATGATCTTAAACATCATAATAATCTTGAAACCTGGCAAAACCAAATGCACAAATCATTTTATTTTTCTTTAGATTTATCAATCGAAGGTCATTTGTTATAGAACTGTTACATTATATCACTCTTCCTTCCATTCTTTATTCCTTGTGCTTTCTCTTTGGTATTGTATTGACTATCCTTGGACCTACTACACAGCTATATCATTACTTGCATCCATCCTTTCTAATGTAGAATATTTCCTATTTTAATGTTCTGAAGTATGGCCAAGAAGCCAAATTAAGTACACACTGCCATCAAATCACTGCTCCTGATTGCCAGGGTTGGTGCCACAGAGCTTCCACACAGCTCCAAGTAGTTCCATCCCACATGAAATACCCACTTAGAAACTCTCCAGTGGAGAAGAAAACATTGCAAAGATATTAAAAGTCACCAAACAAATGAGGGTGTTAAGCACAGTGGGATGGAGCAGAGGAGCAGAAAGAACACTGTAGAACTAATCAGGAAACTACACAACTTGGAAACACAAAGATAGCTGAGCCTAGAGTAAGAGAGGAACTGTACAGTAAATTCTTCTGAAGCCTTCAGCTAATTCAAATTGCTGAAGTCCTGCCAGGATTTCCTAAAAGGAACAAATACTGTTCTTGATGTGAGCAGACATAATTTAAAACCCCAACTGTGTTATTAGCTGCTTATGTAATCTTGGACAAAGCAATAGTCTCTAGAGTCCTAGTAGGGGATAATACTGATTCTCTCCCTCTGACCATTTGGAAAGCTTGATTTGCTCTTCTTTAGTCAGTTATATCTATCTATATCTATATCTATATCTATATCTATATCTATATCTATATCTATATCTATATCTATATCTATATCTGTCTATCTATCTATCTATGATGTACATGGAATAATATATATGAATCAACCAGAAGTATAAAATTATATTCTTCATTTCTAGAGTTTTTATGTGTTTTTAATAAATGGTATATTAAAGCCTAAATATTTTAACTATATAGATATAAATATCTACAAATGTCCATGGTAATTTCTGAATCCAAAGAAATTGACATTCATTTCCTCAGACATAGTAAAATACTTGCAGTAAAAAATTGAAAAAGGATTTTTAAATAAGTGATGTGTGATATATTACCAGTAACATTAGCCAGCATACATTTTGCATACGAAAGTATTTATGAGATAAGAATGGCTGTAGGACATTGTTTCAAAAATGGAGTCATAATATTGTTATTTAAGAGATGTATACTGTTAATTAAAATGCTAATTCCCTTCTATTGTTTTAGATAATTTCAATAAAAAAGCAAGTGACCATCAATTACTCCTCCTTCCACCACCCTCCTCACTGTCTAGCAATGCCCTCACAGTCTCTCTCTAAATGTCCTAAGAGATATTATACATTTACTTTCTGTTGAAAGAAGAAAAAGATAACTTTTATGTGATCACAAAGATCAAGTATCCTTAAGATGTTCTAAAGAAGTCAGGTATGATAGCCACTGAGGCATCTGCTTACTTACTTTGTAATATAAATAAATCCCATGGCCGTAACCATTACATACATGACAGAGGAAAAGTAATAAATGCAGACTATCATTCCAAACAGTATAATAAGGATACCTATATTATTATTATATCCATCAGAGCCTTTTTATTTAAAAAAGTATAGATTTCCTTTAAAATCTTTTCAATGATTCTGATTTTACAGGAACTGATTATGGTGGGTTATAACAAAGTAAAAAATGCAAGCATTGATTGATAATATGTAGTTAAAAAAGCGATATTCATTGCCATTATATTTACAATAAAATGTCACCAATTCTCAAAGGTGTGAATGTGGTAATCATTTCAGAAAAAATAGCAACAAAGTGACAATTATAGAGTGAAAGAATCCTTAGGAAATGGAAATATTAAAGGTGAGCCTTGTTGAGAGGTAGTGATTGGTTTCAAAAATAGAGGGAAAACACAAAGAGAAAAATAAAAAGTGGAGAGAAAAGCAGTATCCAAACTGTCAATATCTATTGAGCTTAGCCTCTGACAATTTTCAAAAACAAATAAATAACACTTCCACAACTATGATGTCTGTATCACTCTGGGTTGATATATGAGCTACGGAATGACTCAATGTGAAGGAGTTGTTGTGAGCATGATCTCACAAGGAAGGCTTCCAATCCTGCTCTACTATTTACTCCACCAATACCTCTTTCATTGGTTTCTATGCAGATTAAAAAAAGATAGTACCTTAGGGCATATAGTAAGCACTCAGCAAATGATATCTTTTAATATATAAATAACTCAAAATAATAACAACACAAATATGAATAGACTATACATCTCCATGAATGCTATTCTTTAAAGTAATTTTCAGAAGACTTTATTGTCACTTCTAGCAGTATTTTTAGAATTCCTTTACAGAAGTTGGTTACTGTACAACCTTAGTAAACATGTATAGTTTCTTAGCAACTATTTCAAAAGTTTATAGGCCAAATTATTTCAGTAGTCAGTGTACTTTCTTTTGAGACCAAGGCAAACATTGGTCCCGCTGTTATTTTTCTACCCTTGCTACTGTTGGGAGAGACAAGAGAGAATTAGAGGTAGAAAATAAGGATGTTTGACTCTATTATGCATTGGGATCTCTGTAGCCAATATACCAGAACGGTCACTCTTTGTCTCTATATTTCATCATAGAACAGGTACATCTTATGTTCATAGAACTCTCTATTCTCTTATATTTTGGTGGAGAAAAATATTAGAAGTTGTTCTATGTAGTAAATCAATCAAGGTATTTAATTGTCTTAAAAACTTCTGCAGCAGAAAACACTTTTTTGTTCAAAGGTCATCATGTGAACAGAATTTTGATTAATACATAATTTAAATATCATTGTGATGTTATTGTCACCATTAGCTAGTTTATTAATATTAGTAATAGGACAAGACCAAAGGGGAGGCCAGACATTATAAGCATGAGCATCTGAGAAGTTTCACCAGGGAGCTATAGCTTTATGCTCTCCAGGAAACCACCAGTCTAATCCCTGCAGATCATTGGGAGAAGAGATCAAGCAAAGGGGGTGTTGAGTGCATGCAGAGCAAAGTTGTGGTGACATAAGTAAAGGGCTTGTCTGTCAATCTAGCCTGGGGAAAAAAACATTGACTAGGAGGGTAGAGCCACAAGAAATCTTGGATAGGCAAAATCCCTGACAAAGAGTTCTTTCTCTCTTGCCTTCTGATTCCTCCTGATTACCTCTTACTCTGTGATCCACACTCACCCACCATGTGGCCTTAAGAAGCCCACATGCAATGGAATGCTGCTGGGAATACAAGCTAAATTAGCCATATGCTGGATTGGACTATGTACCAATATTGAACAAAAATTCTGGGCAGTGCCCTTCATCTGACCCTGCTGAAGACCAAATTGAATGTTTCCATGGCAGGCTGAACAAAAATGGGGCCTTGGAGGGGAACTCCTTTAATTTTGCTTTATCAATAAAGCTTTCCAGGAAACCTCATCTTCCCCTGGGGACCTCAGGAATGTATTTTCCCCATAGCACCCCAAGAACTCCACTTCCACAAGTGATAGTGACAAGTTAAACACATCCTGTGCACTTACCAGGCATACTTCAGGACCTCTGTAGAATAGATATGATAACTTTGAAAAACATGTAAAGATCTCACTATCTTTTTATACTGTGGGTATGTTTATATATAAGCAAGTCCCTTGTCTATTTCCAAACCAGTTTGCATGTAGGGCTGACTCAGATATAGAGCATCGTCCGATGTCAGGAAAAACAAAAATATGTACATGGGAAATGCCTTTTGTCAGTAAGTCACACTTCTGAACATTCAACAATTCTACTCTGCTTGTCCCCCTCTTCTTAATGTCTCTGTAGTGAGAGACCACGAACTAGAGAATAAATGATAGCAATCAGATGTTCATATTTCCATTTTCTTCTCATCTTTAGAACTCACCCCTAGATGCTTTCAGGAGTCTATGTTTGTTTTGTTGTTTGTTACTTTTCTTCCCTTAGGTATTTCCAAAATATTAGTTGAAATTATTGAATATGGAGTCACAAATAATATGAAGCAGTCGTACAAATGATTCCTTAGAATCACTTCCTTAAATCTAGTCTGAAATTAATACTGTCCACCATTTACATGCTGAGTAGTAAAGCAAATTGAGTCCTTGAATAATTTCTTTCTGGCACTAAATCAACTTTTTAAAACTCTGTTCCAAATTATCTTTAAAATGTACAGGTTTGTGATTTTGACTCTTGAGTTTGAAGTTTGTATTAATAACAGAAAAATGGAGGGCATACAAACCAGCTAGCAAATAAATATTACAAAAGGAATATGAAATTCAATATTCTAACAGTTTATTAGAGAAATCCAAGATTATACATGAGGATGAAGATTATGAAAGGTGGACATAATTTTAAAATATGTGCCTCTTCTTCCTTGCTCTGTCTAGATGGCTCAATTGGTGTCATTCAATATACCAAAGGTTGCAGGTTTAATTCCTGGTCAGGGTGATACAATTGTAATAACCTAGTTATAAATAACTGGAAAGAGAAAAGCAATGGTCAAATATTAAATGCATGCCCAGGAAATTCTGAGTGACTTAGGGAAGGTGCTTTTCTATCATTCACACCTAGGAACAGATCATTGACTAGAGTAGGCATGGCCACTGTGAGGGAAGATTTGAGATACATAAACTCCTAAACAAAGGGTTTGTGCTACTGGCTTGTGCAGGCTCTCTTGCTTTTGCCCACATTGGACCTAATTATATGGACCACACACATAATGGACTAATGGACTGCAACTAACTTGATGCTGCACTGGACCCAGAAAACAGAAACTCTGGACACTGGCATTGCTTTTAGCTCTAGTGAATCACCAGCTGTAACTCTTCCAGGACTGAACTAAAGGAAATGAGACTGGATAAACCCACAGATGTAATTCCACACAAATAAAAATTACTCAGCCTCCCATGCAATTCTTAGTAAATTCTTTGTCTCTTACCCCCATTTCTTGTCTTTCACTGACAAGCACCTGAAACTATTGATCTATAATTTGCTCCTTCATTTTTCACATCCATTCGTTATTTTAACTTCATGAAACCTGGTTTCTAACCAAACCAATCACTTTGTTCTACTCACTCAAAGGTCACTAATAGCCTCCTTATTGCCAAATGTGATGACAGTTCCTCCAATCTTATTTTTCTTCATCTTTCTGATGAATTTGACACATATTTTATTCATTCTAGAATGGCTTTCCTCCTCCTACCTCAGTACCAGTGTGTTTTTGTTTGTTTGTTTGTTTTGGTAGCATTACAAATCCTGATTCTTCATTGACTTGTTAACAAATCTTACTTTGTTATAAGATTTGTGTCCTATTTTCCATATAACCATTCATATTCCTCAAGTCAATCCTAGATCCTTTATTCCTCTTGCTCTTTATTCTTTTATGCTGCATATTTTATTTCTCTTAATTATTTTAATCTTCTTCTTATGCTGCTGACTCCCAAATCTACTGTGCAGGAGTAATAAACATGCCTCTACACTCAAGGTTCTTTGGCTGGTCTAAATAATCAAATAGGCATGAGACAGAATAGCAATAAAAAATAACAAAATTATATATATATATATATATATATATGAACCCCACATACTTGAGAGAGTCACAGACCTTACAGACATGAGAACTTCAGAGATAGATAGATTGATTAAGATATAGAAGACATCCTGAGATAGAGATTAGGTAATGCACTTGGGGAGCTTCAAAGGGCCATTGTAGGATGAGAAGAATAGACATTTAGTAAATAGAAGTTTCCCCTGCCCTATAGATAAATCAAAAGAGGTTATCTCTGCAATCTCTCATCACGGGCAAGGCCAAGGTTTTTCTTGGTAGCTAAATGGAGGGGCAGAAGTTTCTTTTTAAGCCTGTGGCTAAATCTGCCTTTAGGTCAAAACCATCTGCATACCACTGAGGCACAATTTGGGGTGACAACTGATGGTGTCACCTTATAGGAACTTCATCTCTTAAATATGACTTTTTCCTTAATGTAAACTAGCCTTGTCCATGACTCATTTGCCTCTTTTCTTTTTAATATACCGTATTTTTATTGATTTGAGAGAGGAAGAGGGAGAGAGATAGAAACATCCATGATGAGAATCATAGATCAGTGCCTCCTGCAAGTCCCTTCACTGGGGATGGAGCCCACAAACAAAGTCTTTGCCCTTGACTGGAAGAGAAACTTGAGACCTTTCACTTCGCAGACTGACACTCTATCCACTGAGCCAAATTGGCTAGGGTGCACTTGTCTCTTTTCAACCAGATACAGCCACATCTGCTTCCTTAATCATTAAGTCCCTAAATAAAGACTTGGGTCTGTTGATCAAGGGACCTGGGTTTAGGTAAAGCTAAAGACAACATATTGATGTCAGTTGTGTTTCAGCCCACATCCATAAAAGCAGAATGTCTCTACCACACTCTCACAACATCATGGGAGACCATGGATGACATTAGGACCTGACAGAATGATCAACTATTCTCTATCCTGGCCAACCAATCAGTAGAGCCCACAATCCCAATTCCATTAGTCACTATAATTAATATGTTTCTCCCATATAACCCTTTTCGTAAAAGACATGGGGAAGCCAGAAACTAGAGTGTCAGTGCATCTGTATCTCTGGGCATGGTGCATAAACCTTTATTTTCTATGCTGCAAATTCCTGTTCCTGTTTTATTGGGCTTTGATGCACACAGGTGAACAAACCCCTTTAGCTCAGTAACAATAAGAAATATTTTGCTTGTCATTCTTTCATTTTTCCTTCTTTAGCCAAGAAAACCATGAACCAATGATTTATTCATGTCATAAAGATTGCCTCTTGCTCTTGACAGAGACCACTTCAGAGGCTGCTTAATCCTGATCTGGATTCTGTCCCTGATGGAAAAAAAAACTCTACATGTGGATTTCTGATTCCAGCATCCTTATATCCATTATTTTTGCACACTGACTGATTTGATTCATCCAGTCCAATTCTTTCAAACCTTTTTTATTTTATTTTATTTGTCTTCTTGAAACCCTGACTTAGACACTGTTTTGTTTTGATACTCAGGAGAGTCCTATTCCCAGACCACTGGTCTGTAGACTTGGGCTCAACACAATCCAATATCCTCTGGATTAGATAGAACATGGGAACAGTGTTAAAAGTCCCTCAGGAGAGAAAAGATAGAGCAAGGATTTCTACTCCTTGTTCCTTAATGACTTTTGATACTTGTCTCTCCAAATTGGAATATTGTCAGATTCAACAGTCTTTTTAATAAGATATTATTCTTTAAATGAAAGTTACCCTTCACAGAAAGGCACACCCAATTTTACAATGTCTTTCCTCTAACATACCAATGCTCCCTCCAGCTTGTGTACTAGTACATTCCCATAATTCCATCTCCACCTGAACACTCTGCATCCTGCCTATCTTACTCCTTTACTAAGATGTTCTTGGTATCCATCCAACCTATTACAATTCCATGATCAAGTCAGGCTCTTTTTTCTTAGCATATTGAAATCAGAATTTTGAGATGGCAGTCAGCACTCAGAAGACCCATAAACTGAGGATACAAAATTTTTAGGAGTTTGGATGTCAGTTGTAATTTTCCATCCTGTGCAATCAAGTAAACAAAGCTGATTCCAGGAAGAAAGAGTGGAGTAGGTGCTCACAGAAGAGTCCAGGTGGGAGGATCAGTGGGCCCAGAGAAAAAGAGAAAGTCAGAGCAAGACCAATTTTGGCCTTAGTGCTTGATGCCTAAATATAACTCTTGATAATACTATGGTCTAGTCTGCCTCCTTTCAATACAAGCTACTCTCTACTGAAGATGGCCAAGTGAATTTCTGCTAGTGGCTTCCATGTGATACCACTGAATTAGCTAGTAATTAATAATAGGAAGGAGCAAATGGAAGACCAATTATTATAAGAATATCATTTGAGCCGAGACCGGTTTGGTTCAGTGGATAGAGTGTGGGCCTGCTGACTGAAAGGTCCCAGGTTCGATTCTGGTCGGGGACATGTACCTTGCTTGCAGGCACATCTCCACTGCGGGGCGTGCAGGAGGTGGCTGATTGATGTTTCTCTCTCATCGATGTTTCTGACTTTCTATCTCTCTCCCTTCCTCTCTGTAAAAAATCAATAAAATATTTAAAAAATATATCATTTGAGCAGCTTCACTAGAAGTTGCAATTTCACATTCCCAGGGAACCACCAGTCCATTCCCTATAGAGCACTGGGGGAAAGAGCTGGACAAAGAACAGATAGACAGACATTGAAAGTGCCTGTCAGTCAAAACTGGGAACAGAGATAACTGGCCAGAGTGGGCAGAGCCACTGAAAGCCCAAACAGATTTGGAAATACATAATCCTTAAGAGAACTCACTTTTTTGGTTCCTGGCTCTCAGTTCTTGGTTCTCTGGTTCCTTTGTTTGCTCCCACCCATGTTCCCTCCAGTCCCTTAAGATTCCTTATGCAATGAGCTAGCTTGATGCTGAATTAGGCTGTGCCTTAATATGGAGTTAAAACTCTGGACACTGACTGATTTTAACTCTGCTGAAAGCAAAATGGGACTCCTCTATGGGAAGTCTGAGGGAAATGGGACAGTGGAAACTCAGAGATGTGATTCCACAGCAATAAAGCATTCTACAAGATCTCATCCTCCTATCCAAATCTCAGAAAACTTCTTTCCTGGGGATATCAAAAGAAGCCCACTCCTACCAACAACGGATGCAGACAATGAATTCTCCTCACCAAGAGCATATGGATCCTTACCAAGACACTGAGTGAAGATCACATTTTACCTTGTGTGTGAAGTCTTCTGGATTATTCTTATTGATTCCCGAATCTCAGGATTCCCATTGCACAGAAGCTTTGAATCACAAAGGTCTGTACTAATGATATAGGGTTATTCATGTAACATTTCACCACCAAGATTGTAAGCTCTTATGATAGCCTCAAATAATTAATACCTTTTAATTAGCACTATGTATGAGATGAAAACATAAGTTTTATATAAATTTTGCATATAGAAACACATATAGAAGCATATAAACTAGTTGACCCCTAATATAAAGGAAGTATTGTGCAAATAAAATTTTAATGTCCCCAAACTAACATATAATGACTAGAAAAATACTTAAAAAATACATTGTTGCCTGGCTGCATCAGCTCAGTGATTGAGTGTAGACCTATGAACCAGGAGGTCACAGTTCCATTTTAGGACAGGGCATATGCCCGGGAGTGGGCTTGATTCCAGATCGTGCAAGAGGCAGTGGATCAATGATTCTCTCTCATCATTGGTGTTTCTATCTCTCTTCCCCACTCCTTTCCTCTCTGAAATTAATAAAGATATTTTTAAAAATTACATTGTTTATGTCTCTTAGGATGACCTTCCTATTTTTTGTGATTTAACATAACATATAGAAATATATTAACCAATAGAGATTATATTTTAGTCAGACTGTAATGAGTCTTTACTGCTGCCTAGGACTGTGTTCAGGCAATGAAATTAAAAACAAAACAAACAAACACACAAAAACAACAACTGGGTGAATAATGACAAAGAACAAATTTCCTTTGGGGAGGGGGGAAGCTTTTGGAGAGCAAAGCCATCCTCCCCACTCCCTGTAGCTGTAAAAATAAGAAGGCAAAGCTCTGCCCTACTTAGCAGTCCTTGGATCTCAGGGTAAAGAAAAGAAGAAGGTGGGGAGGATTTCCCAGATAACTGTGAATAGTAACTGTAACCACAGTCAAATACTTCAAAATGTGCAAAAATAGAGGATTTCAACATAATTCCATCAAATACAAACAACAGTTTAAGCCAAAGGACTCTAGAAAGATAATAAGAAAGAAGCCATTAAACTATGTAATAGTAAATTTCCTTATTCAGACAGAAAAGCAAGGCTCCTTCAATAAGCTCATACAATAGAAAAGTCACCCACCGATTTGGAGGACTGGTCTCTTTGAGTTGGAAATAGAACTTCTCTAGACCCCCTCCCCTTCCCTTTCTTTATTCCTTAAACTTCAACCTTTGTCTGTAAAAGCAATAACAAGTGAAAAATGAGAGGCTTAATTCTCCCTATTGCAGGGAGAATTAAGGCTTCTCAATTCCTTTTCTTAGAGTATTTTCTTTAAAAACAAAAACAAAAACAAACAAACAAACAAAAAACACCGTGTATTTTAAGTTGTTTCTGTCTCTTTGAAATGTATGTACTCTTTTCAAAAGCTAGGTAAACCTCTTGCCAGTTTTACAACCCAGCAGTCTTTCTCAAGAATTGGAAGATTTGAGACAAACCAAGATGGTAGCATAGGTAATCACCTAAACTGCTGCCTCGCCCAACAATTTCAAAACTACAACTAAAAGACAGAACGGACATCATCCAGAACCACAGGAAAGTTGGTTGAGTGAAAATTCTATAACTAGAAGGAAAGAGAGGGTTCACAGAGACTCAAAGAAGATGCAAAAACTGAGGTACGGAGACATTTGAGTGGAGAGTGGGCTGCGGTGTGCCTGGCTGGCTTCTTCTGGCAGGAGGGAGATGGAGACTCCCAACTGCACGAAACCCCTTATCCTACAGCATTGAATCCCCACCCTGGGCAAGACTCATACGAGGGGAGTCTGGACTGTGAAAAGGGAAGAGTGCATGGAAATTTAGGGGACCCGCGAAAGGGCAAAAGTCTGGGACATGCAAACCAATGTGCACAGAGGATGGACTACTGATGGTGCAGCTAACTCTCTATGGTGGGCGGGAGACAGAGCCTTTGAACTGTGCCATTGAACCCCAGTTTCAGGTGAGACCCTGGGGATCCAGATTCATACAGGTCCCAGAACTCAAGGGAATTGGAAAGGCAGAAGTCTGGAGGCACCCGTGCATGCACACAGAAAGGGCCACAGCGATTACTAATTACCAAGAGACACTTGAGACTCAGGGACAGCATAGGGTGGGGCTGACAGGAAGCCAAGGCTGACACTGCTCAGCCCTGAAACTCCACCCCACCCAATCTGAACAGAGAGGCTTTTGCAGTTTTGTAAGTCTTGCATCATAAGGCTGATTCCAGCACAGAAGTTCTCACGGCATAGTGAAAATGCAAAAACAAAGGAACAGACCACAAATGAAAGAAATGGAGTAAAAAAAACCACTGGATATAGAGTTCAAAACCACACTTACAAGGTTTTTTAAGAATTTCCTAGAAAAGATGGATAAATTTAGTGAGATCCAAGAGAAGATGAAAAAGGACCAACTAGAAATTAAAAATACACTGCTTGAAATAAAAACTATTACACAGAGATCTAATAGCAGACTAGAGGAAGGTGAGAATCAAGTCAAAAATCTGAAATACAAAGAAACAGAAAACACTCAATTGGAAAAGCAAAATTAAAAAAGAATCCAAAAATGTGAAGATAGTGTAAGGAGCTGCTGGGACAACTTCAAGTGTACCAAAATCAGAATTGTGGGGGTGCCAGAAAGAGAGAGAGAGCAAGATACTCAAAACCTATTTGAAGAAACAATGACTGAAAACTTCCCACATCTGGTGAAAGAAATACACTTACAAGTCCAGGAAGCACACAGAACCTCATATAAAAGGAATCCAAAGAGACACATTATAATTAAAATACTGAGAGAAAAAGACAAAGAGAGAATATTAAAAGCAGCAAGACAAAAACAGTTAATTTCCTACAAGGGACACCCATTTGATTGTCAGCTGATTTCTCAACAGAAATTATGCAGGCCAGATGGGAGTGGCAAGAAATATTCAACATGATGAATAGCAAGAACCTACAACTAAGAATACTCTACCCAGCAAAGCTATCATTTAGAATTGAAGGGCAGACAAAGAGCTTCACAGGTAAGAAAAAGCAAAAGGAGTTCATCAACACCAAACCAGTATTATATAAAATGCTGGACAGGAAGAAGTAAAAGGTAAAGATAAAAAATCATGAACAACAAATACATATCGATCAACAAGTGAATCTAAAAAGAGAATTAAAAATCTGATGAACAGAATAAACTGATGAATAGAATAGAATCAGGAAAGAGGTGAGGTGGGTACAGGGAGAGACTGGACAATAATCATACACTGATGGATGAGGACAAGATGCGGGGAGGTAAGGAAGAGGGAGGGGTGGGAATGGGTGGAGGGGAGCTATGCTGGGGATGGGGGGGAGAAACAAATGTAATAATCTGAACAATAAAGATTTATTAAATTTAAAAAAAAGAATTGGAAGGATCACCCCAGCCAGTTTGGCTTGGTGGACAGAGCATCAGCCTGCAGACTGAAGGCTCCCAGGTTCAATTCCAGACAAGGGCACATGTTGTGGGTTTTGGGCTCAATCCCCAGTGGGAAGCATGCAGGAAACAGCCAAACAATGATTCTCATCATTGATGTGTCTATCTCTCTCTTCCTCTTTCTTCCTCTCTGAAATCAATAAAAAACATTAAAAAAAAAAGATTGGGGGAATCAATTATACAAATGGTCACCCCAATTAACAAATGAATATAGAAAGAACTATGTGGGGGAAATAGTATTATCAAGTCCTCCTACTTAAAGATGGACTGTTTATCTTGAAAATATTTATGGATGATTATGTATAAAAGTTGGAGACTGCTTTCTCTTTGCAATCACTTGACACATTGCAGATCATATTCTGGATTAATGCTTATTCAGCAATGACACTGTTTGCTTTCCCTTTCACCTTTGTGATGTTAAATTAATTAGACAAGGAAATCATCAGATTGAGATGGTTCTAATGCCTTGATAGCAACTGAAACCTAAACCTAGAAAATGAAACTTGAGAAGAATCAATCACAAACAGCCAACTGGGCTTCACCAAATAAAGCTACAGTCAATGAGACAATTTCTTTGATTGTTTCCATATCTTATATAATAAAAGCCTAATATGCAAATTTCCCCTTGACCAGGAGATCTGCTTGGAGTTTGACTGCTTGCTATATAACGTGCACTGACCACCAGGGGGTGATGCGGAACATTGCAGGTGTTGATGATGCGACACTGGCAGCCAGCAGCAGTGGAGGCACTGCAGACCCTGCTGGACCTCAACTAGAGTGGACGGTGCCAGGCCAAGGTGTGAGCCACTGGTTGCTGGGCGGGGGCTGATCATCCCATCAATCCAATTGCAGGGCAACCAGTGGCCGTGGTGGTGGGTGGGGCTGCTGTCCGGCTCCCTCAATGTCTAAGAGTTGAGCAGCAATGGGGTAATATGCAGGGCAGTCAGCTTCCACAGTGGTGACCAGCAGCAGCAGGGGTGGCGAGCAGGCAGTTGGAGGAAGAGAAGGAGTACCAGGCCAGCAGCCACTAGAGACCCTACCAGTACACTAATTTCCTGCACTGGACCTCTAGTCTTCTCTATAAAAACCTGTTTTCTAACTCCTTTTGGTGGAGTGCTCCTCGCCATTTTTAGATTTGCACTGCCTGATTTGAATGGATGTATGCTAAAATAAACTCCTGAAAATGTTAACATATTGCAGTTTTTCTTTTAACAGTTCAGATTTTTCTAGATATGGAAAAGTTTTTGTTTTTAATTACATTTTCCCAACATCAGTCCTTGGCTTTGGAACACCATTTTTTTCTGAATTTTCTCCTACTTCTCTGCCAGTTCCTTCTTATCTCATTGGTTGAATTCTCTTTCCTACCTTAGAATGGATCAGATATTTCAAGGTCTGGTCCCCATCCAACTTTCCAAATCAGGTCCTTGCCATTTCTAGTTTTACAGCATCCATCCCTCAAGCCAATCCTTGCACACTTTTTAATCTAACATGTTATTAGAAACAAAATGCTAATTTTGATGGCTTTGTCTTTAAAATGCTGTTACTTTGTTAGTTTTCTGGTTGGAGTCATCTTCTCCTCTGGTATGATCTCCTCTGTTGAGCTTTTCCTGACCAGACTCTGGAAACAGTTAATCACAGCCAACTCTGCTCTGAACTCATGCGGCAATGTTCTAATTGTAACTGCATATATAGATTTGCTGGAGGTTGAAAATGCACCAGTCAGCTCCAGAATTCCTGTTCACATAACAAGAATTATTAAATTGGCTGGCATAATTTTGCCACAGGTTTTATAAATCAATTTCTGTGAGTAGGTGCGTATGAAACTGCTTCTAAGAAGAGTAATGATCCATTCAGAGTTAATTCTGAATTTCAGAGCTGCCATCTAGTTGAACTTTCCTAGTTATATGCCAACCTCACTTTCCTTTGAACATTGAGGCACAATGCACTTGTTCTAGCCACGGGTATACATATAAGTGTTAAACATTAATCATACAAGTCATTCCTCTGATCTTGGTTTTATCAGTTATACAATTTCAGGTTTGACCTTAATTATCTCTAAAAGGCATTCCCACAATAAAATACACGAATCTGAAAATGTTATCTAATTTGCAATGTCAACATCAGCAAGTATCAACAACCCCTAAGTATAGTGTCAGACATTCAATTTCCTTCTTTGTGAGCAGCTGTGACCATAAAACCCTTCCACATACATATCTCACACCCTAGATATCAATAGCTGAGGAATATTAAATAGATTTTTGTTTATTTAAATATTTTTCCAAGTAAAGTTTCTGGATTTATTTCCATAATTAAAAGAATTAAAGTTTACTTATTGCCATATTTTCTATTGATATTCATTCTCTTTTTGTTTCTTATTTTCATATGCATTACCCAAAAGACTGGAAGGTTTAACAGGACTGTTTGTAGCATGATTTTAGGCCAAAGCTTTGCATATCACTTGCAACAGGGTGACTTTAAGCTAAGTTCCTCTCAGTCTTCTCAAACCCACAGAATATCAGTCTTTTAGCTATGAGATCTCTTGAGGAATGCATCAGATAGACGGTGTGTGTAAATGAGTGAGTGAATGAACAAATGAATGAATAAAACATAGATAAATAAGTAGAATAAGTAAAAAATAGATTAAAAAGTAAATACTGCATGAATACATATATATATACATACATAATTTGTTTATGTTGAAGGAAGAAAAAATGCATACTTATTACAATCAAAGATGAAGAGAAATTCAGAAATAATTTGTACCATTTCAAGAAGCAAGTGATCCAACAGTAAAGTGATGGAAACTCGTAGCAATCACACATCATAATGCAAGACTTAATTTTTGCTGATATCTCATTCTGATTTACATCAGAATGTTTATCGAAATACAGATCCATGAATCTATGTCTTTGAATACTGGAAAAATTTCAGCAAAATCTTTGATCATTCAGCAAAGATCTTTGAGTGAAAGAAAATGACTACAGACTCTGCCTCAAGAAACCTGTGGATTTGTCAGGCAAAAAAATCAACAAGGGCCTTAGTGAGCTGGGCATAACACATGGTATCTCAAGGTACTGGGAAGATGAAGAGCAAAGATCTATGAGGCTCCAGAGAACAGAGGAGAGCAAGCATGCAAGGCCTGGCTCAATCTACATTTCCATCTAACCTTGTTCTCCAGAAGTAAACATACTTATGACAAAAAAAAATTGTTTAAAAATAGTTACTATTGGAAGGAAATAAAGATCACATTTAGAGAAATGAAAAGACTTGAGGATCTGGGAATAATGTGAGTTTGGGTATCTTATTACTCTTATTTCTTCATCAGTCAAGGAAATTCTGGAAGGCTTTGTGACTAAAGAAGGAGTATTTCAAAGTCTTGAGGACCAAAGTATTTGTTAGGTGAACCTTAAATTGGTGTTAGCTAAATACATCAGATAATAAAATAATTATAATTAGAAGTACAAATAGCTAGCTGTGTCAAAATCTTTCTAAGATTGGCAAGCCTTAAGAATAAAGCAACTTTAGAGTTATTTTAATGGCAGAAACTAAAGTATTCTTTCTTTTTAAATCCTTGAGGATCAGTGTGTGTGTTGCAGCAATGTAACTTACTTCTAAATAATATTACTATAACTTCCTGACCAAACTCTCTACTCATTGTATTTTTTTTCACATTTTCCTTTATTTTTTATTTTTATTGTGATTCTTTGATTTTTTAAAAAATATATTGTATTGACTTATTTACAGAGAGAAAGGGAGAGGATTTGAGAATTAGAAACATCAATGAGAGAGAAACAGTGATCAGCTGCATCTTGCACACTCCCCACTGGGTAGTGCCCGCAACCAAGGTACATGCCCTTGACTGGAATCAAACCTGGGACCCTTGAGTCCGCAGGATGATGCTCTATCCATTGAGGACTGATTCTTTGATTTTTTAAAATGTAATTACATATTTATTGCATGAATATATTTTCCATTTAAAAATGAAAACACCATAAATAATAGCTATTTCTCTTAAATTGCAGATCTATGAGTGGGGATGGAGAAAGATGGATTTATAATCAACAAGAGCAAATTTCCCATGAAGCTTATGCTGAAGGCATCTTATTTGTTCGGCCTATTCCCAGGCCCTGCCTCTGGTTTGTGATTTATGTTATACAGTAATGTTCATGTCTGCAGTTTTGCTTTCTAAAGTTTCAATTATCCATGGTCAACTGCAGTATGAAAATATTAAATTGAAGTTTCAGACATTTTAAGAGACAGAGAAAGACCATATTCAAATAACTTTTATTATAGTATATTTTTATCATTTTTTCTATTTCATTATTAGTTATTCTTGTTAATCTCTTACTGAGTCTAATTTATAAATTAAACTTTATCATAGGTATGTATACATAGAATTTGGTACTATCCCCACTTTCACCTACTGGGGGGTCATGGAAAGTATTCTATGTATTTGTAGGAGCTTTTTTCCTTCTCCTTCTATGTTATACAAGCTCCAGAGGCAAATAAAATCTGAATATGATACTGATAATTCATTGCCGTTATACTACTATATGATCCTCAACTATCAGTTCATCTTTCAATAGTGAAATTATGCTGTGATTTATGCCAGAACAGGAAGTGAGAAAAAGTGCTTGCAATCTGAGTAATCATACTGGTTTACTATGGTTTTCTAGGGAAATGAGACAGTTGGTGTAAACACCAGGCCAGTTGCTCAATAGAACTTTGGGTTAGACAGTTGTTTAGAAAAAAGTAGGACGAAAAATAAGTCTGTTCAATCATGTTCTTCCAAATTGCTTGTTTACGTGCCTTTATTTGATCATCTCTTTTACCACCATGGAACTGAAAATGCAGTCATAACTTCTTCCAAGGTGAAGATAATTAACATCACAAAGAAAAAAAATTAAATGCAATAAAAACACTATGGCCAAGAGACAAATGAAAACATGCTCAAAGTCATTAATCATCTAAGAGATGCAAATCAAAACAACAATGCAGTACCATCTCACACCTGTCAGAATGGCTATCATCAACAAATCAACAAATGACAAGTGTTGATGAGGATGTGGAGGAAAAGGAGCCCTCATGCACTGCTGGTGAGAATGCAGACTGGTGCAGCCACTGTGGAGAACAGTATGGAGTTTCCTCAAAAAATTGAAAATGGAACTCCCATTTGACCCAGTGATCCCACTTGTAAGAATATACCCCAAGAAACTAGAAATATCAATCAGAAAGGATATATGCATCCCTATGTTTATAGCAGCACAATTTACCATAGTTGAGATTTTTTTTTTTATTCATTTCAGAAAGTAAGGGAGAGGAAGAGAGAGAGAGAAGGAAACATCAATAATGAGAGAGAATCATTGATTGGCTGCTTTCTGCACACCCCACATTAGGGACTGTGCCCATAATCTTGGCAAGTGCCCTTGGCCGGAATCAAACCTGGGACCCTTTAGTCCAAAGTCTGACACTCTATCAACTGAGCCAAACCACCTAAAACTATAGTTAAGATTTGGGAACATCCTAAGTGCCCATTAGCATATGAGTGGATTAAACAACAATGGTACATCTACACAATACTACACTGCGGTAAAAAAGGAGTTCTTATCCTTTGCAACAGCATGGATGGACCTGGAGAGCATTATGCTAAGAGGAATAAGCCAGTCAGAGAAAGATAAATATCACATGATCTCACTCATTTTTGGAATATAATGAATAATATAAACTGATGAACAAAAACAGATCCAGAGACAGAGAAGCATTCATCAGACCATCAAACATCAGAGGGAAGGTAGGGGAGGGCAGGGGTAAGGGGCAGAGATCAACCAAAGGATTGGTTAGGCATATAAGCCTAACCAATAGACACAGACACCAGGGAGGTGAAGGTATGAAAGGGGGGAGGGAGGCAATGGGAGGATAAGGACACATATCCAATACCTTAATAAAGAAAAATAAATAAAATTTGAAAAAAATGCTATATATTTGGTAGTATCTTAAATTACTTATCTAATTGCTTTCTTTTTCCTTTCACATCTGTTCATTTATTTGAGATTTTAAAAAATTCATCATGGTAGGAACAAGATGTTTTACTTTTATTTTTAAGGCCTAAGCTACTGAGGTTTATAATGACCAAGTGAAGGACAGTAGTTTGTTATAGACTGGACCAAATTAGGAGGAGGAATCTGAAACATCTTTGAAAATGTCCAGACTTTATATATTTACTGATCAGAAACCATTTTTGAGGTTAATATCAACTGTGCTAACCATTTAGCCAAATCAGAAAGTATGTCACATATGAGTAATTAACTAATTGATTATAACTGGAAAAAAATGTGTTAATCCATGACCAGAGAAACTACTATATTATAATTTGAGTAGAATACATTTGGCATAGAATGGAAAGAATATACAACATATTCTAAGATGTTTTCATTTTGTAGTTAGTGGTTCTCTTATATTTGAAAATTGATAACCACATAATTATTAAAATGTTTGCATATATTCACATGGTTAAAATATAAAGTGACCAATTAGAACAAAAATATATTATCATTATGAATTCTACTCAAAATTATAATTGATGAAAAGTTTTAAAATGAAACATTACTTACTACAAATGTAAAGTTATTTACTAATGAATTTACAAAAAATCAATTTCTGATATGCTTAGATATTAGTACATTTCAACATAAATCTTGGACTTAAACAAGAAAACTTCTAACCAAATAAACAGTGCAGAATTTCTAAAAATGTTTTAAATGATTTATAGCAGTTTTGAAAATGAGTGCCCAAAGAATAGCTATAGTCTAAACTTTATATGACTATTTCTCCAGTGTTCTGTACCAAATAAAAAATATTCTATCACATGACAATATGTATCTACATATAATATTTTGTTCACAATGCATTTAAATTTCTGATTGAATGGCAAGTACAAAACATAACATCAAATTTGCTAGGAAGAAACAAGTTTTGATGTCTTAGCATAAAGTAATAACAAGTTGTTAGAGGATGGTACTATTTATTGGGAGCAATGAGGAAAACTAAAAAAAAAATTTGAAAATGTGTATGATCTCAGTATAAAAAACATGAGCTAATTATGAACAATGTACCTATTAATAATTCACCTATATATCATGAGTGAGCAATGCTCACTTAGTAGATTTTTCTTGGTAAAGTATAAGAGCTGAGAATGAGTTCACACACATTGGATAGACATCTGGGTACTGAGCCAACTCTACTAACTCTTCCTTGTAAGAACTTAGGTAAGTGTTTTAACCTTCTTCAGCCTCGTTTCAGTGATTTATACTATGTGAAAAAAGTGAACCTTTAGGAGTTTGTAATGGAGATTATATAAACTATATATTTTTCTGACACATAAGTACTTTATAAATTAGCTACTGTTAAACTATCATTATTTTTCCTACTTACAACTAAGAGCATAGGGGTCTTAAATAGAAGAGGTGTGTCCTGAACTCGGGTTCCCTGATGTTATATTCCATGCAATTTGCCTGGCAACATACTGCTTCAAAATATCCCTCTGTGTGCAGCACAAATTTCATCTTTTCCATTGTCTCTCTAGTTATATAATTCCATGTCACTTTTTCTTGATTTTGGATCTTTATGTGGTACACAGTTTGTAAGATACAATTGAGTATTTTATTATCTAGCTTTGTATTTTGTCACTTCTGCAATAAAACTACAATTTTCCTAAGGGAAAATAACTGACATCTATACACAACAGCATCTACCTGCACCTGTGCACTAAACAAGTAATTTTACTGTATTTTATTATAGAAAAAAGTTTGCTCTTTCAACAAATAGTTAGGATCTACATGAATTTACTTGGTGGTAATGTTAGAAATATTGTTTTTGAAAATAATTTGAGCTCTGGAGCAACATATAAAGAAATTTGTAGAAGAAAAAATTACCACCAAATATGCAGAAGGAAAAGTCAAAGATAAGACAAAAGAAAAATGAAATGATCAATCTTTAAGAGTGGCATTAAGCCTGGGCAGTGTGGCTCTGTGGTTGAGCTTCCACCCATGAACCAAGAGGTCACTGGTTTAATTCCCTGTCAGAGCACATGTCTGGGTTGCAGACTCAATCCCTGGTAGGGGGGCATGAAGGAAGCAGCCCAACCAATGTTTCTATCTCACTATTCCTCTCCTTTCCTCTCTCTCTAAAATAAATAAAAACACTTTTAAAAAAGAGTGGCATAAAGAAAGACCAAAACAAAGGACAAGGAGGAGAGATGATAATGACAGAGTTTCATTGAATACAACCATGTGGGAATAAAAAGATAAAGAGCCAACAGAGATTGCAAAACGAGAAAAGCAGGTAACAAAACTTGAAATTCGGAATGTCTATGTGTATAGCAGGAACAAGGGATATCAGCAATAATAAACAGTCCAATCTCTGATTCTTTGTTTTCAAAAATAAGTAGCCACTACTCCATTATCTTAGAAATAGATTTATTTTCATGTGTTCTAACACCTTAGAAAAATTTTATATGATTGAATCAGATTGTAGAACACTTTAAAATATCATGTTAGACCCTAGAGTGTCCAGCTCTCTCCCACCGGGCATATATAACACATTAATAGGTGCTAGGACAAATTGATGAAGCATGTAACATATATAAAGAAGTGCTCAGCAAAGAACAGATGTTCAATACATGTTTCTTTACTTCCATGAAGTATTTACAAAAACTTCAGGAGATAAATGCTGTTTGATTTAAAATAAAACAATGTTATATGACAATAAATACTAACTATAAAATTTGGAATGCAAAAATAGCAACCTTTAAGATTTCAGAGGAAAGGAAAATCACCGTGGACCCAATGCACACATAAAGAATTAGTTCTAATCACCATTCAATTCTCTTAGTGTGATGCAGAGAAATATAATTAAGAAGTAACACCAAAAAGGCTGACTGACCCTTGGCACAAGAATAGCATGTATCTCCAATTTACTTCTTTTACCCCCTGAAAGTATTCTGCCAGTTTGACTGCATAATGTTCTGGTAAAAATAATCTTGCCAAGACCGGTTTGGCTCAGTGGATAGAGCGTCGGCCTGTGGACTGCAAGGTCCTCGGTTCGATTCCGGTCAGGGGCATGTACCTTGCTCGTGGGCACATCTCCAGTGTGGGGTGTGCAGGAGGCGGCTGATCGATGTCTCTCTCTCATCGATGTTTCTGACTTTCTATCTCTCTCACTTCCTCTCTGTGAAAAATCAATAAAATATATTTTTAAAAAAAAAAATAATAATAATCTTGTTCACAGAACAATCATATAGAAAAAAATTCAGTCTAGAACATTTTTAAATGTCTCTTTATCATGAAAGAAATCTATTAAAACACTCATGTTTCTATACTGTTATATTTTTCTGTTTCCTTTACAATTTAATGTTAATTTCCTCATTTTTCAACATATACAGAGTGGGGCAAAAGTAGGTTTACAGTTGTGAGTACACAAACCACAATTTATTCTTGTGTTATTATTTATTAGCTGTCGTATTATTTTCTATACAAACAACAGTAAACCTACTCTTGCCCCATCCTGTATCCTCCTGGTTGCAAGCTACCAGAGGCATCATGTAATCTGAATCATCTCCCAAACTCACCCAACTTTATATTCATTGTTTAATTCTGTTCTCAAGATTATCATTATTTAAAATTAGTATATGCAACTTATCTTTTTCCAATTGCCATTTCTGCAGAATAGACTTTTAGATTACCTTCTCTATCTCTCTGTATTTGTACATTTATATCTGGCTTTGACTGGAAATTTGCCAGTAAAATTTGTTTAGCCAATAATAAAATTTACTTTGTAGGATTTATATGGGTGACACCAACAATGAACAAAACAAAAAACAAAATTGAAAAAAAACAACACATCAGTTTTAAAATCTTTGATGGTGAGACGATGTTTCCCTCTATTTTCTCAGTACTGTTTTAGGTGCTTTACTTGCCTAATTAATAGTAGTAGAACCTCAAGAAAAAAATACCAAATAGCCCTAGCCAGTTTTGCTCAGTGGATAGAGCGTCAACTTGTGGACAGAAAGGTCCCAGGTTTGATTCCAGTCAAGGGCACATGTGCTGGTTGGTGCTCGATCCCCAGTGGTGTGCAAGAGGCAACTGATTAATAATTTTCTCTCATCATTGATGTTTCTATCTCTCTCTTGATTCTTTGAAACAATAAAATACGTTTTAAAAAAACATGCCAAATACAATAACAAAACAGTTGCTTATTTTTGTGTTTTACCTATCCAATTAGCCATTAATTCTTTTATTCATTTATTCATTTATTCCAAAAGACACTATTAGGATAAAAAGAATGGAATGCTACCTTTAGAAGCAGTAACAGTCTATTAGGAAAGATGGCAGGAATATTTATGATTAACACAAACATCGGAAGCTTAGGGTGCTGGAAAATAAGACTCAGTGCAATGAAATGATGGGAATTAAGCAGAGGGAGAGACCAAACCAAACTTTCTTCTGCTTAGCAGAGGAAGGTGATAATACAGTCTAGTTATGTACAACCAGCACGATTAACTTCAGTGTTAGCCACTCACTAAATTGCTTGGATTTTTACCAACAAATTTCCATATGGTTTGGCTATGTTTACATGTCAACATTTACTGATTAAACAGAATCAAACTTGTGAGCTTAAATCATGATCATGTTGGTACCAGGCTATCTGGCAGCAAATGATTGACCAGGCCTTAATCCACAGCTCTGTGCATCCCTCTATCCCTGCATGATCTGAGTTCACACAGAACTCAGGTTCATCTTCCCCAGCCAGGAGCAAGGCACCGTCATCTGAGACTTTTTCTGGAAACCCATGACAGCCAATATACCTTTTGGTAATTTAGTTAAGTGATAAATTATGAAGTCTGGTGAAAAGAAAGTTGCCTTTATTGTGAAGCAAACTTAACGCAATGGATCTCCAATAATGTCTACCTTATATGAGTTAGAAGAAGTGTGTAAGACCTTTTCACAGTTTGTTTCTCATTCAGCAAATAAAATTTATTCTATGCCTATCTTTATAGATCTGTCACAGCCAGCATCAGTGCATCTTTAAAAGGCATTCAAGACATTTCCAGACATCAGGGAGCTTCCAGTATATTTGGAAGGTAAGGAGAAAATTAATGCACAAACTAAATGATGTTGTTGTCACCATGTTTCCACATGAAGCATAATAACTTCCATCTTATATAAACAACAACAATTGCTGTTTGAATCCTCTACTATTGTTAGTCCCTAGTCCTGTAAACTGTCATTATAAACTCTGTCACTTTAAGACAGGCTGTTATTCTGTAAAATGACTTTGTATTTAGTTCAAATAATAGAAAAAGATAAACTTAACTGTCTGACCCTGCAAGCTAGCCATCCAATGTAATAGACTAAAATAGACTAACAGTGACAATAATTATGCCAAGTACAAATTCATTATGTATTCAACATTACAACTGTCTGTAACAATAACTCACACAGCGCCCTTTCTAATATCTGCAAACAAAGAGGCTCAAAAAGTATAAATATGAGATACTTCCTCTACGTCTGGGCTAAGAGATTTGAAAAAGACACCTCCCTCTGGGCCTCATGTGAATAAATGACTCCTAATTAATTAGCTCATTAAGACTTCTTGTATCTCATTCAATGATTTACAATACAACACACAAACCTGATTTAGGTTTTCATAAGCCCAAAAATAAATAATTGGTTTATACTAGGTTACACACCCTACAGAAAAGCAGACAGAAAACATAACACAACAAACAAAAAACACAGTGCAACAAACAAAAGCAGGCAGATTTGTAAAACAGAACCGTTTTGTTACAAGCAGAGGCCTAAACTTGTCCTTAGGTGCCACATTTCCGTCTCACCAAGGAGTACTGCAAAAGCATTTCTATAAATGTTGCAAAAGTTCTAGCTTACTAAGTATGTTTATTCTGTAATGTTGCTGGAACAATATGGGAAAAGAAAGTAGCAGAGGAGACCGTAAAAAAAAAAAAGAGGAAAAAACAGAAGGAGAAAAAAGTATGAATCATTTTCCCTTAAAATAGTATTTTGCATTTGTATAGCATTATGTAGTTTACAAAATATTATTTACACATGTTTCATTTTGCCTTAAAAACTGTATGTAATATGAAAATTACAAATAAGAAGATTGGAACATAAAGAAATTCAAATATGTGTCCATTAAGAATGATAGCTAATTTTAAAGGTCATTTCTTCTGTTCCATTCACATAATTTCTAAATCTGTGGGTGAATATTCTTCAGCTTTTCATTTCTTTAGGTATTCAGCAGCATCATTTAACTCTCTTTCATATATAATTTTTTCTCTTGACTAGCTTTTTCTCTTCTCTAAAAAAATCAACCTCAAGCTCTTTCCCACATTAAAATATTACAGCTATTTTCTCAACATTGTCTCTCTCTAGCTACCATTCCACGTGCCACTCTTCTTTTCATAACTTTTTGAAATTCATCTCCAGTGAATTTGCCACCAACATAGTTGAATTCTCCCTAATTATATAAGAGCAAGCTCGCTAAGTCCTGAATGAAGATTCCCTAGCTATTAATTCAATTGGGCATTGTCATTAATTATTCAAGTTGATATCTATTCTTCATTTAACATTGTCCTCTTTCTCCTTAAAGTTCTTCTCCATTTGCCATTCTGGAATCTGGAAAACACTCTCTTGATCTTTCAGTTCTGAGCATTTCTCATCAGTCTCTTTTGCAAATTCCTTGTTCTCTGCTGTGATATATGAATGTTAGTTGATCACATTCATGGGCAATACTGCCTACTACAATCAACTGATCACTTGAAATTCCAATTTTTCCTCTCCATATCCACTGCTATAACCTTCAATCAGTTCCACACTCTATTACTTGAATCACTATGTACTTTGCTAACAGTTCTTCCTTATTTTTCTCCACCATCTCTATCACCAGGAATATCACCAACCACTGCTACCACCAGTCACTCATTCTCCATACAGATCCAAATGAAATGATCTCTTTGCAACTTTACTTGGCAATCAACATATAATTCTTTAAAATTGCAGGCACATTTTCTAAGGAATTATTCCTGTCCCCCTTATGAGTTTTATCTAGTGTAAGTCTTCAACAGGGATTCTTAGCTCCAGCCCAGACAAAATGTCTTGCTTCTCTGTGTGGTTATGTTGCTCACTCACCTTCAATCCTGCAGAGATATAATTTAGTCTACCTAGAAAAGTTCTCTCTACTGCTTGTTTTCAAGGACCTAAGCTTAGCCTTCATTTTCTTATCAAAGCCTTCGCAACACTTCCTAAATTGAATTTTGGTTTGGGTCCTTAAATGTTTATTGATACTTAACATTTTTTTGCTATTATGTGATTGTTACTTCCATATAAGTTGTAATGAAAGCAATTATGCCATACTAGAGGCCTGATGCATGAAGATTTGTGCAAGAATGGGCCCTCCTTGCCCTGGTTGCCAACACTGCCTTTGTTCTGGCTGGAGTCACCTTTCCACTCTGACCCAGAGCCACCTTTCTGCCTCCCCATGCTGCCCAGAGGCCTGGAGCAGCTGGAGCAGTGTGGAACACCTGTGTCCCACCCCGCCCCTGGCCACTGGGCACCTGCATATGCAAATTAACTTGCCATCTTTGTTGGGTTAATTTGCATACTCACTCCTAATTGTGGTGGGCATCATAAAGATACAGTCAATTAACATGTTACTCTTTTATTAGTATAGATATATTTTTAAAATATTAAATAAACTTCTTATCTTAGTCCAAAATGAATTAATTGTATGATGTCTGTTTATATAATAAAGCCTTTACTCAAGACAGCAATAATGAAAAAAAAAAAAGCAAAACACTACAACTCAATTTTTGTGCACATTAAAAGTAATTTCTAAGTTTTGGAATCTGCAGAAATGAATGTTTACAATTATTAATTAACCAGTGCTTTCTAAGCAATTTCTCGAAAAACATTTTCTTATATATTTCTTCTCTGATGGATACATGCATTATGCATATATCAAAATGATTAATAACAATGTACTTTAATTCAGCTTTATACAAAATAATTCATTAAGCTGCCTTTTAAATCAAGGAACTGTAATATGTTATTTATTTTATAATTCTTAACTGAATTCCTAAATAAAATTTAAGTCATATCCTCATCTTGTGTTTTCCACTTGAGTCTCTCCTCATGAATATGAAATATAATGCATTAATGCTAGAGTGTAATATTCTGTTATATCTATAAATTCCACAAAGTCTTAAGCCATGAAAAGATGGTTACATGCTGTTTTTTTAAAATGTCTGAGAATTAATAATTTTATTTCCCTTTCCCCACATGTCTTTTATGCTTTGAATGTTTTTCAAAGATAAGGGAATAGTAATGTTAAGCAATATTACTCTCCTCACTGATGGAAGAAAATGCAACTATCAATCCCCAAATAAAACTATACACTTGACTTTGAAGATGCAATAATTTGCCCAAATTTCAGAGTTTCTTCCAAACACCTTTCTTGAATTATGAACTGCAAAATTACTTTGACAGTTATAGGTTCTATTTTTGACATCTGTGCCTTTTGTCACAGAATTTTGCATAATTTTATAAGCACTTGAAGCATGAAGTGAATAAGAGGGAGATTTAACTTGCCTGAATTGTGGACTATAAATGGCACATGAAACAATCACATAAGCTCAATTAACAGTTTAACCTCCACAAAGAATCTTTCAGAAAAAGAATCTATGTTCATGTATGATTCAACATTATTACCAGCATCTGTAGAATCAACCCTATCTAATAAAAGAGTAATATGCAAATTAACCATCACTCCATTACACTAACAAGCAATACCCACAAGCCAATCAGGACCAAGTATGCAAATTAACCCAACCGAGATGGCTGCAGCCATGGAGAGAGCATGAGGGGGGCTAGGGTTTCCCTGGCTTTCCACACACTCTGGCTGGCCCAGGCCTCCACTACAGGCTACAAACTTTCAATTATGGAAGATAAATAAATCCCAACAAAAATGGCGGCAACCATGGAGCTGGAGAGAGCAGGAGGTGAGGGTTGCCCCTGGCGATGGAGGAAGCCAAGCATTATGCAGCCCTGGTCAGCCCAGGCCTCCACTCCAGGCTACAAAGTTTCAATTATAGAAGAAAAATAAATTCCAACACAAACAGCAGCAGTCATGGAGCTGGAGAGATAAGGATGCAGTGATGGAGGAAGCCAAAGTTCTGCAGCCCTGGCCTGCCATGGCTTCTGCTTAAGGCTACAAGGTTTCAATTTTAAAAAATAAATAAATCCCAACAGAAATGGCTACTGCCATAGAGCAAGCAGTAGGTTTGGCTCCACGCCACGCTACGAAGTTTCAATTGTAGAAGATAAATAAGTCCCAGATATCAGGGCCTCTGCTTGAATTCCTGAGGAGTGTGGCCTGCCTTCAAACCACCACAGGCCCCTCACCCAGGCTGCCCAACACTCCAAGGGAATACCCACCCTGATCTGGGACACCCTTCAAGGCAAACGAGCTAGCCCCCAACCATGCACCAGACCTCTATCCTATCTAATAAAAGAGTAATATGCAGATTGACCAGAATTCCAACACAAAAAATGGCTGCCCTCATGTGGTCAAAGATTCTGCCCCCATGTGGACACAAGTTGGCCACCACAAGATGGCCAGCAGGGGAAGGCAGTTGGGAGGGACCAGGCCTGCAAGAAAGGGCAGTGGAGGGGGACCAGGCTGGCAGAGGAAAGAAGTTGGGGGTGACCAGGCTGGGAGAAGAGGGAAGTTGGGAGTGACCGGGCCTTCAGGGAAGTGAAGTTGGGGGGGCAGGAGGACCCAGGCCTGCAGGAGAGGGCAGTAGGGGTGACCAGGCTTGCAGGGGAGGGCAGTTAGGGACAAACAGGCTGGCAGGGGAGCAGTTAGGGGGTGATTAGGCTATCAGGCAGAAGCAGTTGTGGGGGGAGAGGGGCTAATCAGAAAGACAGGCAGATGAACAGTTGGGAGTAAGCAGTCCTGGACTGTGAAAGGGATGTCCAACTGCCTGGTAGGATCAGGCCTAAATGGCCGGCTGGACATCCCTCAAGGGTTCCCAGATTGGAGAGGGTGCAGGCTGGGCTGAGGGACACCCCCACCCCATGCATAAATTTTGTGCACTGGGTCTCTAATAGTTAAATAAAAAAGAAACAATTAAGAACATCAAACATGGGTATAAGTTTTTCTGTAGTTTTTAGTACAACTAACATTTTCCTATTAAGTATAAATTTCCAAGCCTGGGAAATGATGCACAGAAACTGAAATTCATTGATCTGTTTTTGTAGAAATTCTATGCAAATGGCTTAATACAATACAAGGCAAAGAGCAAGAAGGAAGTTGATCCCAGTTATAAGAATTAACATATTTAAAAATGTTATAGTCTCCCACTGCTGGGAGGAGAGCAAATTAGTATTTCAAATTTAGAAATAATTTTCAATAAACTTAAATAAATTTTACCTTTAAGTCAGAAATCTGCCCTCAGGAAATATTCAAAACTTATATAATCATTAAGTAGTTCATTGCTGCATTCATTTTTTTTTTTTAATATACTAGAGGCCCAGTGCTGGTGGGATTGGGCCTAAAGGGTGGTCGGACATCCCTCTCACAATCTAGGACTGCTGGCTCCCAACCGCTCTCCTGCCCCTGCCTGATCACCCCTAAGCAGTCTCCTGCCTCTTGATTGATGCCTAACAGATCCCCAGCTGGCCTGATTGCCCCTAACTGCCCTCCCTTGCCGGCCTGGTCACCCCTAATTGCCCTCCCCTGCCAGTCTGATTGCCCCTAACTGTCCTCTCCTACAGGCCTGTTCATACCCAACTGCCTCCCCTGTTGGCCTGGTCACACCTAACTGCCCTCCCCTGCATGCCTAGTTCCCTTCTTAACTACCCTCCCCTGCAGGCCTATTTCCCCCCAATTGCCCACTCCTGATGGCCTAGTCCCCCCCCCCCCAAAAGCCCTACCTTTCAGGCCTGGTTACCTCCCCCAACTGTCTTCCCCTGCAGGCCTGGGCCCTCCAACTTCCCTCCCCTGCTGTCCTGGTCTCCTCCAACTGTCCTCCTCTGTTGGCCTGGTCACCACTAACTGCCCTCCCTTCAGGCCTTATCACCCATACCTGCATTTCCCTGCAGTCCTGGTCCCCCCGAATTGTCCTCCCTTGATGGCCTAGTCTCCCCCAACTTCCCTCCTCTGCCAGCCTGGCCACCCCTAACTGCCCACAACTGTCCTCCTTTCTAGGTCATCTTGTGGCAGTCATCTTACATCCACATGGGTGCAGTCATCTTTGACCACATGGGGGCAACCATCTTATGTCTTGGAGTGCAGTCAATTTGCATATTACTCTTTAAGTAGGTAGGATTTTATTGATTTTTTTTACAGAGAGAAAGGGAGAGGGATAAAGAGTTAGCAACATCGATGAGAGAGAAACACCAATCAGCTGCCTCATGCATACCTTCTACTGGGATGTGCCCACAATCAAGGTACATGCTTTTGACTGGAATCAAACCTGGGACCTTTCAATTCGCAGGCTGATGCTCTATCCACTGAGCCAAACCAGTTAGGGCTGCATTCATTAATATAGCAAAATTATGAACACAATACAAAGTTCTGAAATTATGACAGTTTTTACTATATATACATGTGTGTGTGTGTATGTATGTATAACAAATTCTATCTAATTATCTAATAAAGAGGGAATGTTAATTGACTGTCACACCCTCACAAAGATATCAGCACCCAGAGCCAATAAGGAAGAAATATGCTAATTGACTGTCACACCCATAAAGATGGAGGTGCCCAGGGCCAGCCCGAGACACAGGCAAGTCTCAGACGGCAGCTGCCCAGCTGGTGCCTGAGGCACAGGAAAGCCTCGGATGGCAGATACCCAGCTACCCAGGGCCGTCCCAAGATGTAGGCAAGTCACCGATGGCAACTGCTTTAGCCTCCCATGTTTACCAGAGACTCAGGTAACCAGAGCCAGTCAAGGCTTGCACTGCTGGCAGTGGCAGCAGCAGAGGTGTGATGGGGGCATCACCTTCCCTTGATCACTGGATCATCTCCTGCTCCTGAACACTCCTGGACTGTGAGAGGAGGAAGGCCAGGCTGAGGGACTCCCCTCAAGTGCAGAAATTTTCATGCACTGGACCTTTAGTAATTAACATAATAAGTATTTAAATACTTATGGTACAAATTTAGGGTAGTTTATTAGATGACTACTAAAATAGATGTAAGTATAGAAACAGAAAATTAAAAGAATGCGGAACAGAATTTACCTGGAAAATATTGAAAGAAAGGTAAAATGTGACATATTCTAATCTTATCTTGGAACATTTCCATTTTTGCCTCTTCCAAGTATCAGTTGAAGTAAAGAGATTAAAATATTTATGAAATATTTCAGTTTAATAATTGGGTTGTTTCCTCTTCAAATTTTTGCAACTAGTGGATGCTGATGAAACAGGTTTGGTTGAATGAATAAACTTTTCATCCTATTTTCAACATAAGATATACTCTTTCTTAATATTTTGAATAATTTCACCCTGATTATGGAGGTAATACTGACTGAAGAGAACTATAAAAGATATAAAAACATAAGAATTATTCCCAATATTCCTCACATCATGTTTGACATTTTGATGTTTTCCCTTAGTTACATAAGATGTTCAAATATAGGAACATATGCTATATTAGATGATAGATAGATAGATACATAGATAGATAGATAGATAGATAGATAGATAGATAGATAGATAGAAAGATAGATAATGGAAAGATAGATAGACTTTTAATTTTATTTTTAATTAACATTATATGGTGAAAATTTTCTAAAGTAATTTAAAATTACTGTATCATTTGCAATATGCCATACATTTTACTATTAGAACATTATATAAGTTGTTTTTAATTTCTTATAACATTGCAATGAAGTGGTCTGCATATTAATTCTGGCCCAAGTTACAGTTCCATCAGGAATAATTTCTCCATTGTGCATTACAAGTTAAAATTTAGGAGCTATTTAAAAGTTCACAATGCATTCATTTCTACCCAACTCTCCACCACACACCCCTCCTTTTTTTTCTTCCTTTCTAGAATGCAGTAATTTATACTTCTACTTGTAGTGAATATGTATGTCCATTTCATTGCACTCTAAGCAATATTAAGTTTAATTATTTACAAGTTGTTTAGTATTTTTGGAGCTTAAAATGGATTCTTAAGTTTTACTTTTATTCATTTGATTAATAATGCATTTAATCATTTTGTTATTAAATAGCTTACTTTTTTCTGTGATTATGTATTCATATATGTTGCTGTGTTTTTCAACTGGAATTTTTGTTAGTTCTTTATCTATTACCAGATATATCCAAATGTTACAAAAAATAGAAATTGTACCTTTAAAACTCTACTTTCTAGGGTTTTTTTGGCTTTTATGATATTTTTTTATACAGTATATTTTTCAAGAAAATTATGGGAGTGCATTTATGTAACCACATTTTAACTGAGGATGTATGTATATGCAAAGTAAGGTTAAATTTTCTATATGCTGTTCTTAATTCCTTTTAACAATTAATCTGATTCACCATTAATTAACTCAATAATAAGTTAGAATAACAGTTAAAATGAGAGTTGTTGATTTATTTATGCAAGAATTGAATAATATTTATTGAACAGTTATTAGCCAAAATGCCTCCTTCTAGGTATTTTGAACATATCAGTAAACAAAACAGATAGAGATTCTTGCCTGGATGACTTTTTGCTTAATTTTAGTAGGGAGATATAGATAACAAAAAACATGTGTGGTAGGCAGAATAATGGCTCCTCAGAGGTGTCCATACTCTAATTCCCTGTGAAAATATTATTTTACATGAGAAAGGGAGTATGCAGATATAATTAAAATCAAAATGGGAAGTTTACCTTGATTTGTTTGGAGGACCTACCTAATCAGATGAGCCTTTAAGAGAGAATTGTTGTTGACTGGAAGTGAAAGAGAGTTGAGTCAGAAGAGATAGTCAGAGATATTCCACTCCTTAGAAAAATTTGTTGAGCTATTGCTGGCTCTGAGATGTACAAAATGATCTATATATAAAAACCTAATATGCAAATAGACCAAACAGCAGACCAACCAAACAACTGGTCACTATGATATGCGCTGACCACCATATGACCACCATATGTCAGCAGCATGCAACAGAGTATAAAACATGTCAGGTGTCTGCCAAGGTGGGATGGTGGAGCAGGTGAATGGGGGTGCCAGACCAAGGTGGGGCTCCACTCACTGTCATCGGGGTAAGCCTCAGGTGCACTGTATCCCACATGTTGTTTGTGCCAGCCTCGATCACTGGGCGCTGTTAATGGGTACAAGCTGCTATTGGCCCTGATTGCCTCTCAGGGTTTCTCCACTTTCTCCTGCTCCTGAGAGGTAATTGGGGCAGCAGCTGCCATTCACACCCACTGCTGGTGCCATCCCCAATTGCTCCACGCTGTCAGTGGTTATGAGTGGGCTGGCACTGTCAGTGCATAAGAATGGGGGAGGGGCCAAGGGGAGGGGCCAGATCGGGGTCCAGAAGATGGGATGAGACCCACCCCTGTGTCCACCATCCTTGTGGCCCCATAGTTCCTTTCAAGGTGCACGGATTCGTGTACTGGCCCCTAGTATGCAATAACTAGAGAATGTGCTTTAGGAGCTAAGGGTAGTCCCCAGGTAACAGACAGTGATGTCAAAGAAAGTCATTCATCTACACATGGAATGGATTCTGCCAAGACAATGAATGAGCTAAGAAGTCTGCTTTTTCTAGAGCCTTCAGAGAAAAACCCAGGTCATGAACACTTTTATTTTAGCCTTGTGAAACATAGAACAGATAAACCAATGCTAACCTATACTTCTAACCTATAAAATAGTGAGATAATCACTTTGTATTATTGGAAACCACCAGTACATCTGTGGTAATTTTTCCTAATAGCAATAGAAAACTAACACAAAATGTATAATAAAAAAGTTGTATATTAGATAATATACTGGATGTTATTTAATGCTCTAAGAACAATTAAAATGAATGGAAGATCAGAGGGTTTAGGAATAGTTGTGTGAAGAAACTGGGCAGCTGAAGCATCAAATAGATGACCAGGTTTGGTCATATCAGAAGGTAAGATTTGAGAAGATGGAAAACATGTATGCCAAGTGAGAGCTGAGAGCAGTCTCTCCAGGCAAGGAACCTAGTAGACGAAAGACTCTAACCCAGACCGGCAGTCTCTGAGGTGCAGCAAAGGGTCTTGTGTGATGGAGTCAGTGACTCAGGGCTGGGCAGGATAGGTGGAGATGAGATCAGAGAAGTATGGGGACCCAGAAAATATACCATCTCAGCCTTGAAAATTTTAGATTTTATTCTGAGTGAAATATGAAACCACTGAAACATTTTGAGTGAGTGAATGATCTGATCTTATTTAAATGTTTCTAGATTAATCTGGTTGCTGCTTTGATAATAGGTTTTTAGGAAAACAAGAATAGAAGCCAAGAGATTTGCTCAGATGTCATTTCACTAATCTACACAAAAGTTAATAATGGCTTAAACTAAGCTATCAAAAATAGAGATGATGAGATGGGATCCCATTCAAGAAATAACATTTTAAATTTACACATAAAACTTAAGGGACTCTTTTTCCAGAAAACCTTCATGACACGCCTAGATAGTTATACTTCACATTATAACCCATCCTACTATATGATAACACATCACACTGGGCTGAAATGCGCTGTTTCTTTTTTCTCTCCTAAACTTCAAGTTGGACCTATAGAAATGTAAACGTATATTTTCAGGTAAGCCTAATAAAAAGGTACATGCTGCCATCCCAATTTCTAATCTGTGCTACAAGAACAATGTAATCTTCTAAAAAGTTACCCTTTATAACACATGAGAAGTCCTCCAGGCCACTCAGAAGCTATATAATTAACAAAAACTTAGATACACCTAGATGTGAAGATTAGGTTCAAATTATTTTTATTTGCTCTTTAGTAGAAATAAATAATATAGTGATCAGTAGAAAGACAGTCCACATGGAATATAGCTTCTTGAATTTTAATTCACTGTTTGTTTTCACCCACCCTCTTAGATTGCAGTGTTCTATAGAAAAAAGCCAGAACAAACCAATAAAAAAAAGTGGGCAGTGGCATAATGTTTACATATCACACTGAGGAGTGCAAAAACCTTCCAAATCTTGTTTTGTATGGGTAACAACTAATTTGTGTTCAATAATAAGCAGCATAGTTATTACAAGCTATGAGTTTCATTCTGTTTAACAAACTTCATTTTTTCCTGACCATATTTCAACAATAATAAAGCCAATTAGTGGTGTTCAAATGGCTACTCTGTGAGCCAGAGCCACACTGGTTAGAAGACCCACCTCTATATTAATCTCTAACAGCTTTAACAATATATTACCCAGATAAACATAATTAATTTGGAGTGAGCTTTTTTTTTAATATATTTTATTGATTTTTTACAGAGAGGAAGAGAGAGATAGAAAGTCAGAAACATCGATGAGAGAGAGACATCGATCAGCTGCCTCCTGCACGCCCCACAGTGGAGACGTGCCCACAAGCAAGGTACATGCCCCCGACCGGAATCGAACCCAGGACCTTTCCGTCCGAAAGCCAACACTCTATCCACTGAGCCAAACCTGTCTGGGCAAGCTTTTGTTTTTTTAAAGCTTACTAAAGAAAAAGATAAACTTTGAAATAAAGAGAAAATTATCACTACTTTTTATTTTTTAATAACTTTACAAACAAGAATATTAAAGTTTATTAAAATTTATTTGGGTCCTTTCCTTTAATTCTTGTTGTACTAATTTGATACTGGAATTTACCCTTTTTCTTTTGTTTTTATGTATCAGGGGTTCACATCCTCAATCTTTATATATATTATTGATTTTTTTACAGAGAGGAAGGGAGAGAGATAGAAGAGTTAGAAACATCGATGAGAGAGAGACATCGATCAGCTGTCTCTTGCATGCCCCCTACTGGGGATGTGCCAGCAACCAATGTAAATGCCCTTGACCAGAATCGAACCTGGGACTTTTCAGTCCGCAGACCGACGCTCTATCCATTTAGCCAAACCAGTTTCGGCCATCCTCAGTCTTCTTAATGCTTATCTTTGTAACCGGCTTATAAGAAGTGATTTCAGACAAAAAATGACATATCAACTATAACAATTTGCACAATGATATATTTGATGTACACGTATTTTTCAACATGTAAATAAATCTTTGCATGGATAAAGAGAGGGAGAGAAAGTATTTCATTTCAGGAAGCAAGAACCTTCAAAAGCATATTATTCTAAAAATAACTGTAGTGTCTCCATTCGTAACTTTTCTATCTATGTAAATCAACCAGAAATTCACTCAGAAGTAAAACTGATAGTATTGTATGTTGTACAAAATTAGTCTAATGATGAATTACTTATTTTTTTCATTGAACTAATAATATGCAATGGCTACCATTCCCTTTAGCACAATGCTAGTAATTATAAGTAAATGATATTTAAGACACAGGTCTTACCTTTGAGGATCATATCTCATTAACAGTTCTAATTTTAATTATTGAATAGGCTTTCAACTGGGTGAAACCATGTTTTGGGGGGCTTGAAATTTACTATATTGCATTTTGTTGACCATTGACTAACTCAGTGTAGGACTCTTTCATGTGTGGGGTGTCAATTTGTTTCCTGTAGAAAGAAATAACACAGTTTCTGAGGGAAATGAGGAGAGTCTCTTTTAGGATGAGGTAATCAGAAAAGGGACATTTTTTAGTTGCAAAGAAAAAGGTAAGATAATGTGAATGATCTCTATATAATTATAATAAAAACACTGTAAAAATCTTTCTTCCCTCCTTAATGAGGGAAGAGTTAGTGATTAGTCAAAGCAGTCAAAAAACACTCTGGAGCCTTGAAAGTACACTAAAGAATGCAATGCTGTTGTGAAAAGAAAAACTAAACTACGTAAATATAAATGTGGCTTGTGTGGTTGAGTTGAAACATTCTAGAGTATCCTGAAACTTTAGATGAAATCATCATGGAGAGAAGCAAGAGTATTTACTTCTAAGGCTAGATAGAAGATGGTGGCCAAATCTTGCATGCCCCAAAATGATTAAGTACAAATTTATTTGAAGTTTTGATATCCATCATTTAAAGTTACGAATATCTCCAGGACTATAAGAGTTGGTCTTGGGGACTAAAAAGCAAGTATAAATTGAAAAACTTATATAAGACCAGGAGGTAGAAAAATAAAGCATATGGGAATGAAGAATGTTAACTGGCATTAGGCTCTTAAAGAGACAAATAAAATGATGAACAAAAATAGATACCGAGACAAAGAAGCATGGAACAGACTTTCAAAATACAGCAGGAAGGCAGGGGAGGGTTGTGGGGGTAAAAGATCAACCAAAGGACTTGTATGAATGCATATAAGGATAACCAATGGACACAAACATTGCGGGTGAGGAGGAGGACATGTGCTGGGGGTAGGGGAGGCCAGAGGGAGGTGATTGTGGGATAAAGGAGACATACGTACTACTATTTCTAATCTTTTAAACAGTAATTTAAAAAATATTAAATAAAATAAAATTTAGGATTTCCTCCTCATTATCTTAAAAAAAAAATGTGTTCACTATAGTCTATGTGGAAAGCAACAAGATCACAGCCATCTGCTCTACTGCTCTATTTCATGCATTTTGCTTATTAATTAATATTTTAGGGTAGATCATAAAGCATCTTTGAACCAGAGCCCTGATCACATTCAGGCATTTAATAAAACTCCCAAGGTCTGGCAGGTTTCTATGGAGTGCCGTGTGTCAGCTCCCTGCATGCATTAAATTTTCCTCACAATAACACTAATAAGTAGTTACTCTTACTATTACCATGTTACCTAATAGGGTACAGAAACTCACAGCTAAATCAATAAATTTACTTAAAGTCCCACAGCTCAGAGAGAATCCAAGATGACGGCATAGGTAAACGCCTACACTGCTGCCTCGCACAACAATTTCAAAACTACAACTAAAAGACAGAACGGACATCATCCAGAACCACAGGAAAGCTGGCTGAGTGGAAATTCTACAACTACAGGGAAAGAGAGGGGCTCACGGAGACCCAGAGGAGCTGCAAAAAGCTGACGTACGGAGATGTGCGCGTGGAGAGAGAGAGTGACGGCGAACCTGGCTGGCTTTCTCTGGCAGGAGGGAAACGGAGACAGCCAATGGCATTAAACTCCTTATCCTACGACACTAAACCCCAGATCCAGCCGAATCTCATACGGAGGGAGTTTGGACTGTGAAAAGGGAGAAGTGTATGGAAATTTAGGGGCGTCGCAAAAGATCAGAGGTCAGGTGGCACGCACGACACTGTGCCTCAGAGGACAGACTGCTTATTGTGCCGCTGGCATCCATGAGTGGGTGGGAGACAGACCCTCCCAACTGTGCCACTTCTAACTTCACTAAACCTCAGTTTGGGGTGAAACCCTAGGGACCAAGACTCGTGTCGTCCCGTAGCACAGGGGAGCCGGAAAGGCAGCAGTCTAGAGGCACTGTGAGAGCACGCATGTGCACACACACAAGGACCGCTCCAGTGACTACCCAGTCACCTGAGACTCAGGGGCCGTGGAGGGCGGGCCCGACTGGAAGGCAAGGCGGTCCCTTAAGCCCTGAGACTCCACCAATCCTAAGCTCAAGAGAGGCTTTTTCATTTTTTCAAGTCTGGTATCATAAGGCTGAATCCAACACAGAAATTCTCTTGCCATAGTGAAAATGCTGAGACAAGGGAAGGGATCACAAACAAAAGAAATGGAGGGAAAAAAAAACTACTGGATATAGCGTTCAAAACCACGCATATAAGGTTTTTCAAGAATATGCTAGAAAAGTTGGATAAAGTTATCGAGTTCCAAAAGGAGATGCAAAAGGACCGACTAGAGATAATAAAGGACAAAATAGGAATTAAACATACACTGACTGAAATAAAAAATATTAAACAAAGACTTAATAGCAGACTAGCAGAAGGCAGGAATCAAGTAAAAAATTTGAAATATAAAGAAACTGAGAACACTCAACTGGAAAAGCAAGAAGAGAAAAGAATCCAAAAATGTGAAGATAATGTAAGGAGCCTCTGGGACAGCTTCAAGTGTTCCAAAATCAGAATTGTGGGGGTGTGAGAAGAGAGAGAGCAACATACTGAAAACCTATTTCAAGAAATAATGACTGAAAACTTCCCACATCTGGTAAAAGAAATAGACTTACAAGTCCAAGAAGCACACAGAAGCCCATTTAAAAGAAATCCAAAGAGGACTACACCAAGACACATCATCATTAAAATACCAAGAGCAAAAGACAAAGAGAGAATATTAAAAGCAGCAAGAGAAAAACAGTTTATTACCTACAAGGGAGCACCCATACAACTGTCAGCTGATTTCTCAACAGTAACGATGCAGGCCAGACGGGAGTGGCAAGAAATATTCAACGTGATGAATAGCAAGAACCTACAACCAAGAGTACTCTATCCAGCAAAGCTATCATTCAGAGTTGAAGGGCAGATAAAGAGCTTCACAGAGAAGAAAAAGCTAAAGGAGTTCATCAAGTCCAAACAAGTATTATATGAAATGCTGAAAGGTACTTTTTAGAAGAGGAAGAAGAAAAAGGTAAAAGATAAAAAATTATGAACAACAAATACATATCTATCAAGAAGTGAATCTAAAAATTAAGTGAATTAAAAATTTGATCAACAGAATAAACTGGTGAATATACTGGAATCAGGAGCACAGAAAGGGAGTGGACTGATAATTATCAGGGGAAAAGGGGGGCAGGTGGTACAGGGAGTGACTGGACAAAAATCATATACCTATGGACTCATCAATTGGGGGGAAAGGTAAGGGTAGAGGGAGAGGTGGGAACGGGGTGGAGGGGAGCTATGGAGGGGGAAAAAGAGAGACAAATGTAATAATCTGAATAATAAAGATTTAATTTAAAAAAAGAAAAAGAAAATAAAGTCCCACAGCTAGCAACCCAATGCAGTCTAGTTCTTTTGGTTTGGTAACATTTGCTAGAAGGAAGAAGAAAAATACAACCCACAAAGTTCTCACAACTGTCTCTGGTTTGTCTGCTTGAAAATATCTGTCAATTTTTACAAGAAAGGTGAATGATAAATAATGTTAGGTAGGGAAAAGCATGAGACAGGAAACTCTGAAGACAATTATTTAGAAGAATAACAAAATAAAAATGGAAATAGTTAAAGTTGTAAAAATATTTTTGAAATGTTGTACATTGCTGATAATGTATAAATTATGCAGTAAACTAAATTATTTTGACAGTAGAGTTAGGTTATTATTAATGTAGTACTCTAAGCTGTCACATCAGATTTCTAAATTCCCCTAACAAAAAAGCCCCAAGGTTTTTAGATGTTACTGATATGCACCCATAAAACAAACCACATGTTGCCCATGCAATTTCAAGGTGAGATTTTGGGAAATGGCCTTGGGGAGGTAAGCAGTTTTGCATTCATCCTTAATCACAAATCAAATATTTTAATCCATGTGTTTTTTGAAAGATAAGTAAAAATAAAGGAAACTGATGTCTCTCAAAGATTCATTAATGTACTTCTGTAAACTATCAACATTTCATTATCATTTCATTTACTATTCTTCAAAACTACTTTTGTATTAGTCCAGAAAATAGTAATAATGTCAAAAGCTTTTTATACTAGGTGAATCATATCATCCCAACAAGTTCAATAAGCATTTGGGAAATATTTCAGTGTTGAAAGCTGATATTAAACCTGTCTATCAATATTAAACATCTGTAAGTTTTCACTAGATTACAATATATTAGGAAAGAACCTTCTTAAATTCCTGATAGATAGGCTAGAATTTGTGCCTAATGTCTGAGGTTGTACATAGTCTTTAACAAAACTAACCTCAGGAGCTTATTATTAAAGCCCTACTGTGTTACATGCATTGCACTAAGTCTTTAACAAAACTAACCTCAGGAGCTTATTATTAAAGCCCTACTGTGTTACATGCATTGCTTCTGGAGATGGAAAATAATTCATTTCCCCTTTGAAGAGGGACAGTAGTATGAACAATAGAAATTACATGAAAGGGGGGAAAAAACTAACTAAAGGCATTGGCTATGCAATTAATTATTCTATGAGATGAAGACTACAAAAGTCTACAAACTAATTGGAAGAAATTAAACTCTTCCAAGGAAAACAAATACAAGGTAATATAGATTGACCAGCCTGCTTGCTGGTATATTCATTATAAGTAAAAATAAAAAATAAACAAAACTTGAGACAGCAAAGAATCTTATTAATTTACTAGAGGCCTGGTGCACGAGATTCATGCACTCAGCGGGGAGGGTCCCTCAGCCCGACCTGTGCCCTCTGCAGTCCAGTAGCCCTTGGGGTAAGTCAGTTAAATTCCTTAGCACTGCCACAAAAGAGGGAGAGGCTCCCACCACTGCCACTACATTTACCAGATGTGAGCCCAGCTTCTGGCTGAGCGGTGCTCCTCCTGTAGGGGCAGCTCCTGGGTTGAGTGGGATCTGGCCAAAACCACCTCTCTGACATTCCCAGAGCGGGGTCCAGGATTGGGAGAGTGCATAGGCCAGGCCGAGGGACCCAGTGGTGCTCAATCAGAACCCAGGAGGGATGCAGGAATTTGGCCAGTCAGAGAGGAATCATAGGAGGACTCCAGAGCATGTCTGGCCCATCTCACTCAGTCCCCAGCAGTAAGCTAACCTACCAGTCAGAGAACATCATAGCAACTGGTTGACTGGTCGACTCTCTGCCCCATGGTAGTCAGTGCAGGCCATTGTGAGTAGTTGAGCAGTCTTAGCATATCATTAGCATATTAGGCTTTGATTGGTTTGAACAGATGAGGGGATGACTGGACACTTAGCATATTAGGCTTTTATTATATAGAATAGGGATTGGAATAAAAACAAAAATGACCTGTTCTTATGAAAAGATACATATACTGCAAAAGGACATGAAGCAAACAAGAGAAAGAGTGGTAATGAGTGAAATGGTTGTGGCAACATAAAGTTTAGATATACATTAAAATTTGGGGAACAGAAAAATTAAGTTTTAGTTCTTTTATTCATGTCATTAATATTGCATAGTTCCAGACTCATTTAAGTTCTAAGAAGATAATAATAATATATGCAACTAGTTAGGCTATCTATTCATGAAAGAGTATTTATAAAATAATAAGGAGCATTTATTAAAGGCCAAAAGAATAAAAATGATAAATTCCCCTACAAGAATAAAGAAAAGAGTAAATCCCAGTGGAATAAAGTAGTATGAAAAAACTGCTGTGAAATGGAGTTAGAGTCCTATGGCACTATTCAGCTGAATCAAATTTCTTCATCTCCATAAACTCCATGAACATAGTAGTCAAAATATTTCTTAGAAACAAACAGTATCTGGTTGTATAACCCAAGATCCATTCTTTTTTATGAGTCATATGTCCTTAACTATATAAGTTAACCATTCTAAGACTAAGTATCTCCCACATAGTATGAAAATAATGAAATGTTACTCCATAGGTTAGTTTTTATAATTAATCTAGAGGCCCAGTACACAAAATTTGTGCATGGAGGGGGTGGGTGTTCAGCCCAGCTTTCACCCTCTCACAATGAGGGATGGGACCTAAACTTGCAGTATACATGCCTCTAGCAATTCGAGACCGCTTGCGCCCAACCACTAACCTGCCTGCCTGCTCAGTGCACATCATAGCAACCAGTCATTCTAGTTGTTTGAATCATTTTGCCATTATGGTTGCTTAGCCTTTTATATATTTATAGATTATATAATGCATTAAAAATCTCTAACATATACCAATATATTTGATAAATTTTAGGTACTAATGGCAAGAATAATCTCTTTTTTAAAAAAACATGCTTTTATTGATTTTTAGAGAGAGGGAGAAAGGAAGAGCCTGCAACCGGGGCATGTGACCTCACTGTGAATTGAACAGGTGACCTCTTGGATCTAAAGTTGATGCTCAACCACTGAGCCACACTAGCCAGGCTAAATGGCAAGAATATTCTTTTTTAAATTACAAATAAGTACCCAGAAAGAAAGTATTGTTATATACACACACACAAATACAAGAAAATGGAACTAGACAGATTCATAATAAATACTTGCTGATTCATTAATTTAAGTAAAAACTAAAAAGTAACATTGAGTTACTAGAACCCTACAAAAATGCTAATGCGTATTGTGTTTATGGATATAAAACCTGCCAAGCTTGGGATTTTCAAAATTACTTTATTTGACTCATATTTCATTGTGTACATCACTATTATGTTGAACATTTGACCATTATTAAGATTTAGCAAGTTTTGTCCTGATTTAAATTCACATCATGTAACCAGGAACTCAACAAAAATTTAAACACAACAAAACAGATCTTGAAAAAGAGATAATAGCAAGTAGAAAGAATAATTATTAAGATTAACACTATTGTAATTTTTACTAACATTGTAAGAATTCAGATTTAATTATATGGCAAAAAAAAAAACCTAAGAATTTGCTTTTGTTCAAATAATCTTTTGCTAAAATGTAAATGTTTGTATATATTTACATATAAATGTATTTATTTTCTTTAGAATGACATTTAACTCACCCATTCCCTTTAAAACCAGTGAACTAATGTCACTATACTGACAGAGGAAGCCTATTTTGGAAAATCTACCTAAGTGATTACAAGTGCCAAGCAAGCTCCACATCACAAACACTTTAGAAGGATATATAATTTGGGTATTAACATAGTAAGCAGAAAACTGGATTAATCAATATATTTGTTTTCTGAGTGACAAACTCAATAATGTATGTTTGCCTAATAGTTACAGATAATAAGAAAAACTAATTTATTCTATAATTTAAACAATTTTAGTCATCATCCCTTATTTAAAATGTATTTCATATACATATTATATATATAATTTTAATATCTACATATGTACATATGAGCATACTCAACAGATAGAGTAAATTTAAGTATTTCATTCTTCAGGACTCATTTTCAACTTTTATTCCAATGCAGTAAGCCTCATCTTCCATTGCATAAGTGCCAGTCCTGCTAATCCCATAGAATTACTATATAAATCTTCATATAATTCAATCAAGGCATTATACAACTTGAACTTCCATCATAAATTGCAAGGTCCAAAAACTACTGTGTGTAGATGAAGTAAGCAGTTCCTGCTATGGTTGAATTTGATGGAATGAAAGAGCTCCAGGTTGAAAGACTCATTTAATTAAAATATCTTCTTGTCCAGTTTATCAGACTATCTTAAATTTCACCAGCAAATATTTACTTCCATGTAATTAAATAAAACCCAGTTTCTATCTGATTCATTAAAAGTAAAAGAAACCAACATGCTTTTACTTAAAAAAAAACATATTCAGACATCACTTATTAACATGTTTACCTTTTTACTTTGCTTTCCACACATTAAATCTATTGGTATGAGAGGAATGAAACCTAAGTCTGTGGGAACAGGAAGGACATTAGAGATGAAGTGCTGTCAAAGAAATTAACTTCTCTGTCTCTGGATCTGTCCCTGTTCCTCAGTTTATGTTGTTCACTATATTCCACAAATGAGTGAGATCAAGTGGTATTTATCTTTCTCTGATTGGCTTATTCATTTAGCATAATGCTCTCCAACCAAACCTCAGGGCAAATAGGGGAGGATGGGGAAAGGAGGGGAGAGATCAACCAAAGGACTTGTATGCATAAATATAAGCCTAACCAATGGATACGAACATCAGGGGAGTGAGGTCATGAGTGGGAGAAGGGGGCTTGGGGAGTTAATGGAGGGATGAGGATATATATGTAATACCTTAGTCAATAAAGAAATTTAAACACCAAAAAATAAAATAAATTAACCTACTGAGGAGGATTTATTTGTCCAATAAACATTATGCTACTGTCTGTAGTCTATGAATTCTGGTGAAAAATATTGAATAATATGCACTACCTACTCTATAGATTATAGATAAAAATATTAAAAAGGCATATAACTAAATAATTCCAATTTATTTTTAAGAAGTAAAACTTTGAACAAGTCATTTACTTCCTATAGGTATAGCAATTACCTATACCCCCATGTTGGGACTGGTTTTTATGTTGATACTCCATGTTATGAATGATGTTGGGGGTTGGCGAAAGGGTGTTAGTAAGGAAAAGAGGATTCCAAGCTGAGACGTTATTAAATAAAGAGGCACAGGGACATAAATTCATTGCCCAATATTGCTCACTTGAGAAAAGAATTTAGCAAAAGGAAGCTTTTCCCCTTGGTCCTATAAAAAATTTAGATATTAAAATACCATAAATAAGAAGTCAAAGGCTATGCATGACACAAAGAATGTAAGATAGTCAAGGTTCTTATATATTTCTAGTAATCATAAAAATATATACATAATCTTTCTTTAAAGCAGCTTTCTTCTAAGCAGCAAGCCTGGGCACAGAAGAGTGAATTTCATTACTTGGATTCAATACTCCTATTCTTATATACACCAGTCATGGCCTTTTCTTATACATCCTTTACACAAGTTGACTATATTCATTTACATATACTTAGTATAATTACTAATTTGTTTAATTAAATTTTTTGAAATTATATAAAGAATGTATGACATATCTGTGAATATACACAAAAGATCAAGTCTATTCAGCAAAATATAAGCATATTTAAATTTAACTTGATAACTATAGCTTTGAGTTGATAATTCAATAGGAATAAGAAATATTTTTTCTGAGAAAATCCAAGATGGCGGCATAGGCAAACACCTACACTGCTGCCTTCCACAACAATTTCAAAACTACAACTAAAAGACAGAACAGACATCATCCAGAATCACAGGAAAGCTGGCTGAGTGGAAATTCTACAACTAGAAGGAAAGAGAGGGGCTCACAGAGACCCAGAGGAGCTGCAAAAAAGCTGAGTACAGAGAAGCATGCTTGCGGAAAGAGCGGGTGCTGCAGTACCTGGCTGGCTTTCTCTGGTGGGAGGGAGATGGAGACTCCCGACAGCATTGAACCCCTTATCCTACAACACTAAACCCCAGATCCAGCCGAAACTCATACTCATACGGGGGAAGTTTGGACTGTGAAGAGGGAGAAGTGCACGGAAATTTAGGGGAGTCGCAAAAGATCAGAAGTTTGGTGGCGCGCATGGAACTGAGCGCAGAGGGCAGACTGCTGATTGTGCCGCTGGCTTTCATGAGTGGGCTTGAGACAGACCCTCCCAACTCTGCCACTTCTAACCCCACTAAACAGCAGTTTCGGGCAAAACCCTAGAGACCCAGACTTGTGTGGTCCCGGAGTGCAGGGGAGCCGGAGGGGCAGCAGTCTAAAGGCACTGCAAGAGAGAGCTCATATGCGCACACAGACCCCTTCAGTGATTACCCAGTCACATGAGACTCAGGGGCCGTGGCAGGTGGGGCCGACTGGAAGGCAAGGCGGTCCCTTAGAACCTGAGACTCCACCCATCCCAAGCTCACCAGAGAGGCTTCTGCAGTTTTTCAAGTCTGGTATCATAAGGCTGAATCCAACACAGAAGTTTTCCCAGCATAGTGAAAATGCCGAGACAAGGGAAGGGATCACAAACAAAAGAAATGGAGGAAAACAAATGACTGGATATAGAGTTCAAAACCACGGTTATAAGGTTTTTCAACAATATCCTAGAAAAGTTGGATAAAGTTAGCGAGACCCAAGAGGAGTTGAAAAAGAACCAACTAGAGATGAAGAAGAACCAACTAGAGATGGAAAAGATCCAACTAGAGATGGAAAAGGACCAACTAGAAATTAAACATACACTGACTGAAATAAAAAATATTATACAGAGACCTAACAGCAGACTAGAGGAAGACAAGAATCAAGTCAAAAATTTGAAATATAAAAAATCAGAAAATACTCAACTGGAAAAGCAAGAAGAAAAAAGAATCCAAAAATGTGAAGTCAATGTAAGGAGCCTCTAGGACAGCTTCAAGTGTACCAACATCAGAATTGTGGGGGCGCCAGAAGAAGAGAGAGGGCAAGATACTGAAAACCTATTTAAAGAAATAATGACTGAAAACTTCCCACTTCTGGTGAAAGAAATAGACTTACAAGTCCAGAAAGCACACAGAACCCCATTTAAAAGAAATCCAAAGAGGACTACACCAAGACACATCATCATTAAAATACTAAGAGCAAAAGAAAAAGAGAGAATATTAAAAGCAGTAAGAGAAAAACAGTTAATTACCTACAAGGAGCACCCATATGACTGTCAGATGATTTCTCAACAGAAATGATGCAGGCCAGATGTGAGTGGCAAGAAATATTCAAAGTGATGAAGAGCAAGAACCTATAACCAAGAATGCTCTATCCAGCAAATCTATCATTCAGAATTGAAGGGCAGATAAAGAGCTTCACAGATAAGAAAAAGCTAAAGGAGTTCATCAGCTCCAAACCACTATTATATGAAATGCTGAAAGGTACTCTTTTAGAAGAGGAAGAAGAAAAAAAAAGTAAAAGACAAAAAATTATGAACCACAAATACATATCTATCAACAAGTGAATCTAAAAATTAAGTGAATTAACAATTTGATGAACAGAATAAACTGGTGAATACAATAGAATCAGGTGTACAGAAAGGGAGAGGACTGATAATTCTCAGGGGTAAAGGGGTGAGGGGTGTACAGGGAGAGACTGGACAAAAATCATACACTTATGGATGAGGTCAACGGGAGGGAGGTAAAGGGTAAAGGGAGGCTTGGGAGCTGGGTGGAGGGGAGCTATGGAGGGGAAAAAAGAGAAACAAATGTAATAATCTCAATAATAAAGATTTAATTTTAAAAAAAGACATATTTTTTTCTGAAAGGACCATTTTTGAGGGGTTCAGGGGACTTTCCTATTGGGTTAGTATAGTCTCCAGAAGCTTAGGCTGCTTTAAAGGAGTAAATGGACTATCGAAATGTGAAGAAGGATAAACTAAATTTATACAAAGCTCATAAGACATAACCTTCTCATGTGAATAAAAGCTACTAATAAGGAATGATTCAAATATGAAAAGGATAATGGGCTCTGATTATAAGAAATATTACTGGGCAAATTAAGTGTGGGGTATATATGGAAGAAAAAAAAATAAAGGGTACCAGATATGGATATCACAATTGCATGCAACAAAACTAGTAACAATATTTAAAATCTACTTTCAGAATAATTATTTTAAAGTAGAAATGACTTAAATAATTTAAGTTTGATAACTGATAAGTCATCAATTCATTTGAATCTTTTCAAAAAGAATGTTGTTAAAGTAATATGCCCATGAAAAAAGATAATTCTGTTAAAGAGTTATTTTTATACTTGATAAAGCGTTCAAGTATAAAAGCAAAGAAACAAACTAGGTCTAAGTCAGCTCTTAGTAGTCTATGTTGTTTTAAGCATGGCAGTATCTATTGTGATTCCAAGAAATTATACATTTGGGAAAATTATATAATGAATTAGTATGAAGGGTACTTTAACCTTAAGGGTAGTAGAAGTGAGAAATATATACTAACTGAAGTTTGTGAGGAAAAATATCAAATTCTAGGAGAAGTTTCTCTTTGATAATGGCTAAAAATGTTTAGAATTAACTGGCAAATCTAAATAGAATTAGACAATGCTCTTATTGCAATAACGAGATTATATTTCCTAAATGTTCTAAATTTTTCAAATATTTAAGTGAACATTTTGTTTTGTTTTGTGTTTGCTTTGGTGTTAAATTGTCTGCTAATTATATTCATTTCTAAATTCATTTTTTCAAAGTTGAATAAATTATGTAATTGACAATTTTTGAGGTTTGATGATTCTAATAAAGTATATATATTTTACATTATCCTTTATAGTCACTAAGCAGAATATTAATCTATTTATGAAACCAAGAAGTTGCCCTCCATAAGCTATGGCACAGATATTCACCATCTCTTTTGTTTACCAAATTGCCAGACTGGCATTTTCTGATTTTCATCTCTAAACTTGTAAATTTTCTATTCTGTCCCTCATGAAAGCATTCTAAGCATTTTGAAATAGAATAAATTACATATTTGAATTTATTCGTGATCAAAAATCTACAGATATAAAGGAAATATGAGCACCAATGTTGACCTTCCAATTAGTTTAAAGCCTGAGCAAGGCAAATGTGGCAGACTTTTCTGTCTCCCAGCCACCCTCACCTACCTTCTCCAGACTCCAACTTAAAAAAGTAATATGATTTAACAAGACATGTCTCCCAACTTAAAAAAGTAATATGGTTTAACAAGACATGTCTCCCAAAGAATGAGAGAACTGCTGGGATATTTCTGAAGTTCATTTTGACTTTCACATAACTTCTAATATATATAGATAGGTAGATAGATGATAGATAGATAGATGATAGTTAGATAGATAGATAGCGATAGAGATAGATATGAGGTCTGGTGCAGAAAATTGGTGCACTAGGGCAGGGGACAGATCCCTCAGCTTGGCCTGTGCCCTTTCACAGTTCAGGACCCCTCGCTTCATACCACCCACCTGTTTGTTGCTCCATACTGCTCAGCTCACTGCTCCTTAGTGCTGCTTCGGAGGTGGGAAAGGTTCCCGCCACTGCCACTGTGCTCTCCAGCTGTGAGATTGGCTTCTGAGTGGCACTCCCTTGTGGGAGTCACTGGCCATCAGGGGACAGCTCCTGCATTGAGCATCTGCCCCCTGGTGATTAGTGCACATCATAGTGACTGGTAGTTCTGGTTGTTCCTCCCTAATAGTCGCTTAGAATTTTATTATATAGACCAGTGGCCTGATGCACAAAATTCGTGCACAGGGTGGTTGTTTCTCAGCCTGGCTGACACAATCTCTAATCTGGAACATCCCTCTTGCAATCCGGGACCAGTGGCTCCTAACTGCTCACCTGTCTGACTGCCTGATCACCCCTAACCATTCTACCTGCCAGCCTGCTTACCCCCAACTTCCCTCCCTCGCCAACCTTCTCACCCCCAACTGCTACCCCACTGCTGGCCTGCTTGCCCCCAACTGGCCCCCCTTGCTGGCCTGCTTGCCACCAATTGACCCCCCATGAGCCTGATCAACCCCAACTGCCCTCTCCTCCTGGCCTGATCGCCTATAACCATCTCTGCCTCGGCCCTGCCATCATGGCTTTGTCCGGAAGGATATCTGGAAGGTCTCCCAATCTAATTAGCATATTACCTTTTTATTAGTATAGATTTTTTTCCATCCCTCTCTGTCCCTACTCTTTTCTTATTGCCAGGTATCCATTTAGCTGGTCACAACACAAAGTTAAAACACAGACACACACACACACACACACACACACACACACACAGTTGGATAACTTTTACATAAAACATACGTTTGATATTTTTTCCAAGATTCACCAACATGAAAGCCACAGTGCACATTTATTTTATATGTCAGGTCATTTATAGGACAGTGTTTGAATAGATATGAGGAAAGGACCAAGAAAAACACCATCAGCACATTCAGCACAATAGCCGTGTTTCCATTCCTTGTATATTTTTGTAGTATGCTCAAAATCCCTGCCATCCTTAGGCCACCCTTTCATTACCTGTGAAATCCATTGTTTTAACCAATGAATATAAAAATGTGGATGGGAACATTGAGAACACATACTACCTTATTTAACTTCACAGATATAGTCTAGAATTAGTAAAACCATTTGATCAAAGCATATAACATATATTAACTTTGCAACTGGAAAGTCAATTGATAAGCTCTGAACTCAAAAGACAGTTTCATAAACCTATAAATATTCTCAGTTTTATAAAAAGTAGTGTTTGTAGTCTTTTTTTTTAAAACAAATTAGAGGGTAACAATGATAGTCTCAGAGGCATAAAACATCTACAACCAACAAATAATTTTCAAAACAGTCTATTTCTGAGTACTATTATGACAGTTGAACTTTGGTCAAAATTAAAAATACCACAAAAAGCTGGAGTCCTTTAGCAAGGATAACAAAGGTCATCTATTTAACAATTTATAGCTTGTTAATAAATGATTATTTTCAAAGGTCTCGTTTATTTTGCCAACAAAGTGGCTTTTTAATGTCATGATTCTTCTTCAGATGTGAAAGGCTTTTTTTAAAAAAAAATCCTTTAAGAGATATTTTACCTTATGTTGTTTTTTATTTAGCAAAGGTACAAGTTTAACTTGAGAATAATAATCATGGGTGTGTACACTAATTTCAGATATGCCCACCACAATTCTCAAACACAAGGAAAATTTCAGCAGTCCCTGATAACTATTTCATTGACCATATTTCAGGCTATGTTCTGTAAGGCTTCAACACATTCCTGAATTAGCACATGCATTTGTTTTCTGGACAACTAGATGAGCAACTTAAATAACAGAGAATGCCCTATCTGCTTTGAATAACAAAAAGATAATTTCATTTTTCTTAGTGTATTTACAATTCAAGTCTACAGCTTTACTTCATTTTCATGGAATAACAATGTAAATGGCAGCATCAGCCCCACAACACTTTAATTCCCTGGTTTCCTCAATTTAAAATTTCTAATTTTCCCTGGTGAATAACTCCAAATGATTCTTCAGTCCCAAGTTAGGTTTTATAAAGCTTTAGGGATTTGAGATTTACACATAGGTAATTTACTTCAAAACTGGTAATAGTCAAGTTGATTATGATATACCTAGAGGTCTGGTGCACAAAATTTATTCACTCAGGTAGGGGCCTCTAAGCTTTGCCTGTGCCCTTCCACAATCTGGGAGTCCTTGGGGAGATGTCTGACTGATGGCTGAGAGTGAGCATAAGCTGGCAGTAGGACATCCTTAGCACTGCTGTGGAGGTGGGAGAGTCCCACCACTATTGCTGTGCTCACCAGCAATGAGCCTGGCTTCTGGCTGAGCAATTCTCCCTGTAGGGTTTACACTGACCACCAGGGGGAAGTTCCTGTAATGAGTATCTACCCCCTAGTGGTCAGTGCAAGTTATAGCAAGTAGTTGAGCAGCTTTATCATATCATTGGCATCTTATGCTTTGATTGGTTGAATGGAACATAGGACACTTAGCATATTAGGCTTTTATTATATAGGATAGTGCATAAAATTGCAATAGTAAGCTATACCATCCAGGTTTGTGTTAATACACCCTATAATGTTTGCATAATGACAAAATCACCTAATGACACATTTTCTCAGAATATATCTCCAGCTGCACATAACTGTATACATTATACAGAGTTCCAAATCAAAGCAGGTAACATAAAAACAATAGTAACAGCAAATGCTTGGTGGGTTCCTACTCTATCAACAATTTTAAGTTCTTCACATTTGTACTCTTATTCAATTAACAAACCTACCAAATGAGATAAACATCAATTTGCAGGTAATGGAAATGAAGAAGAATTAACTTGTCCAAGGTCAAACATTTAGAATGATACTACTAGCTTTTGAACTTAGATAATCTTATACTTGATTACTTTGTGTGCTGCCATCACTTGAATAAATGGGATGAAATCATTTTAATATGATTTTAAACTTTAATGAGGAATGCAATTCACAATGCTTATGTGATACAGGATCTTATATGTTGAAGATATTTTCCCTACTGACCCCTACCACCCTGCTTCTGTCCCCTCTTTAGGCCTTCTATGAACAATATTTTTTGTGCATAGTCTATTGCATGCATATATGTATATAACTGGAAGAAGAGAGAGAGAACCATCAATGTGAGAATAAAACATGGATCGGTTGCCTTGGGCACGCTTTCTATCATAGGAGTGGTGAGCTTGCAACCTGGGCATGTGCCCTGATCAGGAATCAAATCAGAATGTATGCACCACTCTGAACATAAGGGTGCATACATTCTTTCTGATTGGTGCCTCTGGCTTCTCATGATATATTTGTAGAAGTGAATAGGTTGAACAGAAATCTTAATCATGATTCTGTCAAATAATGATATCCTCTTTTTTTTCTTCTTCTCCACAGAGCAAATATTTTTTATTTACATATTTTAAATTTCTAACCCCAATAAAATATTTCTTTTCCTAAAAATTAATTAAATATGCACTTTCTTCAATCTAACATAAAAACACACATCATGGCAGAAAGGTCTTAAGTAAGACAAAGACAAAACTGGTCACAAAAAGCTACTTGGCTAAGGATAAAGATGTAAGCTTGATACTTTGCCTTCATCATCTCAGTAAGTGGCACTGTCATCTCTATTCATTTGCTCAGAGAAAAAGAAAAGGTATTAGAAATTATGTTCAACTCCTTTCTTAATTTATGATTATTGATCAGTGAATCAACATGTTTTAACTTTACTTCCATATATATTCTGTACCATTCAATATTTCTGAATTATCTACCAAACTACTGCAACAATATGAGTGGTACCTCGAGATACGAGTTTAATTCTTTCCGTAACCTTGAGGCATGGGAAACTATGAGACGCTCGAGACACGGTAAACTGGTGGGTCCTGTGCAGCCGGCCGATCTGCGCGATTACTCCTATCTCAAATGTTGCTTTCTCATTTCAGGTACTTGAGCTTGTTTTCCCCCTAGAATGTTATTTCTTTTGTCATTGTCAATGCCCTTTTTAATCTTCAGGTCTCAGACTACATAGTGTTATTGTATTCCCACCTTTTGTTTTCCCCTTACATAATCATTCTATCTCATTATTTCATTTTCTTCCTAGAATTCATCACTACACAAAATTATTTGTTAATGCTTTATTTTTACCATTAGATGTAAATATTATTTATTTTTTAAAATATATTTTTATTGAATTTTAGAGAGAGAAGAAAAGAGAGAGAACCGTCAATGTGAGAATAAAACATGGATAGGTTGCCTCGGGCACGCTCTCTATCATGGGAGTGGTAAGCTTGCAACCTGGGTATGTGCCCTGATCAGGAATCAAACCAGCAACTTTTTGGTGCACAGTATGACACCCAATCAATGGAGCCACACTGACCAGGGCATAAATATTATTTCTTTTATTTACTGATTTATCCTCAGTATTAAGAATATTGCCTGGGGCATGGTAGAACCCAATAAAAATCCTTAATGAATGAATGAATAAATATAACATGTTGTGAGTAATAAAAGAAACTAGCATTAAGCATTTTGGATGGAAAAGAAAGTACGCATAAACTAATTTAAAACATTATATTAAAAGATAATTTTGAGCATTTGATAAAGCACAATGCAGAAATGCAGATGATGGCTCATACTTTATTTTTTAATATGTTTTATTGATTTTTTTACAGAGAGGAAGGGAGAGGGATAGAAAGTTAGAAATATCAATGAGAGAGAACATTGATCAGCTGCCTTCTGCACGCCCCCTACTGGGGATGTGCCCGCAACCAGGATATCGAACCTGGGACCTTTCAGTCTGCAGGCCAATGCTCTATCCACTGTTGGCTCATACTTTTATAACAAGAGCAAGACAATCCTAAACAGAATACTTAAAGATAAAAACAATATAGCAGAGACTATGATGGACATAAAAAAAATAAAAGAGAATGATGTAAGACCATAGTTGTAAGGAATGATGATAAATTTCT
>JAAGEH010000032.1:27668154-27762714 GCA_011751065.1 Lasiurus cinereus
TATATATATATATATAGAGAGAGAGAGAGAGAGAGAGAGAGAGAGAGAGAAAGAGAGAGAGAGAGAGAAACAGGAAAAACTTAGAAAAATTGTCCCAGCAGGATGTATTATTTGGGTTTGACTGGGGATAAGAATGCAAACATGTATGTATGAGAGTTCTGGACCAAGATTCTTGAAAACTATATTCTTCTAAAATCAAAATTTTTCAGTTTGAAATATCACATTCCAAATATTAAGAAACAAATACAAACTTGATTCTGAAAATTAATCTTTATATAGACTAAGCAGGCTGCTATTAAAATTAATCTTTATATAGACTAACCTTATTTTCTGGTGAAACTGAATAATAACTCATCATGAAAAGGTATGTGCCTTTCTAATCTAGAAAATAGCACACTGAAACCTTGAAACAATGCATAACAACAATCTCAGTGAAATTCAATTAAACCGTTGAGTTACACATTAATCTTTAAACTGTGAGAATGACATTGCTATGAAATTCTCCAAATTAATATTCCTTACTCATAATAATATGGCCAACAAAGTGAGAAACAAATTTCTTTAAAATTTTCTCCTCAGTTTTCAGTTATGCATTGAGTTTGGATTGGCATACAAAGAGAATGATATATTTTCTATGTAGTGAGTCCTTGGGAAAGCTTCTCAGTGAATTACTCAGCAAATTAAAGTAACGATTCAAAAAAAAGAAAGAAAATATGGCAAGATCAATAAAAGTACTTTAGTGGAAAACAAAGGAATAATTTCTTTCTTAGGAGTTTAGCACCAGTTTATTTTTATTTTTTTGTAGGTGCAGCTAATCCATAGATCTAGATTAACTGCATGATAAATTTTAATCCTGGGAAGTTCCAGCAATAGATTTCTTAATAATGAGAAGCACATCTCTCATACGATCTGCACTGAATCAAATGTTTAGCAGGGCCTTGTGAAGCTTCCCCTAACTCATTGCTCATTGACACTTTCTAAGAGAGAAAGAATTGCTAGACAATTGAAACAAATTCACCACTTGAGGAAGTATCTGGAATCACATAAAGTCCCAGGAAAGATAAAAATGGTTCTGCCTTTCTGACTCTGTCTCTTGGTTCCCCCCACCTTGGCTAGTGACAATTACTCAGGTGAAGTTAACTCTTCCTTCCACTGTGAATGTTGAAAAAAAAAGGACATCAGAGAATAAGACTGTGTGTTTTTATTTATATTTGGATGAATAATACTAAAATGACAGGAAGAACCTGGTTCAATGATCTTTTTTTCCTTAATACCTGAACAAATTGGTGAGTGCTAGGATTTTTTAGATTAGTATGAAAACATAGCATTTGCAAACCCTAATATCTGAAAATTATGATTATCCATGGGGAAGGACCAGGACCTCACTTTACCTACCAACTCTCATTTCTCTCTTACTATCCTATCTAATAAAAAATTAATATGAAAATTGACCATACCTCCACTACAAGCCAAGCCATGCCCACTAGCCACACCCACCACCCAATCAGGAGTGAGTATGCAAATTAACCCCAACAAAGATGGCTGCGGCCATGGAGCGAGCAGGAGGGAGGCTTGCGTTTACCTGGGGATGGAGGAAGCCAAGCTTTCTACACACCCTGGCCAGCCCAGGACTCCACTCAATGCTACAAAGTTTCAATTAGATAAATAAATTCCAACAAAAATGGTGGGAGCCACAAAGCTGGAAAGAGCAGGAGGCTAGGGTTGCCCCCTATGATGGGGGAAGCTTGACTTGCCTTGGCCTCCACTTAAGGCTACAAAGTTTCAATTGTAGAAGATAAATAAACCCCAGATATCAAGGCCTCTGCTTGGGTCACTATGGAGCATGGCTGCCCTGAAAACCACCACAGGCCCCTCGCCCAGGCCACCCCACACTCCAAGGGAAACCCCACCCTGATCTGGGACACCCTTCAGGGCAAACCAGCTGGCCCCCATCCATGCACCAGGCCTCTATCCTAGCTAATAAAAGAGTAATATGCAGATTGACCATCACTCCAACACACAAGATGACTGCCCCCGTGTGGTTAAAGATCCTGCCCCCATGTGGACACAAGATGGCCACCACAAGATGGCCTGCAAGGGAGGGCAGTTTGGGGTGATCAGGCTATCAGGAGAGGACAGTTGGGATGAACCAGGCTGCAAGGGAGGGCAGTTAGGGCAATCAAGCCTGCAGGGGACTAGGCCTGCAGGGGAGGGCAGTTAGGGGCAAACAGGCTGGCAGGGGAGCAGTTAGGCATCAATCAGGCTGGCAGGGGAGTGGTTAGAAGGTGATCAGGCTGGCAGACAGAAGCGGTTAGGAGCAATCGAAAGGCAGGCAGGTGAGCAGTTGGGAGCCAGCAATCCTGGATTGTTAGAGAGATCTCCTAGGATCGGGCCTAAACGGGCAGTCGGAGATCCCTCAAGGGGTCCCATATTGGAGAGGGTGTAGGCTAGGCTGAGGGACATACCCTGCCCCCCTATGCAAAAATTTCCTACACTGGGCCTCTAGTTTTATAATAAAAAAATTATATTGCCAGGCTGGCATGTCTCAGTAGTTATAAGCATTGACTTATAAACCAGGAGGTCATTGTTTGATTCCCAGTCAGGCAGGGCATATGCCAGGGCTGTGGGCTCAATCCCCAGTGTGGGGCATGCAGGAAGGAGCCAATCAATGATTCTCTCTCATCATTGATGTGTTTATCTCTCTCTCCCTCTCCCTTCCTTTAAGTATTAAAAATATTTTAAACAAACAAGCAAGAAAATAAAAATCATTTTCATGAAAACCTTCTCTGTAGTCTAGTTCCAGGTTTTTGTTTGTTTGTTTGTTTTGGGGGGTGGTAAATATTTTCTTCTAGTCTACAAGAACACATTCAAGTCATGTTTTAAAGTGCAAAAAAGTAGGCCAGTTTATTATGTTTTCAAAGGGGGCATGATGGCAACTATAGAAATTATATGTCTGTTAAGATTGAGCAAATGTATTTAAATACTCCCAATCTAGAAAAAAATCAAATTTAGTATTTTTATTGAAATGTTATAGAGCTTTAAAGATACCTGAAATTAACTAGCCATTGTCTACTATTATTAGATGCTTTTTCAAAGATTTTTTTTTCAAAATATAACTTTATTGCTTTTATAGAAAATAATTTCAGGTTCTATATTTTAATTATAAAAAAATTCATATTGCATAATTCAAGGGTTACTATAATTCTGTTGAAAGGACTTCATTATTAGATCATTTTGTGGTACCCAAAAAGTAATAAATTAGTCAATAAAAACAAAACAAATACATGCTCAGAAGAAAAAGTGGGGGCATATCCAAAGGTCATAGTAGGCAACTGAAATAAATCGCAAGGATTAAATTTACACCATTTTCATCAATAAAATAAATTATAATAGTATTAGATTATAACCTAGAGTTTAATTAATATCCATGATTATATACATATGTAAATAAATAAATAAGTTGGGAGAAATAACACTTCTTAGATAAAAAAATCAATTTGTAAAATGTAGAAGACATGAGACAATTTAAAATCAGCATTATATCACCAAAAGCCAAGATCTTTGATGGAAGTTAAATTAGTGAGCAAAATTTTTGTGTGAGAGTTAATAGCAGAAACAAGATATCTCAAAAAAATATTTTATGCAATAGGCAGAATAATGTCCTACCAAAATTGTTCAAGTCCTAATCCACAATACCTAAAAGTTACTAATCAGCTGACCTTAAAATAGGGAAACTTTCTTGGGTTATCTGGGTAGGCCCCAATGTAGTCACAAAGGTCCTTAAAAATTGAGGAAGAGGTTAAAGTGATGCAAGGGGAAAAGGACGTGGTCCACCGTTGTCAGCTTTGAAGATAAAAGAAGGGACCATGAGCCATGGAATGAGAGTATAGCCTATAGAAGGCAAGCAGTGTTGCCAGCAGCCTTCAAAAAAGGAATTCAGCCCTACTGACACCTTGATTTTATTTGAATCATATGTTCAGTAATACAGACTGTCTGATAATAAATGTATTAAATATAAATAAATTTATTGTTTTATTTTATTTTTCCCATATCAGGTAGAAAGTTGATTTTATATTTACTGAAATGAAGCTTTTCAAGTTGGACAGATTTGTATCACAGTCTTGTGTATGCATAATTGTTACAAAATAAGCTGGTTAAGTTATAATTATAACTTCACATTCCCAGTGCAACTTTTCTGAATCACTTCTTACATCAGTTCAGCAATACCTGCATTCTGTACACAGCAACACCCTTGCTGTCATCAAGGGCATTTCTGGAGAGAGTGCTCTACCACTGTCTTCTGCTCAATGTCAAACTTTGGACGAGCATGTTTGATACCTTAATTGCAGTTCTGCTGGACACAGGAACTGATCACACCACTCTTATCTCTTTGAGTCCTGTTTCATCCATTCAAAGATTTTGGCAATTTCTCCCACCTTTACTGCATCGCTTAAATTGTGACAGGCAATTATTTTGCATGTGTCTCAATGACACATATACAGCTTTATCTGTTTGTGGGTATCTTCCCTTCTTAGGGCCTGAAAGCTTTTGTTGTTGCTTTATAAGAAAATATAGAATTACTAGAGTCCCAGTGCATGAAAATTCATACACTAGAGGGTTGTCCCTCAGCCCAGCCTGCCCCCTTTCACAGTCCAGGAGCCCTCAGGTATGGGAGGTGACCCAGTGATCAGGGGAAGGCAGCACCCCATCACACCTCTGCTGCTGGCGTTGCAAGCCTTGGCCTGACTTGGTTACCTGAGCCTCAGGAGGCCCTGGGCAGCTGGGCAGCCACCATCTTGAGACTTGCCTGCACCTTGGGCCGGCCCAGGGCAGTTAGAGGGCTGAGGAGCCTGGGGACTCTGGAGGCAGGCATGCGGAGCAGCCAGGCCTGCCTGGGGATGGGTCCATCTGTTGCTGCATGCCTGCTGTCCCGGTGGGGCTGAGGGAGCTGGACGCCGCCATATTGTGGCTGTGGACACTGCCATTTTGAGGGTGAGGCATTCAATTAGCATATTCCTCTTTATTAGATAGGATGGTCATTCCTCCAGTGATGGGTATTTGCTTTGCTAATATCAGATGTATTCCCTCCCTACTGCTCTGCTCATGCTTTTGTGCATGCACAACTTAATTTCAGTGCTGAATCATAGTGTAATCCTTAAAAGACATTTTTAAATGCCAACTAAATCTGGCACATTTGATAGCAACGACACAGTGATGATGCTATGACAAGCTGTGAGCTCACATGCACAGGCTAAGATAATTACATCAACTATTTGCCTGGTTGACAGTAATGGTGAGATATATCCCAATTTCAGAAAAGTTAAAATGTGAAAACAAATAAAATTAAGCCTGTAAGGTTCAATAGATTCACACAAGTGCAAAACAAAAAAAAAAGTCCAAGGATTAAGTATGTAAGTAAAAGCTAGTAAAACAGAAGTTTATCTGCAAGTTAAAATTTGCAATGCTTCAATTTGGTTTAAATTTCTTTTATTTTCATATGTAAATGTTTATTTTAATTGGACATGAAATCCAAGTACAAATCCTCTTCAATATTTTAGCAATTGCAAAGCCAAGTGATTAAAGAGAGAGGTCCCACTTCCTCTCTCATCATTCACTAACAAAGGGTGGCAGCTGGGGTCAGAGGCATTGTTTTTAAATGGCTTGTGCTATCTGTTATGATACAATATAAAACCAGTGTGGGGTCCTGAATTGAATCCTAGGACAGAAAAAGATCATTATTTTTTTAAATGGTGATATCTTTAAAACTTCTATATTTTGTTAATTTAGTATTGCACATTAGTCTTAGTTTTGATAACTATTTTGTGATTGTGTAAAATGTTGGCATAAGGGGAAGCTGGGTGTAGGGGATATGGAGAATCTCTATACTATTTTCAACTCTTCTCTAACTCAAACATTATGTCAAAACATATACACACAGAAACACACATATTCACACATACACACACACACACACATGCATATATATATATATATATATATATATATATAGGCTCAGAATAACATAAAAATTGCACTAAAATGAACATTTTTTTTCTTAAACTCCCAGAAAAAGTGGGCTTTTAAATTATACATTAGTGAAAATGTTTAAACAACCCTCAGCAGAAAACAGTTTTTACTGTATGCATAGAGGTTTTTAGTTATATAGAGTTTCTCTCTCTTTCTATCCCCTTTCTCTCTCAATGTTTACCATATTCCTAGATATTTTATTAACATAATATTGACTACTTCTGAAGGGTTTCCATTAGAAAGTCTTCTTAGAGTTTTACAGTAATGCATATTATTTTATACATTTAGGTGAGTTTTCCTACATTTATGTCCTACTGATATTAAATGAGGGTTTATTTATCTGGTTTTATTTTATTGTCTAGATGAATTTGTGCATTATATTTGTAATCAGTTTTGCCAGTTGTACTAAAAACTGATATCTCCAAATCTGAAGTTTACAATGTGAATGTCAATCTTGGTGCAATCTCTCCAATAAGGCAGAAATTCTCAACCTTTTTAATTTCATGGCACACATAAAATACTAACTAAAACTCTATGGCACACCAAAAATATTGTATTTTTGTTGATCTGACAATGTAAGGTTGCAAAAATCAGGATTGGGCCGGGAAAGAGTTAACACAGCTCGGCTTAAAACTATATCCCCCAGTTACATCCTGTTATTGCAGCCTCAGGGTTGAGAACAGGGTGGAAACTCCCAGGATGCTGTAACCTAGGTGCAGGTTGATAATCTTGTGTAGCGAGACAGCCTGTAGCTAAATTGTGAAAGGAGACATGGTCCAGATGTCCCAAGAGACTAACCCAGAGATAACCACCAGCCCATCCTGTTATCCTGTTATCGCAACTCCATGGTAACCAGAAATATGCAGAGTCTGTAGATTATGAGATGTGTGCAGGTATGAGGAAATAAAACTCTCTGTTGACCTCTGTATAACCCTGTTGCTTGTTACATAGTATATAAACTCAGCTTTGTATCAACTCGGGGCTCTCAGCCTAGGCTCTGTTTTCAGAGTATGTTGTGAGCCCCAGCATGCTTGGTAAATAAACCCTTTGCTGTTTGCATGAGAACGTCTCTTGGAGCCTTCCTTTGAGCGGCGAGCGTTTCGACCCTAACAACAAAAAATATAATTTTGTTTCATTGACACCGAACCGCTATTGTTGTATTGGCTGCTGTCATTTTTACTTATTTATTTATTTATTGGCCATCTAAGGGAAAAGAGGTCAGTGTCCCTGACTAAAGGGTCAGGTATTTGATGTTTTAGAAATTCTTGCTGAGACCGGTTTGGCTCAGTGGATAGAGAGTCAGCTTTCGGACTGAAAGGTCCTAGGTTCGATTCCGGTTGGGGGCATGTACGTTGCTTGCGGGCACATCTCCACAGTGGGGCGTGCAGGAGGTGCTGATCGATGTCTCTCTCTCATCAATGTTTCTGACTTTCTATCTCTCTCCCATCCTCTCTATAAAAAAATCAATAAAACATATTAAAAAGAAAAAAAAAGAAATTCTTGTAGCACACTAGTGTGCCATAGCACACCAGTTGAAAATCGCAATTAGGCATTAATATTGAACTATATTTTTCAAGGACAAGGATTTTGCAAAATGAAAATACACAAGGGATTTAGAGATGTATCAGAAAAGCTAAATTTAAATTGCATGAAAATTCTAAATGAGAGTTTCTATTTGAAGGCCTAGCTTGGGAAACTGCTAAAATTCCCACCCTAGTTAGGCTATTTCTTTGTTGGATGTTCCGAACTGTCTTTATTAATATACCCGATCTCTCTCTCCACATTCTGGATTTGACTTATCCTGGAAATTACCGGCATAAGATGCCTTTTCTTATCTGTTTCCTTTAAAGTTACAAAATTATAAGATTAAAATCTGCTGTTTGCAGATTATTGTTAACTGAGTGATGGGAGAACAGATGGAAGATGTTATCTTACCTATTAGTCTATAAAATCATGAAATGAATGAAATGAAGTTACAGAAATGGAAACAGTTACCCAAGTCACATAGATATGTATTACTCCTGTGTGTAAGAGTCAATAGCTTTACACTGCACTGAAATAAGTAAAAGTGATTATTTTCAAATACAGTTCATGGCTCTATTAAAGGGGATAAATTGTATTTAATATATAAGTACAGACAAATATATGTGTAAGTCATTTCAAGGGAAAAAACAAGTAGAGAATACAAGAAGCTTATTTATCTAAACACTGAAATAAAAATTGCCTAACCATAAAAATATACTTCCTATACATAAAAGAGAGAACTAGCTATTTAATTATGAGTAGCAAAAAAGAAGACAAGGTAATCACCAGGTTTTAATTACAGTTAAAAATCTATCATCTTGCAGTCTATCTACCTATCTTCTTATCTATGACATGTACATAGATACATATTTAAAGAGTAACATCTGAGTGGGGGAAACATAAATTTTGGAATAATTACTCTAGATCCCAATACTTCAAGAGCCAGGGTGGGAATACAATGCTTTAATTAAAACCGGTCCCACAAAATAAAACTGTAATCTATGTGATCAATACAGTCAGTTAACATGCATAACTCTAATGAAAGGGCCACTCATGAGGAAAAGTGATGCACCTTCCTAAAAATATCAGATTATCTTAATTTTTAGATAAGGCAAGGTTTTCTTTGAGTTTTGCAAGACATTTCTTGAACACATTTCTGCAATGCAAGTATTTTTGACTGCTGTATATTTTTCCTAGATTTTCCATCATTATCTGAATGTGGAATTATGCATATTTTTACCTCATTGGACCCACACTTTAGTGAAAGTTTGCACTCTCAAGTGTACACCAGAGCAGCATATTTTAGCAAAATGTGGAAATCAGCTTTTTTGAGCATCAAGTTGTTTCACTCACAAAACCCTTTACTTATAGCTTAACAACCTGGCTTTGTACTTTGTGACCTATAAAGTGCAGCTGCTGTTGCCTTCATAACAACTTTGAGTTGTTTTGTAAAACTTTGTAAGGTAAGCATGAATTGTTCTTTTCTTTCATTGTAACAACTGAAAAATATTAAATATTTATGGAAAAATTCTTGTCCTCCAGAACTTTCTTGTACTGAGGAGTGAATGTCTTTATGTCCCTACCACCAATGCAGTGATAGAGACCATGTTCCTTCACAGCTGAAGTCCTTAAAAAACTTCCTGGAGTTTCTGCTTTGGATTTACTCTTCCTAAATCCATTCCTTATGAATTTGGAAGAACATTTGCATTATTCAATTTGCATCTTCTAGAAAACCTGATATATCCAAAGCCTTCAGCCTTTTTCTAGGACTCTTCCCTTTTTTGGAGAAAGGAGTTTCCAGGAGAACCCATCCTAGTCAGAAAAGCCTTCCCTGAGCTTGAATCCGCACTCTGTGCACTCAGGACTCACATAGTTAAGTTAAAGATCAAGATTTTCTTCAAACTGGGCGATAAAAATTTCATTCATGGTTACACGAATACATCTCTAATACTCCACACCTTCTCTTTTTTCTACTTCACAGGTTGCTCTTCTGAGAGAGATAAATGGAAAACTGATAAGAGGTATAGTTTTTAAAAATGGCAGTTTTTAATCATGAATAAATCCTTCAGGCAGAGAAATAGGGGTTAGAAATAGGTTTACTGTTAAGCTCTTATGTATTTCATGCTTGAATGTAAACTGAAATACATATGTGATGGAGAAGAATTTGTCACCCCCAACATATGCCTCTGTGGGATATTATGGTTTTATGTCCCTTTCACCAATGCTATGATTGAGGACCACATCTGATTAAGCTGATTATTTATAAGAAATAAAAGACTCCAAAAGAATCTTTGACCTTCTTTCTACCTGTGTAATAGAATTAGATAGAGGACCTGCTCCAGGAAGGAAGCGTTCCTCATAGGTAACTAGAGTGTAATAGGAACCAAGGTGATAGGGAGTACAAGGAAAGCCCTTTTGATCAAAGTCCTCTCTATGTCCTATTGTTAAAATGGCCCAGCGAATATTTGTTAAAGGGACATTATCTTTTTCATCTCCATGTGAACTGTCTTCCTCCCCTTTAAAGTCCCAAACCACAACTCTCCCCCACTTCCCTCAAAATGAAATATATGTTATGCTTCACCTCAGGATTCCTAGGGCCCTGCATTCTTATGGAAATCCTATATGTACATATGCAATTAAGCTCCTTTATTTCCTCCTGTTACTTTGTCTCATGTCAATTTGATTATTAGACCAGCCAGAAAAATTAAGAGGTAGAGGGAGAAATGTCCCCTCCCCCACACATACATGTTAGAGCCCATTTCTAGCAGTTCAGACAAGTGGAACAGCAGGTAGAATTTTCTTTTTATATAAAGCATATATAATTCTATCTATACTATATATTGCTGTGTACAGTATCTATACTAATAAAAGGGTAATATGCTAATTAGGCCAGATAGACCAGATGTCTTCTAGAAGTCTGGAACTCCTTCTGGACAAAGCTGCAGCGGCTGCGAGGGCTGAAGGAGGGCAGGCGGCAAAGGGGGCCAACAGTGGTAGCGGCAGCAGCAGTGGGGTGATGGGGGCAGCATCTTCCTCTGATAGGCCCGGTCGCCTCTCACAGAGGCAGCAAAGAGAGGCTGAGGCTGGGTTTTGGGGACTGGTCCTGATACCTTGGCCCCTCCTTCCATGGAGGCAGCGGGAGACAGGGTTGCGCAGTCCAGGAGCCTCCGCAGAGGCTGGACAGGGTGCGACCACCACAGTGCCTCAACCTCCCACAGCTCCTCCCACAGCCAGCCTGGCCCCAGACCGCCCCCACCACCAGTGGGTGGGGTGATGGGGCCAGTGCTAAGAAGCAGTGAGCCCAGCTTCTGGTTGAGCACACTAACACCTCTCCCATCCCTCCTCGCAGCTGGAGAGCACAGTGGAGGTGGCGTGAGTCTCTCCCACCTCCAAGACAGGTGGGCAGTAAGGAGCAAAGGGTCCTGGACTGCAAGAGCCCTGGGCTGAGAGGGATATTTGAGTTCCAGCTTAGGCTCGATCCCTGAGGAGTCCTGGACTGTGAGAGGGCACAGGCCAGGGGAGCCCCCCCCCCCCATGCATGAATTTCATGCAATGGGCCTCTATTATATTATATATAAGGTGTGTTAAAAATAAGATCACAGTTGTATGATTATTTATTAATTGTATTATTTTCTATATGAACAATTGTAAAACTATTTTTGCTCCACCCTGTATAATCCTATATAACAAAAAGCTAATATGCAAATTGTCCCCTTGACTAAGAGTTCCACTGAGAGTTTGACCAGAGGATGGGGCTGGCCAGCCAACTGCCTGTGGCCCCTCCCCAAATTGACCCACCAACTGTCCAAGGCCCCTCCCTCAGCTGGCCCAGCCTGATTAGACCCAATAGGGGAAAACTGGCTGGACCCCACTTGTGCACAAATTCATGCACCAGGCCTCTAGTACTATATAAACTAATTCTATAAATATATATAATCTAACATATAAAGGCCTACACAACTGAACAACTGAATGATTGGTCAACTGGTCGCTATGATGGGCACTGACTACCAGGAGGCAGACACTCAGTGCAGGAGCTGCCCCCAGTGGTCAGGGTGCTCCCACAGCAGGAGTGTTGCTCAACTGACCAACAGGCACCAGAAACAGGGCTCAAGGATGGCCACCGCAGCTCACAGACCACAAGGGCAGGCACAGCAGGGCCAGAAGGATCAGGAAAAGCAGGCAGAAGCCCAGGCAGCATTGGACTGCTAGTTTCAGCCATATCCGTGTAGGCCATGCTGCAGGATCACAGTGGTGCATGAATCTGTGCACCAGGCATCTAGTTCTATATGTAATTATTTCTATAGTATCTATAAAGAGCGGACCCCAAGTGGACTTCATAGGTAGAGGGAAAAGGAGAAAGTCAGAGAAATGCATACATTTACCTGCTACAGTGCACCATACTTTCAGGGTCAAACAAACATATTTTCTTATATCTCCAGTTTTCAGGGAAACCACAGAACGACTCCTCTAGCAAAAGTAAGTTTCCTCATTTATCGAGGAATACACTGGCTTGGGATCTGAGTTCTTGATCCAATATTGCTGCATCTGCACCTGCTGGTAGAAGAGCAGGACCTGCCCTGCATTGTGTGTGCTGTCTGTGTATTCACTATGGTCATGCACACAGACCCTGCCATGGCCCTTCTCCTTCTCCAATGTGAGTCATGGGTGCAATGATGGGTGATTTTTGTGTATGCCCCACAACATGGAAGACTGTTCAGAGAGGGCACACATCACTGAATCATTTTTCTATCTTTAGTGCCTAGAAGTATGCCTTTTCCCAGTTCCTCAAACCTTACCTATATGAGCAATAGCCTCAGATTAACTCCTCTCTATTTCAAAGCAGTTAAATAGATATATAACCTCACTGGAGAGTGCGTAAGTATATGGACCACCAACAATGGAATCTTAAAGCAACATATTTAGTGCTTCAAATATCTCAACTGGGTTAGAGCAGTGATTTTCAACCCTTCCATCTCATGGCACACATGAAGTAATTACTAAAATATCTGATAAAAATATGTTTAATTTTGATTCACACTGGATGGCCATTACTGGGTTAGCTGTTGCTATTTTTTTATTTGACAGTCTAAGGGAGTATCCCTAACTAAACATTCAGGTACTGCATGTTTAAAAACTCATGTGGCACAAAGGTTGAAAATCACTAGTGTAGATGATTAAATATGATAATACACTTAACCATAGCCTATTCTAGAACATATTGTAATGTAAACATTAGCTACTACTTGTTTTCTATTTCATATTTATGATATGCTTCCAACTTTTCAAACCATATTATACATATTATATATTTCCACTCTAGAAAAATTGCAAGTTTCTCGAAGACAATGGAGAAAAAAAGACAATGACTATGCTTCCATTTTTTTAGTATCTATTGTATTTCCTTAGACCATGTATTTAAATCCACCCATGGTTGGTACATAGAATGAGTTCACCAAATTTCAAAATGGAGACTGGGCACATTGGAGACTACAAAGAAAGCTACTATGTGAAACAAATCAGCCTTCAAATGTTATCAGCAAACTGGGTCCATTCACATAATTTAAGAATATGATGAGCATTTCTTTTACAGCTAAACTTTTCAATTAAACAAATAACATGCATATTTTGGTATTTAGTCCAACAATATCAAACATAGCCACAGTAGGAGTAATTTGATGAAGAAGCTTCATTAATGAGGTCTATCACTGACTTATTCTGAGCAGCCATGATCTATGCTCTAATAAAGGCAACATTTTTCTGAGTATTACGTAAGGTCATGTCTTTAGTACAGTGCCTTTCTCCAAAAAATACCAGTCTTTTAGTCAAGAACCTTCTGTAGAGGGTTTGTCATATAAACACAGGGCCATATATTTCTCAGCTCATCATCCTGAAGCATGCTAGGATGAATTGTTATATTTTCAGTTACAACCTATCCATTTATTAATTGCATTCTGTTATTAGCTATTTGTGCATTGATTTAACCTCTTACTATATTGCAAACAGTTTAGCTCATTTCCAAGATAGAGGAAGGTCATATTTTTGTAGTGATACAATGGGAGGATAGCTAAGAGCATAATAAGAGCAAATGTCTCTCTCCAGGAAGAATGGTTAGCAAATAAGTCCATCAAGTTTCAGATTCACCCTACAACCCTGAAGAAATGACATTGTATATGCCCAAAAAAGGGGACCCTGTTTTCCAACCTTATAGTCTAACGCATTACATTTTTACAAAATATTTCAAGTATTTCTAATCAGACTCTAAATTGCTTCCACTCCTCATATGTAAGCTGATATGGCTACTTCACTCCTCTAGCTCCATGATACTGTTTCAAGAGACAGGAGCCAAAAATACGCCTCGGATCTATCGCTGCAGCTGCAACTCCCAAGCTGGAAGGAGGAAATGTCAGCAATGCAAAAAGCAAAGAAAGAACCAGGCCAATTGGTGCTGCTAGTGTCTGACTCATTAGCATGGACCACAGTTTATTTTCCAGTGAAGAAAAAAGCTGGCAAAAATGCTTGGCAATGTGCTCCAAGCTCTCTCAGGGAAAGGAACTGATCATTTGGAGAAGTATAAAAAGTCTCTCCCTGCCTCACTGTGCCTCTAATGTGTGGCGCTACTGTACTGCTTAGGAACAAGCATAGTGTGTCTATTTTTAGGGAAAATGTGCCTACTCTATCTTTGCCAACTAAATCTTTCTACATGACTAATTTGCAAGTTGAATTATCTTGGTAAATAGGCTGACTCACTAGCAAATAATCTGCAGAATTTAACTATTCATTAGGCTTCTGTAGTGAATTAGTTCCCTTTGTCTTGATCAGGATACTGAAATGAACTGCAGTAGTGCTCTGGTTAATAAAAAAGGAAGAAAAGTTGTTCCAAAGGCAAGAACGCTCTTTCTTTAGCAGAGTTCAGTATGATGGAGATAAATATAGCAGTCTATATTGAGAGGCACGGCAGTGACTTCACTCAAATAAGGATATGAACTACAGTTCAGATAGGTTATGTGCATAGTCAGTGTGTGCATATAAGTGTGTATTCTACAACTATTGATACAATAGATTATGCTTTCATAAACCTTTATAATAAAATGTGTCCTCAGCAGTTCTTTGGGTAACATTTGTGAAATGAATGAGTTGAAATGCTAGGTGAACGTTCCCACTTTGTCCCATGTCCTCCCCCGGTGCTGCCCCACTTTCTAAATGTGTGATTATTCACTAGTGGAAAGACACAAACATACCTCATAGATACAGAAATGTATTTTCTTGTTTTGGGGGCAGAGTAAAAATACAGTTAAAAAAAAAACCAAATAATTTGTAACTATATGGATAATTGTTGGCATTTTTATAAAGATCTATCTTGTCCAAATAGTGTTTTTTATGTATGTCAGAGAATAAATGTTATTTACTTGAGTACCTAAGCCTGGGCCAGGACAGTGGCACATGAAGAAAATGAGGGGAGGATGGAGAAGAGGGTAGATCTGGAGTATTTTATGAGTGACAGTATTAAGAATCACTGGTGCATGTTGGTAATAAAGAATAGATTCACTTTTAGCCAATTTTATTTTATTTTTGTTTGCTAATTCTTGACAGACAATGCATCTCCCTATTGCTTACACTTGGAATGCACTACTGGGTCAGGCTTTTCAGCAGAAACCTAGAGTAGGAGTGTGGTCTGAGCATAACAGGCAATGCCACTGCTTCCTTCCCCATCTGTGCACTGGCTCCTAGGGGCTCTCACTCCCAACAAGCAGCACCTCAGCTCCCTGGAGGAGGGTCGCCCTCAAGCTGTTGGTCTTGGCTTTGCCTGAACACAGGAAGAAATGCTCACTTAGGAGGGCAGACCTTAGCAAGGACTATAATACCACCCCTGATGGGGCGATTCTGAAGGTGAACTTCACTATCTCTAGAGCCCTCTGAGGGACTGAGCTCAAGGCACTTTCCATGAGATTCTGACTTCACATCCTTATTTCTTAATCCTTCCCTTCCCTGCCCCATTTCCTCACTCCTGAGGACCCAGTCTAATGAAAAGCATTCTCAGAAATTTTGTCTTAGGGTCTTCTTCTGGGGAGAGTGAGGGCAACCTTAAACACAAGTAATTGCTAAACCTAGACCTGGGATAACTGAAAATTACTGGCATTTTTGTACACCCTCTCTTCTAGAAAAGAGTAAAAAAAAAAAAACTATTCTAGTTTGTATCTTGTACCTTGGTAGCTCCAAATTTATAAAAGTAAAGCTCAGATAACCCCATGTTCTAACTCAACATGATTCTACCCTTTCTGTAAGTTTCTAGAGATTCCCTGGGAAAAGAAATGTCAAAAAAACAAAAAGATTTTCTTTGTACTCTAAGGGAGCCCTTTGCCTCTATATGCATTGATGAGGGAAATATGTGATTGTTTTCTGGATTCAAGGTATTATACTATATAATAAAACCTTAATATGCAAATTGACCCAACAGCAGAATGACCACAGAGGGAACGCCACTCAGCCAGAAGCCTGGCTCATGGCTGGCAAGTGCAGTGACAGTGACAGAAGCCTCTCCCGCCTCCATTGCAAGTGGGCAGTAAGGAGCAAGGGTCCCTGACTGCAAGAACCCTGGACTGTGAGGGGGATCCCAGACTGTGAGAGGGTGCAGGCCAGGCTGAGGGACCATCTCTCCCTGCCCTATGCACATATTTTGTGTGCCAGGCCTCTGGCTATAAAGAAAATTTTTATTCTCCTCTTTCATCCAGGCTCTTATCCATTCCAAAGGCAGAACTAAATTCAAAGTCACAGCTAATAACTGGATATATGGCAAGCCCTGATTCTGCTTGGGGCCTGGACAGTCACATCCTAAAATATCCCCTGCCTTCAGCATTGCAGCATAATAGGACAAACAGATCTGCCCACAGCGACCATAAAGCAAGGAAGAAAGTGTATGCCTCAGAGAGAGCCATAAATAGAGGTTTAAGAGAGCTGAAAGAGAGTGGTGAACTCTGATCTGGGTGGTCAGGCAAAGCAGCATGGGAGGCGTGCTGTTGATAAGATCCTTTAATGGGAGGGATTTGCTCAAGTGCAGCCAGAAAGGAGGCCTTTCAAGTTGACAACACCATGACCCTGTGATACCCTCCAACTAGGGTCAGTCAGAAAAGCAAATCAAAGAGCAGAGACAGAATAGGCACACCGTGTGGGTAGCGATAGTTGAACATGTTTAAGCAACACTGGAGTAGGGCAGGAAGCACACTAACCTTTGGGAATGCATTGAAGCATCGATGGCTGAATTTCACTGTGATTGAAATATCACTGACCTTAGGTTGTTAAAAATGCAAATTTGCAAAGAAGTGTAATTTTAACATAGCTGTCTTTTTTTACATTAGAGTAAAATATTTCTGAAATATTTCCATTCACAGCTTCTTTCATAGAATGAAGTTACTGCTTCCTTAGGCCAGGGGAGGCAGTAAACACAGTAAGAAAAATTTAAAACAGCCTTTGTCCAATTAAAACTTTGAAAGTATTATCTAAGCAGTTGCAATAGTCACAAACTGTAATTGATTAACAAAACAAAATATATGAATTAAATAAATATTAAACATTTATATTAATAATTCTCAAATTGAAAACTCTGGAATTTCACAAAATAATTTATCAGTTATGAATTATGACAATTGAAATTTGATGAGAAATTATGATTAGAAATAATATTATAATAGTTTAATAGCTAATCTAAAAATGAGAAAAATAAACTTGTATAAATCTCACAATATCATTTGATAATGTAAGTTTTTAAAAAATTCAAATAAGTGAATGAAGAAAGGCACAATTTAAGACCATATTAAAAGACCTGTTAAAAATTAAGGGATAATTTAATTTTAACTACGAAATATTTTGTCAACAAACATATATCAGCCTGGCCAGTGTGGCTCAGTGATTGAATGGTGACCTATGAACTGGGAGGTCATGGTTTGATTCCTGGTCAGGGCACATGCCCAGGTAAAGAGCTTGATCCTCAGTGGGGGGCATTCAGGAAGCAACCAATCAATGATTCTCTTTTATCAATGATGTTTCTATCTCCCTCTCCTTTCCTCTCTCTGAAATTATTAAAATATATATTTTTAACAAGACATAAACATATATCAAACATCTGTAAGAACTAGGTTGGCAGTGTGAAACAGACAACTCTCTTTTATCATGGAAATAAGTTTTGTGAAAATTAGCGTAATGATGGATACAACATAGGACAATTAGCACAGCGGCAAAATAAATCATTGATGGATAAACTATATAAGTGGGCATAGGTTATTATGCCAATAGGTAGCATAATGTTAACAAAGTACAATTGAGTACCTGAAATTAAATGAAGCCTGTTAATTAAAAACAATGCCATGGGTATGAAACTGATAATGATCAGAAAACCACTGCCACAATATAACCTGGGATAGAATAACTGTGTCAGATGCATCATTCTGTGCAACAGAACAAATATTTTCCTATTTGAATTCAGGAAATAGATAAGCCAGTCAAATATATTGATTTAAGGTTCTACTTAGAAAAAAAAAAACAAAAAACCTTTAGTATAGTGCAGGAAAGATAAACAGGACTATGGTATAGAAATAGCTGAGAATCAATCACACACTATTCATTATATGATTTATCGTAGGATGGCATCATTTTGCAACAATCACACTGATAGTAAAAGTAATGAGTAACATAATTTGAGGTCTTATTATAACAAAGCTTTCTGTTAAGGGATTCATAAGCACTAACAGTAATAAGCAGGATTAAGAGGAGAATGAGTCAGCAGTTAGCCACTCGGGCCAAGAAGAGCCTCTCCGATTATGTGAGGTGATACCTGAATGAGAGAAGAGAGAGGCAGCTTTGGAGGCTCACAATTTGTGGCAGCAAGAACAGGAAGGGGTCAGCCTGGAAGGGGCACACTTGACCTGGCAGAGACCCCCATGAAGGCCAGTGCACAGTGTTGGTGTGAGCAAGAAGTAAATTCAGGAACTGAGAATCTAACAATTATCCTCACAATGATTCCATATAGTAGATATTATTATATTATATCCTTCATTTTTCACTTGGGCAAATAAAAACTTAAAAGGCATTTAATGACTGAGACAGTGAATGGCATGCAGAATATGGGCCCTAATTCCACACTTGACCATCTCCCTGCAGATATCACATATGGGTCTAAAACACTAGGAAATCTCTAGCCTCCAAATAGATTAGGAGGCTCATAAAATTGCATCTCTCTCTCTCTCTCTATATATATATATATATATTTATATATATATAAAACGTATATGTTCCACATTATACATTATATATATAACTAGGGGACCAGAACACGAATTTGAGCACCTTGAAAGGAACTGTGAGCCATGAGGCTTGTGGTGGGCACAGGAGTGAATCTCAGCCTACCATCTGCGCCCCCACCAGGCCCCTTCTGCCACAACCCTGGATCCCTCTCAGCCCCACTCCTGCTGCCACCGCTCCCACACACTAATGGCACTAGCCCCACTCACATCTGCTGACAGTACCAGCAGCAGGTGCCAGTAGAGCCGGTGCTATCAATGAGTGCAAGCAGTGACTGCTGCCCTGATCACCCCTCAGGAACAGGGGGAGGTGGAGAAGCCCTCAGGGTCGACCAGGCCAGAGCCACCACTCGCACCCACTGATGGCACTGAGCAATCAGGACTAGTGCCAGGTGCTGGCAGCAGGTGCAAGAGGCAGCTACTGGCCCCGATCACCCCTCAAGAGCAGGGGGAAGTAGAGAAACCCTGAGAGGTAATTGGGGCCAGCAGCTGCCTCTTGCACCTGCTGCTGGCACCTAGCACAGGTCCTGATTGTACTGAGTGATCAGGGCCGGCTCCAGGTGCTGACAGCAGGTATGAGTGGTAGCTCCAGTACCAACAGTGGATGTGAGCACCGGGTAGGACCATGGCATGCAGGAGCAAAGAATTTTCAGTAATCACTAGTGGCTTCCCCTGATGACAGCAACCAGCACCTCACCTTGATCTGCTGCCCTCGCTCCACCATCCCGCCATGGCTGACACTCACCATATTCCACACTCTGCTGCCTGCTGCCTATGCTCACCATGTTCCACACATGCCCCTTGATGGTCAGTTCATGTCATAGACTGGTTGTTTGGTTGTTCCACTGTTCAGTCTATTTGCATATTAGGGTTTTATATATAGAGATAATATTTAATATATGATATATAATATTCATTATTCTGAATTTTACTATTTCATGGTTTTGCAACTATATAGAAATTATCAACTTATTCAACAATGAAGAATAAATCCAGGATCAAAAGTGAGATGCCAGAAACTATCCCCACAAAAGAAGATACCTTTCACCTGCAAAGTGATTAAGGATGCCCTCATTGATGGTCTCCAGGGAAGATACGAGTATTGGAGTTCAGATATCCACATGGTAAGAGAGAAAGTCTAAGTCCTGCTGCTGTGGAAGCTCCTGAGATATTCTTCAATCCCAGGCCATCCCTGGCAGTTTTACTTTTACTTATGCCACAGCTTTTTCTGGGATTAGTTACCCTTTGTGCTCAGTTTATATTACATATTAACTAGATTACAACCTCGGTGGGGGCTAGTCTTGTTTTTCCCCCATACCACAAGCTATAGCACATAGGACATCTGCTAAATGACATATTATCTTGCTTCTGATGATGATTTTTCTTCTTGCAGGCTCCCTGCTGAAGATAAAAAATTTCTTGGCTATTGCTCATAAAGCATGCATGTAAGATTTCTTGGGTTTTCTAAAACATCAGCTTGTGGAGCCTTGGTTATTTACCAGTCTGGTTAGAGAAAGGGAAGGGCAAATTAGGTACAACAGGTGTTTAGATACATGGGACACTTAGCCTCCATAATCTTAGCTTGAAATAGCAGTGCGATCATACATTGCACAAGGGGTCAAAGAAACTAGATTTATTAGCTAAACATCAATTTTCTTATATTTAAAGTCTGAGTCATACACTGAAATTACTACATATTACAAATTTTATTGAATATTGTCATAATGCCTCTTTTGCCTATTAGAAGATGAATACTTCAGAAATAAAAATAGCCTCCATCACAGTGAGGGCCCTATGGGGTAGGCATGAAGAAAGAAAGTGGGAAAGATGGTAAATACTGAATCTGGGGTACAGATGGGTGAAATTAAGAGGAAAAGGCATAGAGCTGGTTACTTCTTCACTCTACTGCTATATTTTCTCCCTTTAGAGGTTAAGTAAAGTCCAAGACTGGGGCAGTTAGTACCCACTCAATATCAGTATTGATGATAAGAAGGACAAGGAAAGAAAGAGAAGGAATTAACACTTGAAACAGCAGCAAGGTCTTAGAAGAATAGCTGTTTTTGGTTACCGCCATCACTAACTATAGCTACTTTTATGTTTACAAATGTTGTTCAGAGAATATACATCCATGTTTCCTGAAAATATTTTTTTTCTCTCAGATGTCTACCAAAATTCAAAAGAATAGCAAGGGTAACTATTAAAGTTGGAAATCACACCTAGTATATTCTAATTATACTAGAGGCTCAGTGCACAAATTACTGCACCAATGCAGCCCCTCAGCCTGGCCTTCAGGATTGGGCCGAAACCAGCTCTCCAACATCCCCCAAGGGGTCCCAGATTGCAAGAGAATGCAGGCCAGGCCAAGGGACTTTACTGGTGCATGATCAGGACTGGGGAGGGACATAGGAGGTTGGCCAGCCAGGGAGGGATCATGGGAGGGTTCCAAATGTATCTGGCTCATCTCACTCAGGCCCAATCAGCCAAACCCCAGTAGCAAGCTAACTTACCAGTTGGAGTGTCTACCCCCTGGTGGTTACTGCACGTCATAGCAAGTGGTTGTGCAGCCTTAACAGATCATTAGCATATTACGCTTTGATTGGTTGAACAGCTGACAGATCAACCAAACACTTAGCATATTAGGCATTTATTATATAGGATTAAAATTGTAACACCAGGGGTTTTTATTTTTAATTAACTAAATTCATTTTCATCAATTTTATTTATTTTTAAATTATTAAATGGTAAGGAAAGACATCAAATATTGTTTTAAAAAGAATTTTATCTCTGGATCTATTTTTGTTCATCAGTTTATGTTGATCACTATATTCCACATATGAGTGAGGTCACATGATATTTATCTTTCTACAACTGGCTTATTTCGCTTAGCATAATGCTCTCCAGTCAGAGACAAATGGCAGGGGAGGTAGGGAGTTAGAGAGCAACCAAAGGACTTGTATGCATGAGTATTAGCATAACCAATGGACACAGACACCGGAGCAGTGGAGGCTTGTCCAGAGTGGGGAAATGACTGGGGGTGGGTGGGTCAATCAGGGAAAAAGGAGACATATGTAAAACTTGAGACAATAATAACAATAATAATAATAATAAAGTAACTTAATTTCTCAGTTTGCATTCTTAGCCATTCATTCCCAACCTCTGAGATCACAAAACATGAGGAAAAAAATATAGCGGGAGATGGCACTAAGAAATAGAAAAAATAAGAAAATATTGGGGGAGGGGAAAAGACCAAAATTACTGCACACCAGCTTTATTGGATGCCATGTGGTTCCTTTGTAAATGGACTGGGACAATGATAACATTGGAAAAGCAAAGCAATGAGTCAGAAATGGAATTCAATTTCTTGATCCCACAATAGTAGAGGGTCCAGTGTCTGAAAAATAGAAGAGCAAAGAATACAATGGAATGAAATATAATTTATTTCTGTGTAAGAACACAGAAAGCAATCTGGATCAATATTTTGTTCATCTGAAAAGTGAATATCTTTGTAGCATTAGCCTGAAAATCATTTAGCAATTTTTTTCAAGAAATGCTCACAAGCCAACCCAACCTTAGAACTTGTCTCTATGTGCTAACAAATGGGGAGATAATTAGTTGCCATAAGTAGTTTTTAAAAGCTTTTATTAGTAACATATAAAAACCATTTTCCAAAATTTTATACATATTGGAGAGAGAGAGAGAGAGAAAGAGAAAGAGAGAGAGAGAGAGAGAGAGAGAGAGAGAGAGGAAGAACTTGTACCACAGAGTCAGCCCAATGTGGAATTTTTAAGAGAAACAATTTGCCAATAGAAATGTTACATGAAGATATGTATGAACAGTAGGTTTGTTGTAACAGAGAAAAAAAGAGTTAGGTAAATATGTGCGAGCAAGTTATACAAAGAAATCTGAGTGGAATATTGTGCAGTCGGTGGCTATTAGAAAAATGATAACATGTCTGTAATCCAGAATTTATGCTGAGTCTATATGTCTTAAAATGCATAAAAATAATTTGTTTCCCACTTGTTAATATGATCACCTGCTCTCTGCTTTTGTATCACCTTAGCTTTGTCACACTAAAAAAAAAATTAAATTAAAAAGCCTAGACCAGGGTATTTGGGTGTACAAAAGAAAAAAGTAAAAGAAGGTTTGGGTGTCAGATTGGAGGGTAGCCATTTTCCAAAGTCAAATTTAAATAGGTGACGTTAATATCCATCATGTTTACTCTCTATTCTAAACCGAAGAGTGACTGGTCAGAATTCTATTCATATACTGGAAATGAATTTCAGGCATTTTTGTAGTGACTTTAGAAATTAGAGTGAATGAAGTAAACTCCATGGCAAATAATCAGAAAACAATTTATTATTTTTCACATTGGTCTCTTAAACATGACCCACAGACTCATGCTTCCCTTACCCCTGTATTAATAGTGATAAAAGTATCCAGTCCAGGGAACTCTTAACTTTTAAGAATTTAAACTTTTCCCATAACTTTAGCACAGCTTGACACTGCCCAGTTTGGGAAGTTTTTTTGTTGAGGACAAAGGAAAAGCCAGAATGTCATCTGGTACCTACCCACACTACCTCCCTGTATTCCCTGGTCAGTTTCTAAATCCATTTGGGGAGTTAGATCAGGTGAAGGATGGGGGCAAGGAAAGTGAGAGGAGGGACCTTTTTTGATTGCCTTATATACCATCTGGATATGTGGTTCCTGCTATGGTAGTGAGAAACTAGTTCCCCACTGAATTAAATGGAAATCCCCCATAGGGACAGAGATAGGGCAATGCACTACTCCAGTTGGACCTTTGTGATATCAATCAGCACTCTACCAGGCATACAGCAATCTGCAGTCTCTTGTGCCTTCAAGTTGGAACTCCTAGGAAGATTCTCTTCAAATTCATCTGGTTGGGCTCCTTTCCAATGTTACATTATGGTTCAAGTGGAATGAGGTTTTCTCCCACCAACAGGAGCAGTGATTTTATTTTCAATGCAGTAACTAACCTCTCTGGTAGACAGTCAAGCCAACAGCTTAAGTAAAAATCTATTGCCCATTAATTTCTCAGGCAGAAACAGAATGTCAGAGCTTTGGGCTCTTCTAAACCCCAGATGACCTAAGACAAGAACTATGGATGATATCTTTAAAATCTTCTCATTGAATTGGGGTAAAAATAAAGCATTGCCACAGTTTTCCTAGAGGAATCTTAACTCTGATTTTTTTAAAAAATATATTTTTATTGATATCAAAGAGGAAGGGAGAGGGAGAGATAGAACCATCAATGATGAGAGGGGAAAAGACCAAAATCACTGCATACCAACAGTGATTGGCTGCCTTCTGCACGCCCCTACAGGGGATCAAGCCCCCAACCCGGAATCAAACCTGGGACCTTTCAGTCCACAGGCCAACACTATCTACTGAACCAAAGCAGTTAAGATTTAACTCTGATTTTTAAAATATCCCTTGGAACTGGATGAGCAACTAGGACTCACTAAAGTGGCATTTTGCCATTGATTTGCCTGCCCTGAAACAGTAGTCCAGCACTATTCTTAAAAACATGAAGGTACTTGGCACTCATTTTGTTCTTTAATTAGAAACACCAGCTGTATCTGTGATAAAATAGTCAATTTCCATTCAAATACTCTATTAGATGCCCAAAAGAGTATTTCTTATTTTAAATGCAGGTTGTTCTAGGTATATGGTCTCAAGCAGAAACAAATGAGCCTTTTCTATAAAAACACAGTTAGACTTATCCCAATTAGGAAATACTTTATGACAGGCTCTTAACTAATTTTTTGTGCCTAGCAGACTTTTCATAAAGTAGAAACAAATCAGTGGAGACCCATGGTGGGTATGTTATCTTAAAGGAACATAACTTTTTGTTTCAAAATAAAAGGGAACTTAGAAATCATCTGGTTAATTTTATTTAATAATTTAGATTTAGCTGAGAGAATTAAACATACTTGAAAAGTCATCAACATTACTTTGTAATTAACAATCACACAGGAAAAAGATAACAAGAAATATGAAAGTATTTTTATGGTTTCAGGATTTCTAAATACACATGACTATGCAGAGCAGAAGCTGCCAAGGCCGATACTGAAACCACCTTTATTTTTTTGTGAAGATTGGAGTCAGAAATTTCTCTTTTGTTTTCCTTATGAAGAAAACAAAAAAGAAATATCTAAAATGTAAAAAATTATCAGCCTAAACAGGATTTCACAAATTCAAATTGTCTCATATTATTTTGCAGTCCTCACGACAGACAATCTATATGTTAATTCATATCTTCTTTTGAAGATCTGAGAATAAATAGCTTCTTTTTAGGTTTACTCACACCTTATTTAAATATGAATGTCTTAATATTTGGTAGCAAATATTAGATTTCCAATGTGTTTAAACACAGCTTTGTGAATCTATCAGTTTTCTCATTTTACCTTTGCTGAGGACAGTTCTTTAACACATACACTAACTTTCCCTAACCCAAGGCAGTTGAAGAAAAGGATTATCTCACAGATGAGACTTAAGGGCCATTACAGCCTAAAGTAAATTGCACAGGGGAGCTGCTGGGTCAAAGATTGGGAAATAACTTCCCAATTGGACTATTTCTACACTGACATATTTACTACCATTAAAACAATAAGGGAATCTATACAACAAAAGTCAGGGTAAAATTAAAAAGAATAATAACATTGAATTATACTACCTGTTTTTTTTAATATATATCTCCTGTCCTTTTTACTACCCTTATTTTATCTTTCAAAATTTATTAAAATACCAGAGGCTTGGTGCATGAAATTCTTGTACAGATAGGGACCCTAGGCCTGGCCGGCCATCAGGGCGCATCAGGTTCCCCAACTCCCCTCCTAATATTGGACCTCCATCTAACTCTAACCCTCATCTATAGGTCAGATAAAAGAAAGCACAGGTACAATTTCAAGTAGCCAAAAAAGTAAAGATCTTCAAAATATTAGTTAACTAAATTTTAAAACAGCAATTCTGCTAAGAGTGGTTTTATTCATAGAATTATAGTATACTTGAAATACTGTAGTAGACACTAAATTATTGGCTAATGCCAATTTATGAAAGAAGCCGAATAGCTGACAAAAGTTGAAAATACTGCCATGATCTGACTCAGGTGAGAGTTGATGTAGGTCAAGTGCAGTGAGTTCCAGAAACTGATGTTACTGGCTGATGATAAAGTTGAGTCTCTGCTTCTGCAAATCTTCTAATCCCATGGAAAATTCAGGCCACACAGATAGACATTTACAAAGATAAAATAACAGATGCTAAATATCATGCTAAATTTATAGCATACAGTACATGGAAATATTTGATTTGTCCTATTATAGGCTATGTATTCCACCTGCTACTAGAATTCTGCAATTGGTCCCAATAGGGGGTTTTGCTTAATAAATGAGGCTGCTTTGTTCCTCGGATTGCTGATTCACTGATGGAAGCTTCTGTTCCACCCAGGGAAATCAGAGAATGTCATTGGCAGCACTCTGTAAATTATGATGTCTGACAGAACAAATGAAATTCTTATGACAGACTTTTTTCTACTCCTAATTGCATCAACATTTATTTATGATGACGAGGAAGTTGGGTGGAAAAAGGCAGAATTGATTATCATAAGTCATGAAGTTTTATATTCTGCTTTTTATAAAAATAAATTATTGGTCTGTGGCATATTTATTACACCAGTATTTCTTTGGTACATAACATACATATAATGTAGGGCCAAAATAATCTAAAAGGTAACTCTATAATATTTAAATTACTTAAGAGATCATTGAAAATTATCATTTTCCCACTTTTAATACTCTCTATATAATCTTCACATTCAATAAGATTAAGTTTTTATTTATGTAGCTGGTTCTCTGAGCTCTAGAGTAATTTCCCAGTTTCAAAAGTGGTGTCTATATATAAATAATTCAACTGAGAGGCTAGTTAGTGAGCAACTATTATGATGCCTGGAATTAGAGGATCAGAAAGTGTGTTGAATGCCTGCCTAAAGGAATTAATGATAAAAAGTTTATTTTTCAAGATCTCCTCAGATCCAGAATTAACTCTTCTGAGTAAGATAATTTTGCATTCTCCAAGCAAAGATGATTTTTGAGAAAAAATAATATGAGAGGAATCAGAAATTATTCCCTGAAAATGGGGACAGTTAGGAAGATAGTACTGACAAATGAACACTTAGAATGATAGTAGACAAGTGGATATAATAATGCGATTAAAAAAACATATATATATATATATATATATATATATATATATATATATATATAAAAAACATATATATATATATAAAACATATATAAAACATTTCTTTCAGTTATGTTCAATAACCTAAAAAGATGAACAAATAATATATTGTAACATCTTTTTAAAAATACAGTATAAACATTAGATTATATACAGCATGTATAAGAATGATAAAGCAAGTTGTAACATATCCATCTATACTAATAAAAGAGTAATATACAAATTGGTGATGACATCCTCACAGTAATAACCAAACAATAGGCTGCATGAAGCAACAAGGCTGACAGGGGGGTTAGCGAGGGACAACCAAACAAATGACCAGCAGGCTGCATGGGGCAACCAAGCCAGCAGGGGCTTTAGTGAGGGATGACCAAATTACTGACCAGCAGGCTGCATGGGGTGATCAGGCCAGCAGGGGGGTGCAGAAAGGGATGACCAGGCTGGCAGGGGGTTGCAGTGAGGGAGGACCAGGCCGGCAGAGGGGGGCAGTTAGGAGTGATGAGGCAGACTGAGGGTGCAATTGGGGATGCCCAGGCTGGCAGGGGACGGGGGCAGTTAGGAGTGATCCAGGTGGCAGGCAGAGGAGGTTAGGGGTGATCAGGCTGGAAGGGAGGCATTTAAGAGCCAGCAGTCCCGGATTGTGAGAGGGATGTCCAACTGCCCGTTTCAGCCCGATCCCAGGGCTGAAATGGGCAGTTGGACATCCCCCAAGGGGTCCCAGATTGGAGAGGGTTCAGGCTGGGCTGAATGGAACCCCCCCCTGGGAAATAATTTTGTGCACTGGGCCTCTAGTACTATGTAATAAAGAGGTGATATGCAAATTGACCATCACTCCAACACACAAGATGGCCGCCCCCATGAGGACACAAGATGGCCACCACAAGATGGTCGGCACATGAGGATAGTTGTGGGCAATCAGGCCTGCAAGAGAGGACAGTTGTGGAGGGAGACCAAGGCCTGCAGAGGAGGTCAGTTGGGAGAATCCCAGGCATGCAGGGAGGGCAGTTAGGGGTGACCAGGCCTTCAGGGGAGGGCAGTTAGGGGCAAACAGGCTGGCACAGGAGTAGTTAGGCATCAATCAGACTTGGCAGGGAAGTGGTTAGGGGGTGATCAGGCTGGCAGGCAGAAGTGGTTAGGGGCTAGCAGTACTGGATTATGAGAGGGATGTCCGACTGCCTATCAGGATCGGGTCTAAATGGGCAGTTGGATATCCCTCAAGGGGTCCCAGATTGGAGAGGGTGCAGGCTGGGCTGAGGAACACACACCCCAGCCCCCCATGCACAAATTTCATCCACCAGGTCTCTAGTACTATCTAATAGAAGAATAATATGCAAGTTGACCATATCTCTGCTATACCCAACAGCCACGCCCACCAGCCAATCAGAGTGAGTATGCAAATTAACCCTACCAAGATGGTTACAGCCACAGAGAGAGCAGGAGGGAGGTGTGGGTTGTCCCTGAAGATGGAGGAAGCCAAGCTTTCCACACACCCTGGCAGGCAAGTCTCCGCTTAAGATAACAAAGTTTCAATGGCTATTGGAGCAGAAGGCTTGGCTCTGCTCCAGGTTACAAAGTTTCAATTGTAGAAGAGAAATAAATCCCAGCTACCAGGGCTTCTGTTTGGATCACCAGGGCGTGGCTGGCCTACAAATCACCACATGCCCCTTGCCCAGGCCACCCCATACCTCATCCCGATCCAGGACACCTTTCAGGGCAAACCAGCTGGCCCCACCCATGCACCAGGCCTCTATCCTACCTAATAACAGAGTAATATGCAGATTGACCATCACTCCAACACACAAAATGACTGCCCCATGTGGTCAAAAGATCCTGCCCGCATGTGGACACAAGATAGCCACCACAAGATGGCCAGCAGGGGAGGGCAGTTGGCAGGGAGCAGGCCTGCAAGGGAGGGCAGTTGGGGATGATCAGGCCTGCAGGGGAGAGCAGTTAGGTGTGATCAGGCTGGCAGAGGAGGGAAGTTGGAGGTGACTTGACCTGCTGGGAAGGGCACTTTAGGGTGACCAGGCCTGAAGGGGAAGGCAATTAGGGGTGACTAGGCCTGCAGGAGAGGGTAGTTAGGAGTGACCACGCCTGCAGGGAATGGCATTTAGGGGCAAACAGACTGGCAGTGGAGCAGTTAGGCATCAATCAGGTTGGCAGGGGAATGGTTAGGGAGTGATCAGGCTGGCAGGCAGAAGCTGTTAGGCAAGCAGGCAAGGCAAGCAGTTGGGAGCCAGCAGTCCTGGACTGTGAGAGGGATATCCAACTGTCCATGTAGGATTGGGCCTAAACAGGCAGTTGGACATCCCTCAAGGGATCCTAGATTTGAGAAGGAGCAGGCTGGGTTCAAGGACACCCTCCCCCACCTTCTCCACACAAATTTCATCCACCGGGCCTCTAGTATATATATAAAAACCTAAGTGACCATTTGACCTTTATAATGGTAGCTATGATACACATTCACATTTAGGGGGAAGAAGTTCCAACTAGTAGGTTACGTTGCTGCTGGGGCCTGGCTTATCGGGATTGGGTGAGATTAGCCAGACCCACTCTGTAGCCCTACTTTGGTCCCTCCCCAGCCCCAATCTTGCACCAGTGGGGTCCTTTGGCCGAATTAGCAACCTCTCACAATCTAGGAAGCCTCGGTGGTGTCAGAGAGCTGTACGCCAGGCCAAGGGACCCCACCTGGTGCACTGGGCCTCAAGTCTGTTATATAAAACTAGCGACCTGGTGCATGAAAATGTATGCACTGGAGGGGGCATCCCTCAGTCTGGCCTGCCCTCTCACACAGTCTGGGAGCCCTCAGGGGCTGGAGGCAATCCAGCAATCAGGCAAAGGCAATGCCCCATCACACCCCTGCTGCTGCCACTGCCAGCAGTAGAAGCCTTGGCTGGCCTTGGGCAACCAACATCTGAGGTTTGCCTATACCTCAGCCATCAGCCAGGCAGCCACCATCAAAGGCTTACCTGCATCTTGGGCCAGCCCTGTGTGACTGAGGGTCTGAGGTGACAGGGGGACTCTGAAGGCAGGTGCATTGAGCAGTTGGGCCTGCCTGGGGTGCACCTGGCCTTGTCACATACCTGCTGCCCCAGGGGAACTGAGGGGACTGGGCACCGCCATCTTTTGGCTGTGGGTGCTGCCATCTTTGCAATGGTGTGAATGTCAATTAGCATATCCCCTCTTTATTAGATAGGATGCTGAACCAAAAAATAATATGAATTAAGATGTTTCTAAATATATATTCTTTTGAGAATCCATAAAAATAGAAGTATGTTAAAGAAGGGTAAACATATAATCTAGAAAAGGGTTGCCCAGTTGATTGAAGAGTCACCCTGTACATCAAAAGGTTGCAGGTTCAAGTCACAGGGCACATGCTTAGATTGGGGATTCAGTTCCTGGTCAGGCACGTAGGGGAAGCAACCAGTTGGTGATTCCCACATTGATGTTTCTCTCTTACTCTCTCTTTCTCTCCCCACTTCCTCCTTTTTTCTCTAAAAATCAATAATAATAATAATAAACAAAAAACATATCCTCAGGTGAGGATTAGGAAAAAAATGTCTGAGGAAACATTAAATAATATAATGTATAGTAACTTACTAAAGAACTTTGATGTTCAAAATCTTTAATATAAGAAACATAATAGTTTTTGTTTTGTTTTGCTTTTAAAATTTATAGGTGAAAGTTAATTGCTGGTAAAATACTAGAATATAAATGAGAATGGGCTGTTGAAAATAAAATGTTAAACGGCTTGAGTGAATTTGTATTAGATGTTGTAAATGAAAGGAAGGTGAGAAGGGAATAAATCTTTTTATAAGCCTTTAAAAGATATGACATTTTAGAATATTAAGAGATCATAGAAAAGTTTTCAAGAACAGATTATGATGTATACTAAAATATATAATTGAATCAGTGCTAGCAAGAAAATTGTGTACATGTTAAAAGGACAAATGTGAAACCATAGGGTGAGGGATGAATCAGAAGACAAATACAAGTCAGAATGTCCTCTGTAAGAGATAAATACATTCAAATAATTATATAGAGTAACCTCTTTTAGAAAGAAATATGATGTCAGAAAAGTTCAAGGGTGTTCTTTTACATTTTCATAATGTTTTATGAAGAGGAATAAAAATATAGTGTCTCTCAGTTTGTGACTGTGTTCTGACTAAAATCAGCACTAGACTTTACTGAGAAATATAGCTAAGAAAAGTACTTAAATCATATTTTAAAATGTCATGCAATATGTAGACTTTGGATAACAACACTTCAGCATACAGATGTTCTAGATTAGTGAGTAGAATGAGATATTTAAGATATTTAAGACCAAAGCTGACATACAGCAACGATGGGCTGAATACATTAGTTGGAGGGAAGAATTAAGGAATATTCTGATAAAGCACATATGAATTAACCAAGGGTTGTACAGCCAAGAGACTGGATTACTTAGTGGAGTTAAATTAATTATACTAATTGTAAATGTTTTAACATATATATTACCAGTTTGGAGTGAAAAGATTTTGTATTTCTTGTTGGCATGTGGTTTCCCTGAGGAGGATATATCAATCAGACATGAGTAATCAGCATGCATTTTAGAGAGTATATTTTCTACAAATATTTGATAAATGCAATGAAAACTACAATAATGAAAACTCATTAACCTCAATAAACTAAAATACAATTGAGGATTAATACATAAAGACAAACTATTCCAGTTTCCATGTGATAAGTGGTTTTGGAATGGTATAAATAATAACTGAGAAAAAAATTCCAGAAAGAGGAGAGAATTTTGTCCAAGGAAGACTGAGAGAGTGTCTAACAATATGCCTCAGTATTTCTTATTTGATTTTTACACTGTTTACTCTACTCTTCATCGCTTCATATTTGGAGTTAGTTATCCTATTTTATTTTTATTTTTCTGCTACTTAAAAAAGCTAATGTATATCTTATTTTTTCATCTTAACTTGAGTCAGTCTACATTTTTGAAGAATAATTTTGATCTTTTATTGTGGCTTCCTAGTCTCAGGTTATATGGTCATTTTTAGATTTGTTTTTTCTTTAATTTTTATTTTTTAATCTAAATAACAATTGTAGATATTTTTTAAATTAATCTACTGTCACCATAGTAAATTATTTTTACAAGTTATATCCTCTAAATGGAGAAGATATTACCAATTTTTATGCATCTATGTTGTTAAATTTCTTATTTTTTCCATAAGACCTTCCTTCCACCCTGCACTTTTGTTATCCTGCTCTGAGATCCAGGGTTAATGACATATTCAGGAAAGCTTTCTAACAGAAGGAGAGGATTGTGCATTAATCTTTGCATTCCCATTGTCCCCCAGGGATGAAAGAATATTCCACTCTCTGGCAGGGTTGTTATGCATAATTTCCAGTAATGGCCTGGAATTTCTCTAGTATGGTTTTTTGAGAAGAAAGTATATTTTATTCTTTCCTCCAATGATTCTTTATCTAAGAAGAGAAGTATTTATGTACTGGTGAATGTGAAGCAGTCTATATTCTTTGACCAGAAAAATCTCTAAATCATCATGGCTCAGGCTACTTCCACTGTTCTGCAGAATATTATGTGCTAGAAAATATAACCCCAAATGGCAATGTGATGTGATCAATCCCCCCTTCTCTTATTCTCCTTGATATCATTGAATTGCTGATTGACTGCTGAAGCAGCCCAACTATAAATCTAGTTTATTTGGAAACACACCATGATGGTCATATTTCTTGCCATATTTAGTGAGGAATTAATTGCTTTTTTCTCATTTAAAAATTATTTATTGAACACTCTGTTACTGTCAAAAAAAAAGAATCATGATGTCTATGCATCTAATTACCTATCTCCCCCTTCTTTTCATATATTTTCCTCTTTTCTTTCTTTTTCAGTGTGTATGGGTGTGTTCATTTCAATAGGAGAAAGTTGTTAGAAAAGAACATCAAACTAAAAAATGAAGAGGTGTATTTTTTATTAATTCCAAGAAATCTAAATCTTTATTATTTCATAATTTTTTAAGTCTCAAACATTATTGCTCATACCAACTTTTGATGAGACAAAACCAAAATTAATGATTTAAATGTTATGTTAGGTACTTCAGCCAAGTTCTGTTAAAGATGCTAAAGCAGAATTATTTTAATAGTGAGAAAGGAGAAGAGTATTTTCATAATTTACAACCTAGTAATTTATTAGTATATGATTTAAAGTGGAGTTTTAATTATAGTAGTGGTTGTGTTCATTAAATTTAATACCTTATTTTGAACTTCAAAGTCATGATATAAAATATTTTCACTTGATCCAATTCTTATATTTTATGAAAAAATAAGATAATACCATTTCCTTCATTCTCACTCACAGTCAGCATTAAATGAACTCTAAGATATTTAATACTAATACAGAATATATTCTAAAAGTGTGTTACTCCCATTTTATATGTTATAACCTTTAATATTTAAGTGATCATAAATCATATACAATACATATATTTTCCTGCTTTGCCTAAAATGTGCCTAGAAAAATACAAAGAGTAATTGAAAGATTGAAAATTATATTTAAATTCTTTGAAAATGAAAGAGGAATAACCAATATACACTAAAAATGAAAAGGAGATATGTAACTGAACAAACACTGCATTATAAAGTTTACATTTTTCTATACTTTCTACTTTTAAGAACAAATACATTAAAGTTTTTGAGAAGAGATACAAAGAGAAAAGACAGGAAAGAATGACTATACAAGAGGAAAGATCTATAATAAAAGACAAAAAAGAAAATTGTGTATAGATAGTGGATAATAAATAAAATTTTATACAGTAATATTTTGGCAACCCAGGACTCATCACGCAACTCATCCAAGGATGCCCACCTCAGAAAATAAACTGTTACATAATGGCACACTGAAGATACCACCCAGGAAGCTCCTGATTCTCCTTAGGGGACTGTAAAACAGACTAAAACAAAGGCAACATAAGTATTCCTGGTCCATATATCTAACCTTCAAACATCTCTCAAGCTAAGTGTAGGGGTCCCCAAGTCCCATCATTAGAAATGTAGACAGCCCAGAAATATATTAGTAAGATCATGTAATCATTATATGCAGTTATGTAAACAGTAGAGTCTCAGTGCACGAAATTCGTGCAAGAGTAGGCCTTCCTTCCCCAGGCTGCCTGCAATGGTTTCCCTCTAGCACCTGGGACCCCGGCTTCCCTCACAGCCCCAATTTCATCTGGAAGGACATCCAGTGTAATTAGCATATTACACTTTTATTATTATAGATTAGTTATAAACATTTTAATAAGAATAACGTGTGTTTTTTCACAGCTTCACATTGTACAAGGGAACTGATTCTAATTTGAGTTTTAAAAGAAAAGGAAAACCTTGGAACCCTCTTTTCCAAATCCTAGTGAATAAACTTAAGTCATGCAAATGCAAAGCTGCTGATCGATTTCAACTTTGTGTTAGGAACTCTCCCTGCAGAGATGGTTGTAGCATGCCAGTTTCCAGCTAGAATGATGACTGGAGGGGCTAACTATGGATTCTGCTTAACATCCCCCAGAGTTTCCTAATTCTCTCATGAAAGAGTCAAAATTAAGTACATCTATAGTTCCATGCAGTTAAAGATAAAAATATATGCATACACTGTGAGATGGAAGCAAGAAACCAGCAAGGTCCAGGAAGAACATTTGGCCAAACCTTTTACTTAAAGGGAATAAGAAAAAGAATTGGGAAGATCTTAGAACAGAGGGAACTCAGAGATAGAAATAACAATGGAGAGTATGTTTTAATTTATAAACAGAATAGCACTATAAAAAAAAAAAGAAGTGATTTAAATGTTCTGTGGTACATTTATTTCTCAGGAAAATGGCTTCCCACTGTGAACATTTACTCCTTCACAGACTCTGTGGTCAGCGGCTCAGATACACTCAAAGCCCAGAAAAACTGGTACTTAATTGCACACTATAGACTGAACCACAATAAGATGTCAAAAAAAAAAAAAGACCAAAGATGGGTGCATAATGAAAAAGATTTGAATAACATATGGTTCTGGTTCCCTTATTTCCATTTAAAGTGAATGATATTACTGAAATTCAAAGCTATTCACTTTCCCTGGAAACCCAATTTCAAGTTATTTCAAAGAGACACTTTGAAAGGCCAGAAACACCAACAAGAACAACAGAAATTTGCTTTGCCTGGGTGGCTAAGTTGGTTGGAGTGTTGAGTTTGATTCCGGGTCAAGTACCAAACCTAGGTTTTTGGTTCAATCCACGCCCTTTCCCCCAATAAGGCCATGAATGGGAGGTACGCTATTAATGTTTCTCTTTAATGTAGATGTTTCTCTCTCCCCTGCTCTCAAATAGTATTATTCTCAGGTGAAGATTGAAAACATAGAAATTCATAGATGAATAATGTGCTTTCAGTAAATCTCCAAATTCAAGTCTGTGGGACCCCTACCTATTTAACTAAGGTCAGCAAATTGCTCTAATTAAAAATATCTTATAAGTGATAAAGTTCACTAGCTAAAGGCATTTGTAGGTCTTTGCCATTAAAAGAAGCTTACTAAATTCTAATCATTTTGTCAGCTTTAAATCCAATTCACAGGATAAGTTCCCAATAAAACAAGTGATTATGATAGGTTATGTCCCAAATATTTGTAAATAGGAATGAGGGGAGCAGACAAGTACAATAGCTTTTTCATACAGATGTTTTCCAAACTTCTGGATGTAAGAATTGCCTGAGGTAATTTTTTTAGAACATAAAATTCTGCCAGAATAGACATTATGGTTAAAAATGCAAATTTCTGTGAAAATTTAACTTCTACTTATGAAATACTAACTCAGAGTTCCCCAAGAGAAGACAAGAAGCTGCAGTGCTACACACAATTATTCTCAATATGTGAGCTTTGGAAATACCTGAAACCAATATGGAGCATTTGTAAAACGGAAATATTTGACTGAAATAAGTTACAATTTCGCCTAGAAGATTTCAATACTAAATTTATTAGCTCACAGAGCAAAGTTTCTAATCTGGACTTTACCAAAGAAAATATTTCTGTATAGTTCTGGTTTGCTACAAAATAATTCTAGAGAAGTTCATTATAGTCATTATTTTATTAAATGTAATTTATTTCCATCACCATTAATCCCTCCTATACCTTATTCCACCTCCTCACCGCCATATCACCATACTATTGTCCCTGTTCATGAGTTATTTTCTTTTTTAGAGGAGTTAATGATAGTTTTAGAAAATAAATCTGTGTGTGTGTGTGTGTGTGTGTGTGTGTGTGTGTGTGTGTGTTTATTCCTTCATTTTCTAGGTTTCTTCAGTTCGCTTTTGGAGCTTGTGCTCTACTGTACACAATGTAAGTCATAGGGGAAACTGCAAGGAAGGAGGGGACAATAGAATCACTTCTAGAAGGACCAAGGCCAACTTTTTGAGACACACCAGCAACTGGAAGTGTGAAATGGAGCAATTATAACTGAAACGGGATAGTGAAGTTGCCACTAAAAAACTAACTCTATTCTTTAAAATGACACAAATATCATAAATTACTACTTTCTCAACAAAAAACCTGTAAAGATTTATGATAAATGCCTGCCAACATGGTAAAAAAGAGAAGCCAAAATAAGGCTGGCAGTTAGGGAAAAAAGGAGCTTCTTAGTATATGAGAAAGGTTTCCTTTACTTTTCTCAAAGACTAAGCATTAGTATATATCAATGGCTAACTGATTGAAATAATGGCATACAAAGTGCATGTGTTGCAGGAATGCAAAAGCAACACAACGGAGTTTCTAGCAATAGTAAATCTAGACTTGAATCTTCCAGTGTGAGATGCAACAAGGTTGCGGAGAAGCGCTCTGGGGAAGGAGGCTGGCAACTTTCATTCTCCTCCCTTCATTAAGAAGTCTTCCAGGGCAGGAACCATTTCAAAGTTTTGTAACTTGAAGTCATTGTGAATGTTTGGAAGTAGTGAAGAGCAGCACAGTGTAATGGGCTAAAGGATAGTCTCAGCGCCACACCGCTTGGGTATGTGATACCTTACTCTCCTGTTTACCTGCTCTTTGACCTTGGACAAGTAATTTAGACCTTTGTGCCTCAGTTTTCTGATCTAAAAAGGGAGATAAATGAGGTTTTGATAATTAAATGTTTGTGGGAGCATGTGTGTGTATATAGAACAGATGCTAACACATATTAAATACCATCTATCATTTGCTAATGGTTAAATTGTTTTATATACAACTCAGATAAAATAAACTTTAACTCTATAGTTAAACATTAGTAAAGTTAATTGTATTCAAACAGTGTCTCATGTAATAAAATATTTGTATAGTGGGAAACACTGGATAATAGGCTAAGGAAACTGGAGCAGTTCCTATAATAATGCGGATCCATGGAGGGTAGTAACTAATAGCAGTGACACAGAGAAAGCAGTGCTGTTTTTGCATTGTGATCAGCTAAGAACAGGAGAGAAAAATAGCTGAGGAGTGAGGGCAATTGGGAGAGAGCACTGCAAAAGCTCCAAATCCAAGCATTTCTAGGTAAGTGACAGTGACAAAAGCAGTCTTTGGATGGCCTCAAAGTAACCTCATGAGTTCAATTTTCTAAAATACTGCCTCTCAGTAATATTCCAAAGATGCTTCAAAGAAGGAAGACAGAAGAGATGAGTAGAATTAGTTCTTTATGGGAATTACAAACTGAATATAATTATGGCAGCTTCAGTGCAGATGGACATTCATGTTGTTTGTTTGTTTTTTTTGCCCTTCATTTTATATCTAAGCTGAAAAGCTTGACACCAATTATTTGTCACTATACACTAGAAAACTCTTAATCAGAGCTGAGTGAAATAAGTAGTTTTTCTTCCTGAAGCTCATTCAAGGAAAGACTTATATGGATAGCAACTCTGATTGTGTGAGTGTTGGAAGCTTAGGCCAAAATTAATCCAGTTCTAAATGATACTTAATATATCAGCTAAAACAAAGGTGGACTGGAATCCTTGGCTGTGCCCAGCAGAGTTTCTCCTGACCTCACAAATGTAATTACTCAGAATTAGTTTCCCCTTAACTAAATATTTAAAATAGTATTAAAACCTAGCTTAAACCAATGGAGAAAATTTTAAAGTATAATTTAGTTGAATTTGACATGTTTCAGATATACATGCCAGGTGCATTTCTTTCCAAATGCTTCAGCTCATTGCAAAGTGTGTGAGCAAAGAAGGAATCTTGAGAATTTATGATGTAAATAATAATCACTTAAAATTGCTTTTGAAATGTCAAATCTGCTTTGCACTGAGGATTGGAAATTTGAAAAAGAAACCAGGTTTTACATCCATGAGAAGGCACTAGAAATAAATACGATTGTATTCTAGAACCTATTTGATAACATAATATAAACACATAAAAACTGCTTCTTCAGTGGACTTATTTAACATTATTTGAATTAGATTTAGAAAGAAATTGGTAACTTATTATATGAGAAGGATAACTTGAAAGCCAATGTTTATAAATGTATATAAAGTGTGGTCTTCCCTCCTATTCCTATTGCCTCTCCTATGTGAGAAAGAAATTAAAACAGCCAGTGACACCTCAGCCGGGCTCACTGTGAAGGGTCAGTGGGCAGGTATTATAAAGCTTACCGAGGGATTGGTTTCTCCAGTTTAATGGGACCTTTACTAAAGAATCACCCACCAGTTCTGTGAAGATTAAGAATGAAAATTTCTCCCAGAAGTAGCTTCCTACTAGTGGCCAAGTTGGCATCACTTAATGAAAGCATGGAAATGAGGTTGACTTTATAATCTGTTAAGAAGACAGCATTTTTTCCCATAGTTTATAATGGGAATTTTCAAAGAGTCAATTCATAAATTATACTTACCAGCAATAGTGTGTCTAAGTAAGTCTCATATCAAGGTTGGCAAGCTGAGTGGGTAAAGGAAGATGGTTGTCTTTCTCTAACTGGGGTGGTAGTGGGGAGCAGGTTCTAAATCACTCTTGTCATTGTATTAGTATCCCAAAATATTATAGATTGGCAGTGCAAGAAACAAGAAATTTTCTTCTTCTTTTATATCTTGCCAGGTAAAAGACAGATGACTTGAGAACAGAACTAGAGGAAGAGAAATATTCTTGATCATTCTTCTATTTCCTGAAGCTAATGGCACTGATGGTGGGTTTTTTGTTTGTTTGTTTTTTCATTATAGTAACAGGTTCTACATGTTGTCATATTATCATTTTAACAGTCTTTACTATATATCACTTAGTAGTGAAAAGGGTCTAAAATTATTATCTTGTCATTAAAAAATGTAACACCTTATTTCAGCTCCAGATTAAAATAAATTATCTTAAAAATCAACTCAAGCAAAATAAAGAGGATAAATTATTAAATGAGCAAGTCTAAGGAAAATAATTTAGCAAAATGCTTATTTATTTAAAGAACAATCATGGCAGCTTTATTCTTCTTTTTAGAATTAATCTTCTCTGGCAAAATGCTTTCTGTTTTTCATTTAGAAATACTTAATCTTGATTAAATTGTTTTATTCAAGTCAAATATAATAACTAATAACAGATAACTTTTCTTAGTTAATTTTCAAATAATTTCAAATTTTAAAGTCACCTCAATTATTTTAGTAGCACATTTACTACTTGGGAACAAACTTAGTAATAAATTGTATAAATGCAGAAAACAAAAAGCTTGGCAAGTACAATAATTATCTTATGTTTTTTTTTATTGTTTTTGTTATTGTTTTTTGTGGGGTTTTTTTTTTTTTGTTTGTTTTAGAGAATGGAGAGAGAGAAACATCCATGTGAGAGTGAAAGTTTAATATTGACCAGTGCTTCTTGCATGCTCCCCTCCCAGGGATTGAGCTTACAATCCTGGCATGTGCCCTGACCAGGAATCCAACAATTAAATTCCAGGTGCACACAACAATGCCAAATAAACTGAGGCTAACTTTGTATTAGAACAATAATTTACTAAATTGGAAGATTATAGCTAAAAACTTATTTATACCTTTCTCTAAAAAACTTTTAGCATGTCACAAGACCAGACTTCCAGAAATAAAATATTTTCCTTCTTTCTTTCTTTTGGAAATTTATAACAGCTTTATTTATAATTTTCAAAACTTAGAAGCAACCAAGTTGTCCTTCAATAAGTGAATGGATAAACTTTGGGACATCAGACAATGGAAAATTGTTCAGCACTACTAAGAAATGAGCTATCAAGCCATGAAAAAACATGGAGGAACCTAAAATGCATATCACCTTGTGAAAGAAACCTATCTAAGAAGATTGCTTGTACTATATGATTCTAAACACATGACATTCTTAAAATATTTTCAGTGAATATTGAGTATACTTGTTATTCAAGATAAGACAACAAATTATATTGAGAAACAGAATTAGGTTAAAAAATGTGACCCATTTTTTCTTTTAAATTGTGAAATATATCAAAACTAATAGTAATACAGAAAACAGGAGAAAAAAGCCTGTTCCCATTATCCCAGTACAATAAATTTATTGTTGCTTTCTCAGTTTTGAGCTGTGCCTATATGTATGCTAGAATTTTAGCTGTAAAATATGTAATATAAAAATAGTATGTGTGCAATTTAGATTTGCATTCTTTTTCACCTACCATTTATCTCACTGGCTTTCTATGTTCTAATGCCATTAGTAATGACTACATCCTACCTATCAAAAACTAGTCTATACCTTTTTAGATTTTTAAAAAGTGGAATAATGATTTATAGTAGTATGTATGCAACTGCATTTCCTTGAAATTTGTAACTATAAATCACAATATGCTATCATTCACATTCTTATGGCTGTCATTTGCTCAGATTTTCATCCTTTTATCCTGATACATATATTATGCATATACTTGACTTTAGGAATAATAAAATCACAGAGCTTAAATTATTTCTTATATCTTCCAGGAAATAAGAGGTAGAGCTAAATTTTAGAACATGGAATGCTTAATTCTAATCATTCTATATGTATCATTTCTGTCATATAAGTATGAAGTGGTCACTTTTCGAGATTTAGTGTGCTATTCACTGGATAACAGAATCACTGGTAAAACAAAAATTCTTCTCATTATATATAAATAATTTATTCTACAAAAAATAAGGGAGTCAATCATTAGTTCTGCAGCCATGCTGAGACAGGCTAGGTTCTAGTTGAGGATAGGGTGGATAGAGTAGTTAGTATATTAGTAGGCCATGGCCTGGAAATGGTAGCAGCAAAGGGCAAGACATGGTTCAGGGAGCTTGATCATCATGGAGAAATAAAAAGAAAGGGGTTGAAGATGTTCAAGGCAAAAATCTGGAGAGAAGGTGCCTTATTTACCAGCTGGGCAACTTTAAAAGACTAAGACTCCATTTCTTCAGCTAGTAATCTTTATAATAATAGCTACTTCACTTAATGCTTATAAGATTCAATGATTTTACACGTGAAAAATCATTTGCATTGTGATCAGTAAGAACAGGAGAGAAAAACAGCTGAGTGGAGTAAGTAGTTTTTCTTTCTGAAGCTCATTCAAGGAGTGAATGCTTAATGGAGTCTCTAACTTATTATTAAAAACACCTCAAAATGTTCATTATTATAATTGTTGATAGTATTCTTTAGGCAATTTAAGAGCCAACTCTGGGTTTGTATAATAACCATCAGAAACCAGGAGTTCTTTTGAAGGACATGTGAGGAGAAGCATAGGCATGTCTCAAGAGAGAAAAGGTCACTCACAAAAGAGGGCACCTGGAAGCAAGGTGTGATGACAAAGCAGTAATAAGAAGGGAATCGAGGAACAGGTCACAAGGGCAGAGGCCCAATCAGTTCTGCCAGTTGGTAGCCATGCTTTGTGCTTCCAAATATGCTCATTTTGAGTTAAGGCACCAGAAGGTGCTTTCCAAATCATGGAGTAGGACAGTTCTAACAATATACCATGTATGTAACAAGTCTCTCTTGTTTTGTAAACACTAATGTTTAAAACAAATCATTGGATTTATAATAGCCTTATTGGTACCTACACAAAATATATACATACTCCATAAAAATATTTGAGAGCAAGACCTTTCATATTAAAAAACAAAACAAAACAAAACAAAAAAAACCTTTAAAGCCAAAGGCAGTAATAAAAAAGAAAAGAATAAATAGATTTGATTACATTAATATTAACCTTGTTTAAATATGGAAAAACATGAAAAATTTAAAAGGCAAAGGACAAACTGTGGGATGACATCCTATGTAATAAAAGCCTAGTATCTCCTCATCCAGTGACTGGTCGACAGTTCAACCAATCAAAGTATAATATTCTAATGATTTGCTAAGGCTGCTCAACTACTTACTATGACATGCACTGACCATCAGGGGACAGACAGGTGACTGGCTGACCAGTCCTTATGATGTGCACTGACCACCAGGGGGCAGACGCCCTAACCAGTAGGTTAGCTTGCTGTTGGGGTTTGGTCGATGGGGACTGAGCAAGATGGGCCAGACACACCCTGGAGCACTGGTATGGTTTTCCTGTTTGGCCTGTACCCTCTAGCAAGCTAGGACCTCTCGGGTGATGTCAGAGAGCTGATTTCAGCCCAATCCCATAGGCTATTCCCTTCAGGAGGGTGCCAGGTGCAAGGCTCATGGCTGGCGAGCATTGCTGCAGCCGCATAAGACTGACTGAGTGTGAGCCTGCAGCAGGTGAAGTAGGGCTGGGATGAGTGGGAGCAACAGGTAGGAGCTGTAGATAGTGTTGGACTGTAGGTTGTAGCCTGATACCTGAAGGCCGGCCAGAGGTCTCTCGTTGTAATATAAAGTGTTAAAGGGTAAATATCATATATATCTTTTTGTAAGTCTATTTTTTGTAAATAGACTTACAAAAAAAGATTTATAAGATGAATAATCCAATAGAAAATTGATAAACTTCAAGGACAAAATTATTATTATTTTTTTAATTTGAGTGGCTAAAAACCATGGACAAAAATGTTCAACCTGAGCAACTATCAAATATCCATCAATATAAATACTTTCAAATTATCAAAAGTATAGAAAGATGCATGTGTATATAAAATCTAGTGTTGGACAAAGGGAAAGGAACAGCAATACCTGTTAGGGGAGTAAAATATTAAGTAATATTTTAGAGCACAATTTAATGAAAATGTAACAAAGTTCTTAAAATATCTATAATGCTTTATCTAGGATATATTAAATTGTAAATAGGGATATTCTGGAAGATGTAAGTACAAAGGTAATCTCAGACTTTTTCACAATGGAAAAATATGAATATTTAAAGGGATACTGAAAAGGGATTAATTAACAAAATAGTATATATATTCATTAGATTTGATATCATAAGTATTTATTGAAACTGGTTTGACTCAGTGAATAGAGTGTTGGCCTGCAGACTGAAAAGTCCCAGGTTCGATTCCAGTCAAGGGCATATACCTTGGTTGCGGGCACATCCCCAGCCAGGGGTGTGCAGGAGGCAGCTGATAGATGTTTATTTCTCATCGAAGTTTCCAACTCTCTATCACTCTCCCTTCCTCTCTGTAAAAAAATCAATAAAATATATTTTTAAAAAAGTATTTATTGACACATAAAGATATAAAGTATTTTCAAGTAAAGAAAAAAAATTGAAGACCCCAAAAAATAGGAATTGGTTTTTACGAATAAATTCTGTGTAAATGAGTGCCTAGAAAAGTCTGAAAGACATAATTTAGCATGAGAATATATATTTTAAAGTTAGCTTTTTTCTTAATTCACATTTTGTTCTCAATGACAAAGACATATATATACACATATATATATACAAATATATGTGTGTGTGTGTGTATATATCCTATCTAATAAAAGAATAATATACAAATTAATCATCACTCTGCTACACCACCAGCCATGCCCAACAGCCAATCAGGAGCGAGTGTGCAAATTAACCCCATCCCAGATAGCTATGTCCATGAGCGAGCAGGAGGGAGGCTTGGGTTTCCCCGGCAATGGAGAAAGTCAAGCTTTCTATACACCTTGGCCTGTCTTGGTCTCTGCTTAAGTCTACAAAGTTTCAAAATTATAGGAGATAAGTAAATCCCAACAGAAATGGCTGCCACCATGGAGAGAGCAGAAGGCTTAGCTCTGTTCCAGGCAACGAAGTTTCAACTGTAGAATATAAATAAATCCCAGATACCAGGGCCTCTGCTTGGGTCACCAGGGGGCATGGCCAGCCTGCAAACCAACACAGGTCCCTTGCCCAGCTTGCCAAATGCCCCAATGGAGCCCCAACCCTGATCCAGAACACCCTTCAGGACAAACCAGCTGACTCCCACCCATGTACCAGGCCTCTGTCTGATCTAATAAAAAAGTAATATGCAGATTGACCATTACTCCAACACATAAGATGGCTGCCCTTATCCTGCCCCCATGTGGACACAAGATGGCCACCATAAGAAGGCCAGCAGGGAAGGGAAGTTGGAAGGAACCAGCCCAGCAGGGGAAGGCAGTTGGGAGAGACCAGGCCTACAGGGGAGAGCAGTTAGGGGCAACCAGACTGGCAGGGGAGCAGTTAGGCATCAATCAGGCTGGCAGGCAGAAGCAGTTAGGGGCAATCAGGAAGGCAGGCAGGCAAGCAGTTGGGAGCCAGCAGTTCTGAATTGTGAGAGGGATGTCTGACCAGTGGGATCAGGCCTAAATAGGCAGTCAGACATCCCTCAAGAGGTCCCAGATTGGAGAGGGTGCAGGCTGGGCTGAGGGACACCCCCAGTGCATGAAATTGGTGCACTCAGAGCGGGGTGGTGTATCTCAGCCTGGCCTGCACCTTCTTACAGTCTGGGAGCCCTTGGGAGGTGTCTGACTGATGGCTTAGGGCTTTCGTGAAGGCAAGAGAGACTCTTCCCATCACCACTGCACTCACCAGCCATGAGCCTCGCTTCTGGGAGAGCACAGACCACCAGGAGGCAGCTGCTGTGCTGAGCATTGGCCTCCTGGTGGTCAGTGCACATCATAGCAACCTGTCATTCCACCATTCAGTCTATTTGCATATTAGTCTTTTATTATATAGGATGGAGAGAATATGATTAAGGTGCAGTGACATTACATTTGGGCACAGTAAAATCAGGCCTTGAGAACTAATTCAACCATTAAGAATCTTCTGAATCTCTTTAATACTCAGTGTTTTAATATTTAATAGCATTCACATTATAGAATCACTAGAGGACCGGTGCAAGGGGGAGAAGGGTGTCCTTCAGCCCAGCCTGCTCCCTCTCCAATCTGACACCCCTTGAGGGATGTCTAACTGCCTGTTTAGGTCCGATCCAGGGAGGATAGGGCCTGAACGGGCAGTCGGACATCCCTCTCACAATCCAAAACTGCTTTCTCCCAACTGCTTGCCTGCCTGCCTTCCTGATTGCCCCTAACTGCTTCTGTCTGCCAGCCTGATCACCACCTAACCACTCCCTGCCAGCCTGATTGATGCCTAATTGCTTCCCTGCCATCCTGTTTGCCCGTAACTGCCCTCCTCTGTGGACCTAGTCACCCTTAACTGTCCTCCCCTGCAGGCCTGGCCATCCCTAACTGCCATGCCCTGCAGGCCTGCATCCCCCACAACTGCCCCTCCCTGCAGGTCCAGTCATGCCAACTTCCCTCCTCTGCCATCCTTGTCACCCCCTAACGGCCCTCCCCTGCATGCTTGATCAGCTACAACTTCACTCTCTTACAGGCCTGGTCCCTCCCAGTTGCCCTCCCCTGCTGACTTGATCACCCACAACTGCCCTCCCTTGCAAGCCTGGTCCCTCCCAACTGCCTTCCTTCCTGGTCATCTGGTGGTGGCCATCTTGTGTCCATATGGGGGCCGAACCTTTTGACCACATGGGGACAGTCATCTTGTGTGTTGCAGTGATTGTCAATCTGCATATTACTCTTTTTATTAGATAGGATAGAGGTCTGGTTCTTGGGTGGAGGCCAGCTGGTTTGCCCTGAAGGGTGTCCCAGATTAGGGTAGTGGTTCCCTTGGGGCATGAGGTGTCCTGGGCAAGGGGCCTGTGGTGGTTTGCAGGCCACCCATGCCCCCTGGTGACTCAAGTGGAGGCCCTGGTATGTGGGATTTATTTATCTTCTACAATTGAATTTATGTAGCCTGGAGCAGAACCAAGCCTTCTACTCACTCTGTGGCAGCAGCCTTTGAAGCTTTGTTGTCTTAAGTGGAGACCTGGCCTACCAGGGTGTGAGGAAAGCTTGGCTTACTCCATTGCCAGGGACAACCCAAGCCTCTCTCCTGCTCTCTCTGTGGCCTTAGCCACCTTGGTTGGGTTAATTTGCATATTCACTCCTGACTGACTGGTGGGCGTGGCTTGTGGGTTTAGCAGAGGTATGGCCAATTTACATATTACTCTTTTATTAGATAGGATATATATCAAATGAGACAATGTGTGTAAAGTGCTTGAGACAATGATTAAAAAATGGTAAATATTCAATAAACATTTGATGGTTGACTTTGTAGACATTTGATTTGTAAGAGCTTTAAACTTCTGAATATTAGGAAACATGTTTTTAATCTTAATATTCCTAGAACCTAAAGTAGCATAAACTACAGAGTAATTAACTGTGAAATTAAAGGAAGCAAGAATGCATGATATGAAAAGTATGTTCTTGCTAATTTAACATCTTACAAAGAGTCCATATGCAGATCCTTTGTTTTTGCAGCCCCTTATCCAAGTTTTTGTTTATGACTCTAACTCTTACTATTTGCTCTATGGTGCTTTTGTCTTTATCTGGTTCAAATAATTATTGGTTCTCAACTTTGATTTCTACCTTGGACTTTGTTTTTTGTCAAATTATTTGTGATATTTGACTAATATCCCTCTATTATTATTTTTTTTTGTTTTTCTGTCAGAGATATGAGAATAAAATATATTCATTCATAAGAGAGAGAAATATTAATAGGCTATATGTCAGAAGGATCCTACCTAACTCTAATCATGATAAAAATCCATATATTCCATAGATAGCCATGCATACATGCAGCACCAAGAACTTGACACACCATCCAGCGCAACCTCTTTCTTTTACAGAGAAATATTGCCCTTGAAAGTTAAGGCATCTATCTATCTATCTTTGGTTAAATAGTTAATTAGTAAGAGAACTGAGTTCAATCCATCTTATTCCCAAGTCATTGCCCTTCTCACAATATGTTGCTGCTTTTGAGGAACTTAAAAATAGATTAAGTGATGCTGAAACATCATTGGTTTTTAAAATGGATAAGACTTCTGGTATTCCATATCACAATGCCTAAGGCAAAATTGAATCCTACATATTTCTTTTGAAGAAAATAAAACTTAGATCAGCTTTAAAAACTTGCAGTTGATTGGGTAAAAATTTTGTCTTCCATATGCTAAATCAAACAAATTTAAGTGCTGAACTTCTTGTGGGAAGCATCTTTCAAACACAGATAAAATGCATGTATTCTAAATGAACACATGGCTGTTCAAAACAAAAATAATTATACAATCTCAGTGATACATTTACTGAAATCCAGTTATATTAAAATATTATTTTATATATGTGTTCATATCCAAAAGCAGTAGGTCTCCAGCAACAATGAGCTCAAATGACCCTTCTCTGATAGAGAAGAATACATTGGGGGGGAAAAAACCTCTTAAGAATTAGAAATTCAGTAGAGAATATTTCAATAGTGAATGACAAATTGCGCTAAATATATGAGAAAATGACATGGCTTTGAAGTGTTCGAGATCTTTTGACATCTTGAAGCATTTGAAATGACAGCTAATTTTTAGAGAGCTTCCTCTTTGGCTCTTTATAGGCAACTCAAATTCGGCAAGAGTACAGTTTTACTATCCTCTGCTCCATCTAAAGAAAATATCCACAATGCTCAATTTATTTATTTATTTATTATTTTTGTTAATCTTCATCTGAGGATATTTTTTCCATTGCTTTTTCAGAGATAGTGAAAAGGAGGGAGGGAGGGGAAGAGAGAAATATTGACATGAGAGAGATTCACTGAATGGCTATGTCCTGCACATCCCCAACTAGGGCAGGAAGCAAACCTGCAACCCAGGTACATGCCCTTGATCAGGAATCTAACCCACAGCCCTTGAATACATAGGACGACACTAACCACTGTCAACACCATCCAGAACAAAATACAATGGTCAATTTTAAAGCATTATTTCTGAGAATAAAAGTAATGGCTTTCTTATGGTAAAATCCTATAAATATGACAATGTTTTTTTTGTAATTAAACTGAGTTTTCAAGGAGCACTATATATAGTCATAATAATTACCTATCTAAATTATGAGTCAAATAGATGAATACTAGATCTTAAGATAAATTCAAGAATAGCTTGAAATCAATAAAATCTTCCTTGTTGACATGTATAGTACAATGATGTCATTTCAAATGATAATATGTAAGGCTGAACATAATTCTTTTATTTGCAAATGAGTTTGAATCAATTCAAAAGCTATCTTATATAATAAAGAGGTAATACGCAAATTGCCCATCACTACAACACAAGATGGCTGCCCCCATGTGGACACAAGAAGGCCGCCACAATATGGTTGCAGGGGAGGGCAATTGTGGGTTATCAGGCCAGCAGGGGAGGACAGCTGTAGGAGAGGACCTGGTCAGCAGGGGAGGGCAGTTGGATGGGAACCAGGCCAACAGGGGAGGGCAGATGTGGCCAACCAGGCCAGCAGGGAAGGACAGTTAGGGGTGACAAGGTTGTCAAAAGAGGGCAGTTAGGATCCATCGAGACAGCAGGGGAGCAGTTAGGCATCAATCAGGCTGGCAGGGAGTGGTTAGGGGGTGATCAAGCTAGCAGGCAAAAGTGGTTAGGGGCAATCAGGCAGGCAGGAGGTAAGCGGTTGGGAGCCAGCAGTCCTGGATTGTGAGAGAGATGTCTGGCTGCCTGTTTAGGCCCAGTGGGATTGGGCCTAAACGAGCAGTCAGACATCCCTCAAAGGATCCCGGATTGGAGAGGTTGCAGGCTAGGCTGAGGGTCACCCCCTCCCATGCACAAATTTTGTGCAGCAGGCTTCTACTGCTTTATAATAAGGAACACATGGACAACACTTTTAATGCTATAGATATAAGCCCAAAGCTGTACACTGTGCAATCTATTGAAGAATATCCTGCCTCATCTTAGCATCTAATTTGAATTATAGGCAATTGATATGCTATACCCAACATAACAATTTAATGATTTAAACATTACTGTTCATAAAATGTTTTTCTAAATAAAACTCACTATCTCACAAGTAATGAAACATATTCATTTATACATGTAAGTAGGTAATATGCTAATTTTCCATTACTGTGTCCCAGTAATGATCAATTTGCATATTGTCAGACGAGCAGGAGCCTGCGCACGCAGCAAGGGGTCTGAGAAGAGTATTTGACAGGAACCCGGCCCGCAAAGAAGGAAGAGAAAGTGGCCACAGGGAGCTCTTCCAATCCCTCTGCATGGACACCCTACCCCAGCCCCACACCCTCGGGGGGACGGGGAGGCTGACCAGACAGGAAGAAGATCCTGCCTCAGGGGTAGCTTCAGACTACACCTCTAACTCCAGATCTCTTCTCCTGCTACCCTCTCCAGGGATACGCACAATAGCACACTGGTGACCACCCATCAGCACCCTCAAGGCACCTCAGGCCTGCAGCTCCCCACTGCCAGGTTCTCTCTGCTGTGGCCAGGCACACCCCTCCTCCCTACAACTCCAGACCCAGGTAGAGGGAGGCCTGAGCAGCCTCCCAGGGTCAGACCCTTTCCTCCAACAGCAGCAGCATGGTCTGCAGTGGAAGCACACTGAACTTCACTGAGGGCATGGCTAAACACACCATTCTAGCCCTGGTCCATCCCCCACCCCGCTCCAAGAGATTGGAGTCCCTGAGCAGGCACAGCTGCGAAACAGCCACTTACAATTTAAAGAATGGTGCCAAGAGGGAAGGTTTGGATAGAGAATCCAAGATGGCGGCATAGGTAAACACCTACACTGCTGCCTCGTACAACAATTTCAAAACTACAACTAAAAGACAGAACGGACATCAACCAGAAACACAGGAAAGCTGGCTGAGTGGAAATTCTACAACTAGAGGGAAAGAGAGGGGCTCACAGAGACCCAGAGGAACTGCAAAAAGCTGAGGTAGGGAGATGCGGGCATGGAGAGAGCGGGTGCTGGAGAACCTGGCTGGCCTTCTCTGGCGGGAGGGAGATGGAGACTCTCAAAGGCATTGAACTCCTTTTCCTATGACACTAAACCCCTGATCCAGCCAAAACTCATTTGAGGGGGAGTTTGGACTATGAGGGGGGAGAAGTGCACAGAAATTTAGGGGAGTTGCAAAAGATCAGAAGTCTGGTGGTGCACACGGCACTTTGTCACAGAGGACAGACTCCTGATTGTGCTGCTGGCATCCACAGACCCTCCCAACTCTGCCACTTCTAACTTCACTAAACCCTTCTAACTTCACTAAACCCCAGTTTTGGCCGAAACCCTGGGGACCCAGATTCGTATGGTCCCGTAGCACAGGGGAGCAGGAAAGGCAGCAGTCTAGACACACTGAGAGCATGCGCCCAGGGACTGCTACAGTGATTATGCAGTCATGTGAGACTCAGGGGCCATGGAGGACGGGCCCAACTCGAAAGCAAGGCAGTCCCTTAAGCCTTGAGACTCCACCCATCCCAAGCTCAAGAGAGGCTTTTGCTGTTTTTCAAGTCTGGTATCATAAGGCTGAATCTAACACAGAAGTTCTCCCAGCATAGTGAAAATGCCAAGACAAGGGAAGGGATCACAAACAAAAGAAATGGAGGGAAAAAAACTACTGGATATAGAGTTCAAAACCACGCTTATAAGGTTTTTCAAGAATATGCTAGAAAAGATGGATAAATTTATCAAGTCCCAAGAGGAGATGCAAAAGGACCAACTAGAGATGCAAAAGATCCAACTAGAGATGATAAAGGACCAAATAGAAATTAAACATACACTGTCTGAAATAAAAAATATTACACAGAGACCTAACACCAGACTAGCAGAAGGCAAGAATCAAGTCAAAAATGTGAAATATAAGGAAGCAAAAAACACTCAACTGGAAAAGCAAGAAGAGAAATGAATCCAAAAATGTGAAGATAATGTAAGGAGTCTCTGGGACAGCTACAAGAGTACCAATATCAGAATTGTGGGGGTGCCAGAAGAGAAAGAGCAAGATACTGAAAACCTATTTCAAGAAATAATGACTGAAAACCTCCCACATCTGGTAAAAGAAATAGACTTACAAGTCCAGGAAGCACACAGAACCCCATATAAAAGAATCCAAAGAGGACGACACCAAGACACATCATTATTAAAATACCAAGAGCAAAAGACAAAAAGAGAATATTAAAAGCAGCAAGAGAAAAACAGTTTATTACCTACAAGGGAGCACCCATACAACTGTCAGCTGATTTCTCAACAGACACAATACAGGCCAGACGGGAGTGGCAAAAAATATTCAAGGTGATGAATAGCAAGAACCTACAACCAAGAATAATCTATCCAGTAAAGCTATCATTGAGAATTGAAGGGCAGATAAAGAGCTTCACAGAGAAGAAAAAGCTAAAGGAGTTCATCAACTCCAAATCAGTATTATATGAAATGCTGAAAGGTACTCTTTAAGAAGAGGAAGGAAGGAGAGAATCAAAGATGGCGGCATAGGTAAACACCTACATTGCTGCCTCGCACAACAATTTCAAAACTACAACTAAAAGACAGAACGGACATCATCCAGAACCACAGGAAAGCTGGCTGAGTAGAAGTTCTACAGCTAGAAGGAAAGAGAGGGGCTCACAGAAACCCACAATAGCTGCAAAAAGCTGAGGTACGGAGACGCGCACTGAGAGAGCAGGTGCCAGATCACATGCTGGCTTTCTCTGGTGGGAGGGAAACGGAGACTCCCAACAGCATTGAACCCCTTATCTTACTACACTAAACCCCAGATCCAGCCAAAACTCATACGGGGGGAGTTTGGACTGTGAAAAGGGAGAGGTGCATGGGAATTTAGGGGAGTCGCAAAAGATCAGAGGTCTGCTGGCGGCGCGCACAGCACTGCGCAGAGGGCAGATTGCTGACTGTGCCACTGGCTTTCGCGAGTGGGCGGGAGACAGGCCCACCCAACTGTGTACTTCTGACTCCACTAAGCGCCTGTTTCGGATGAAACCCTGGAGACCTAGATTCGTGTGGTCTTGGTGCGCAGGGGAGCTGGAAAGGCAGCGGTTAGAGGCACTGTGGGCGCGTGCACACACAAGGACTGCTCCAGCGATTACCCAGTCATGTGAGACTCAGGGGCCGTGGAGGGCGGGGCCGACTGGAAGGCATGGTGGTCCCTTAAGCCCTGAGACTCCACCCATCCCAAGCTCAACAGAGGCTTCTTTGGTTTTGCAAGTCTGGTATCATAAGGCTGAATTCAACACAGAAGTTTCCCCAGCATAGTGAAAATGCTGAGACAAGGGAAGGCATCACAAACAAAAGAAATTGAGGGGAAAAAATGACTGGATATAGAGTTCAAAGTCACACTTATAAGGTTTTTCAAGAATATGCTAGAGAAGTTGGATAAAGTTAGCGAGAGCCAAGAGGAGATGAAAAAGGACCAACTAGAGATAGAAAAGATCCAACTAGAGATGGAAAAGGTCCAACTAGAGATGAAAAAGGACCAACTAGAAATTAAACATACAGTGACTGAAATAAAAAAATATTATACAGAGTCTTAACAGCAGACTAGAGGAAGGCAAGAATCAAGTCAAATATTTTAAATATAAAGAAGCAAAAAACACTCAACTGGAAAAGCAAGAAGAGAAAAGAATCCAAAAATGTGCAGATAATGTAAGGAGCCTCTGGGACAGCTTCAAGCGTACCAACATCAGAATTGTGGGGGTGCTAAAAGAAGAGAGAGAGCAAGATACTGAAAACCTATTTAAAGAAATAATGACTGAAAACTTCCCACATCTGGTGAAAGAAATAGACTTATAAGTCCAGGAAGCACACAGAACCCCATATAAAAGGAATCCAAAGAGGACCACACCAAGACACATCATCATTAAAATACCAAGAGCAAAAGACAAAGAGAGAATATTAAAAGCAGCAAGAGAAAAAAAGTTCATTACTTACAAGGGAGCACCCATATGACTGTCAGCTGATTTCTCAACAGAAACAATGCAGGCCAGATGGGAGTGGCAAGAAATATTCAACGTGATGAATAGCAAGAACCTACAACCAAGAATAATCTATCCAGCAAAGCTATCATTCAGAATTGAAGGACAGATAAAGAGCTTCCCAGATAAGAAAAAGCTAAAGGAGTTCATCAACTCCAAACCAGTATTATATGAAATGCTGAAAGGTACTCTTTTAGAAGAGGAAGAAGAAAAAGGTAAAAAACAAAAAATTATGAACAACAAATACATATCTATCAACAAGTGAATCTAAAAATTAAGTGAATTAAAAATGTGATCAACAGTATAAATTGGTGAATATAATAGAACAGGAGCACAGAAAGGGAGTGGACTGATAATTCTCAGGGCGAAAGGAGTGAGGGGTGTATAGGGAGAGACTGGACAAAAATCATACACCTATGGATGAGATCAGTGGTAGGGAGGGAAGGGTGGGAGCTGGGTAGAGGGGTGCTATGGAGGGGGAAAAAAGAGAAACAAATGTAATAATCTGAATAATAAAGATTTAATTAAAAAAAAGAATAGGAAGAAGAAAAAGGTAAAAGATAAAAATTATGAACAACAAATACATATCTATCAACAAGTGAATCTAAAAATTAAGTGAATTAAAAATTTGATCAACAGAATAAACTGTGAATATACTAGAATCAGGAGCACAGAAAGGGAGTGGACTGATAATTCTCAGGGGGAAAGAAGGGAGGGGGGTACAGGGAGAGACTGGAAAAATATCATACACCTATGGACTCATCAATTGGGGGAAAATTCAAGGGTAGTGGGAGGGCTGGGAGCGGGGTGGAAGGGAGCAATGGAGGGGAAAAAAAGAGAGACAAATGTAATAATCTGAATAATGAAGATTTAGTTAAAAAAAAAAAAGAGGGAAGGTTTGACAGTTACTCCCCCTTCGGCCTTGCTACCCTCTCCTAAAGCCCTGCCCCACTCAAGTGCCTCCAGGAATGACACCACTGCAGCGATGCTGGCCAAAGCCTGCCCCTCTGAGGCCTGCAGAACCCTCTGCACAGCTTCCGTAGCTACAGTCTCAGGAAACAATCATGACCTCCTCCTCTCATTAGTACCAGCTACCTGTGAAGATATCCCTTTAAAAATAACAATCCCTTTAGACATAACTTACTTGATGAAACATTTCTGGGTTTATTAGCTCAGAAACTCCTCATGACAACCCAGTGAGGTAGGCGAAGAGGAGATTACAGTTCCCATGGTATATGTGTATGTATTCAGAAATGAAGCCCAGTGGTTCCCAAAGTGCAGCATTTGCCCTACAGTGGAGGAAATTTACTTTTAATTGCCCTACAGTGGGGGAATTCAAGAATGAATTAACAGTGGAATTTTTTGCATTTCTATGGTCCTAGGGAGTCTCATCTACAGCATATCCTACATAATAAAAGACTAATATGCAAATGACCAAATGGTGGAATGACCAGTCACTATGATGTGTGCTGACCACCAGGGGGCAGATACTCAAAGCATAAGATGACCTCTGTGTGGTCAGTGTACTCCCACAGCAGTAGCACTGTTCAGCCAGAAGGCAAGCTCATGGCTGGAGAGCACAGTGGCAGGCGTGGGTGGGAGCCTCTCCCACCTTCATGGCAATGCTAAGGATATCCGATTGACAGCTTAGGCCCACTAAACCATCAGTTGGACATCCTCCCAGGGCTCCCGGACTGAGAGAGGGTGCAGGCCAGGTTGAGGGATCCTCTACCTTCAAGTGCAACAAATTTTGTACACCAGATCCCTAGTATAGTATAAAAACAAAGTTATTCCAGAGAGCAAATATAACATGTCCTATATTCCTCATCTTAATGGTTGTGTCACACCACAAAATAGCCATACAAAAATCTCAGAATCATTCTTACACTACCAGTTTATAGCTTCTAGTTTTCACAAAATCTCTTAAATCAAATCATGTCTGATTTATTTCTACTGTTCTTCCAATGTTCAGGTTCACATCTTATAGTCTAAAGGCTACACAATAATATCCTTTCTGTTTGCTCTTCCTCTAGGTTCATACTTTTCAAGTTGCTAATGATAAACTACACATAAAAATGATAACTAATGTAGTTTCCTTACAGAAAAGGGTGGCTTAAGTATTTTACTTATTTAGAAACTACTTCATGCCTAATCTATTTCCATTCTTACTGTTTATTTTAAAATTTCTAACGAACAGCTCTTTAAAATTTAGCCAAACTAAGGCCCATCAGAGGAAGCCACAAACTGACTCCAAAGAGTTTTCTCAGGTCATTGGCCTGCATCAGATTTTCTCTCAAGAGGTCTCAGAAGCAACACATCCAGTGGCCAATTCACATAACATCAGAGCAGCATCCAATTAGCTTTTTAAAAAGTGGCATATTAAAAGGGAACTTGTGGCAGGCACCAGATTACGTTTAGGCAAATTCAGCACCTACATAACAGTTCATACACTGTGGTAGGGATTGATCTTCACAGTCAACCCTCCTGAGGGTCAACCCCAAGTTCAAACAGACTAATAGCAATCAAGGCTCAATTACAATAGGAGGGCTCACATAACCTACACAGGGACATTCCTGGAGCACTCAGATCAGATGATCAAGGAGAATGGATCCCAATGAGTCCCACAGGATATCTACAACATAAGGTCAACCTATTGAGACTGGGAGTCATGGCATATCTACCCAATACATAGAAACAAAAAAAACAGAAGCAGAAAAAGTGGGAAGAAAAAGAATCATGACTCCATGTATCCAGCAAATCTGCATAGAAAGAGCTAAATGAAATGTAGGCAAGCAATTTACCATATATAAAGTTCAACTAAATAGTTATAGGATGTTCAAGGAACTTAGTAAGAACTTCAACAAAGAGATAACAAGCATTAAAAAGAACATAGAAACCATAAAAAAGAACCAATCATAAATAAAGAACACACTACCTGAAATAGTGAATACACTATCAATAATGAACAGTAGGTTGAATGAGGATCAAATCAGCAATTCGAAAGACAAAGTAGCAGAAAACATTCAATCAAAGCAGTAAAAGTAAACAAGAAGTTAAAAATATGAAAATAGTTTAAGGGACATTTGGGATAACATAAAAGATAACAACATTCCCAACATAGGTATACAAGAAGGAGAAGAAAGAGACCAAGGGATCACAAACTTATTTACATATATAAAAAGCCAGCAACTAGAATGCCATAATGATTGTAACGACCAGTCACCATGATGCCCACTGCAACCAGTGAACAGGCTCAATCTAGGGCAGGGGTGGCCAGGCACTTCCCATGGCCCCATTTGAGGGTGGGGTCAGCCAGCCCAATTGCCCACAGCCCCTAACCCAGTTGGCTCGGTTCTGATTGGCCCCATTTCCTTCTCCCAACAGGCCTGGCCCCAATCTGCCCTGATTGGCGCCAGGCCAGCTGGACCCCACCCATGCAAAAATTAGTACGCTGGACCTCTAGTTTGAAATATTGAACAAAAATTCCCTAACATAGGGAAGAAAAAGACAGAAAAGTCCAGGATGCATAGAGAGTCTCAAGCAAGAGGAACACAAAAAGGCCCACATCAAGACACATCATAATTAAAATGGTAAAGGTTAAAGACAAAGACAGAATCTTAAAAGCAGCAAGAGAAAGGCAGTTAGTTACCTAAATGGAGTCCCATAAGAATGTAATCTAACTTCTCAAAAGAAGCATTTCAGGACAGTAAGGACTGGCATGAAATATTTAAAGTGATGAAAAGTAAGAAAATGCAATCAAGACTACTTTACCCAGCAAGGTACCATTTAAAATTGAGGGAGAAATAAAGAGCTCCACAGATAAATAAAAGGTAAAGGCATTCATTACCACAAAACCACTATTATAAGAACTGTTAAAGGGTTTTTTTGAAGAAGAAGATGAAGAAGAAGGAGGAAGAGAAGGAAGAGGAGGGGACAAAAACAAAACAAAACAGAGAAACATACTTAAAACAATAAAATGGCAATGAATATGTGCCTATCAATAATCACTTTAAATGTAAATGGCTTAAATGCTCCAATTTAAAACATAGAGTAGCCAAATGGATAAGAAGTAATATATTTATACTGTCTACAAGAGACCCACTTCAGAATGAAATATATACATCAACCAAAAGTAAAGAGATGAAAAAGATATTTAATGCAAATTTAATTGGGAAAGAAAACCTGTGGTAGTAATACTTACATCTGACAAAATAGATTTAAAAACAAGGCCTATAGTAAGAGACAAAGGACATTACATAATGATAAAGGGAGTAATCCAACAAGAGGGTATAACCCTCATTAATATTTGAGGATATAATCCTTGTAATCATTTATGCACCCAACATAAGTATACCTAAATATAAATAGCAAATCTTGATAAACATAAAGGAAGAGATCAACATTAATGCAGACATTATAGGGAATTTTAGTAGCCCATTGTTATCAAAATATAGATATTCCAGAAAGAAAATTAATAAGAAAACAATGGCCTTAAATTATATATTAGATCAGATTTAATTGTTATCTCCAGAGCATTTCACTCCAAAATAGTAGAATATATATTCTTTTCAAGTGTACATGGAACATTTTCTAGGAAAAACAACATGCTATAACACAAAACAAGTTTCAATAAATTTGAGAAGATTGAAGTCCTATCAAGTATCTTCTCTGATCATAGTAGTATAAAACCAGAAGTCAATCACAAGAAAAAATCTGAAAAACACACAAAGGCATTGAAGCTAAATAACATGTTACTCAACAGTGAATAGGTTAAAAATGAAATTAAGAAAGAAATCAAAAGATACCTTGAAACAAATTAAAATGAGAACATCAAAATCCAAAATGATTTGGGGGACTCCCTAGATAGAGCATTACTTTAAAAAACAAGACAAATTTAAAAAAATCCAACTTTACACTTAAAGGTCCTAGGAAAACAATAACAAACAATTTTCTGAATGAGTATAACAATAAAGATCAAAGCATAGATAAATGACATAGAGAATAAAAAATAATACAGAAGACCAATAAAACCAACAGCTGGACCTTTAAAAAGATAAACAAGATTGACAAACTTTTAACTTTACAAAAAGAGGACCTAAGTTGAAAAAAAAGAGAAGAAAAAATGAAAGAGAAGTAAAAATGGACTCTATAGAAATACAAGGTATTGTGTAGAATTGTTATGAATAACTCTATTCCAACAGATTGGAGAATCTGGACAAAATGGACGAATTCCTAGAAATATACAATGGTCCAAAATTGAATCAGGACAAATCAGAAAATCTGAATAGACCAATTAGAGTTAAATAAATTGAAACAGTATTAAACAAACAAACAAACAAACAAAAACATTCCTCAAAATACAGAAGTTCTGGACCAATGGTTCATAAGCAAATATTTCCAAACATTTAAAAAAGAAGTACACCTATCCTTCTCAAACTATTTAAAAATATTTTATAAGAGAGAACACTCCCAATCTCTTTTATGAAGCCAGCATTATCCTAATTTCAAAACCAGATTAAGAACAGTATAAATAAATAAAATTATAGTCCAATATCCCCAATTAATATTAAAATTCTCATTAAAATATTAGTAAGCCAGAACCAACAATACACTAAAAATATTATATACACCATAATCAAGTGGGCTTTATTCCAGGGATGCAAGGTTGGTACAATATCTGCAAATCAATAAACATGATATATCACATAAACAAAATGAAGGATAAAAATCTCCTGATCAAATCAATAGATGCAGAAAAAGCATTTACTAAGATCTAGCACCCACTGATGATAAAAAAAAAAAAATTCTCAGCAAAGTGAGAATAGAGGGAAAGTATCTCAAGATAACAAACCAATATATAACAAACATACAGACAACATCATACACAATAGGCAAAAACTGTAAGCATTTCCCTTAAGATCAGTAACAAGACAGGGGTTTCTGCTTTCACCACGCTCATTCAACACTAGTGGCTAGGTGCGTGAAATTTGTGCACAGGAGGGGGCGCTGGCCTGCACCCTTTCAAATCCAGGACCCCTCACACAATCCAGCATTGCAGGCTCTTAACCACTCACCTGCCTGCCTGCCTAATCAACCTTAACCACTCTACCTGTTAGCCTGATTGCTCCCAAATGTTTTCCCCTGCCAGATTGCTCGCCCCACAACTGCCCCACATGCCAACTGGCTTGCCCCCAACTGCCCCTTCTTGGACAGCCTGATCGCCCCTAATCACCTCTGCTTTAGCCCCATCATCATGGCTTTGTCCAGAATGTCTCCCGGAAAGACTCCTGGTCTAATTAGCATATCACTCTTTTATTAGTATAGACTGGAGGCCCAGTGCATGAAATTCGTGCACGAGGTTGCGGGGAGTGTCCTTCAGCCCAGCCTACTCTCTCTTTAATCTGGGACTGCTCGAGAGATGTTCGACTGCCTGTTTAGGGGAGTGCATTTAGGATCAGGCCTAAACAGGCAGTCAGACATCCTTCTCACAATCCAGGACTGGTGGCTCCCAACTGCTCACCTGCCTGCCCTCCTGATTGCCCCTAACCACTTTTGCTTGCTAGCGTGATCACATGTAACTACTCCCCTGCCAGCCTGATTGATACCTAACTGCTCCCCTGTCAGCCTGTTTGCCCCTAACTGCCCTCCCCTGTGGGCCTGGTCACCTCTAACTTCCCTCCCCCACAAGCATGGTCATCCCTAACTGCCCTCCTCTGCTGTCCTGGTCACCCCTAACTGCCTTCCCCTGCTGGCCTGATCACCCCCAACTGCCCTCCCTTGCAGGTCTGGTCCCTGCCAACTGCCCTCCCCTGCTGGACATCTTGTGGTGGTCATTTTGTGTCCACATGGGGGCAGGATCTTTTGACCACATGGGGCAGTCATCTTGTGTATTGGAGTGATGGTCAATCTGCATATTACTCTTTTATGAGATAGGATAGAGGCCTGGTGCACAGGTAGGGGCCAGCTGGTTTGCTCTGAAGAGTGTCCTAAATCAGGGTGGGTGTTCCCTTGGTGCATGGGATGGCCTGGGTGAGGAGCCTATGATGTTTTTCAGGCTAACCACGCCCCCCTCTGGCTAACCAAGTAGAGGCACTGGTATCTGGGCTTTATTTATCTTCTACACTTGAAACTTTGTAGCCTGGAGCAGTCAAGCCTTCTGCTAGCACAGCCATTGAAACTTTGTTGCCTTAAGGGGAGGCCTGGGCCTGCCAAGGTGTACAGAAAGCTTGGCTTCCTCCATCATCAGGGGCAACCCAAGCCTCGCTCTGTAGCAGCAGCCATTGAAACTTTGTTGCTTTAAGCAGAGGCCTGCGGAGGCCAGGGTGTGCAGAGGTCTGGGCAGGCATGGGTTTGTGGAAGGCTTGGTTTTTTCCATCTCCAGGGGCAACCCAAGTCTCCCTCTTGCTCTCTATGTGGCTGTAGCCATCTTGGTTGGGTTTATTTGCATACTCGCTCTGATTGGCTGGTGGCCTTGGCTGATGGGCGTCACTGGTGGGTGTAGAGGAGATTCGGTCAATTTACACGTTACTCTTTTATTAGATAGAATAGTGCTGAAAGTTCTAGCCACAGTGATCAGATAAGAAGAAGATATAAAAGGAATCCAAATTGGAAAGAAGTAAAACTGTCATTATTTGCATATGAAATGATACTGCATGTAGAGAACCCTAAAGATTCCACACAAAAATAAAAAACTACTAGAACTGATAAAGGAATTCAGTAAAGCAGCAGGATACAAAATAAATGTCCAGAAATTAGTTGCATTTTTATACTCCAATAATGAACTATAGGAAAGGGAAATTAAAAAAAAAATTCCATTTACAATCATGTCAAAAAATACAATACCTCAAAATAAATTGAACCAAGAATGTAAAAGACTTATCTCAGAAAATTAAAATACACTAAAAAATAAATTAAAGAAAATACAGATAAATGTAAGCTAATACTGTGTTCATGGATGAGAAGAATTAGCATCATTGAAATGTCCATACTACCCAAAGAAATCTATAGATTCAATGCAATTTCTATCAATTTATCAATAGCATCTTTCACAGTACTGGAACAAAATTTATATGGAACCAAATAGCCTCAATAATCTTGAGAAAGAACACAAAGTTGGATGGATTAGGCTACCTGATATTAAACTATACTACAAGGCCATAATAATCAAAACTTCATAGTACTAGCATAAAAAAAAAACAACAGACATATAGATCAATGGAACAGAATAGAGAGCCCAGAAATAAACCCACAGTTTTATGGTGAATTAATATTCATCAAAGGAGGCAAGAACCTATTGTATTAAAGATAGTTTATTCAATAAATGGGGGTTGGAAAAATTGAACAGGTACCTAACAAAAAATGAAATTAGACCACCTTTTTACACCATACCCAAGAATAAAGTGAAAATGGATGAAATACTCAAATGTTAGATTCTAAACCATAAACATCCTAGAAAAATATATACACAGTAAATTCTTAGATGTTTCTTGTAGCAGTATTTTTTTCTAATATGTTTCCTTAGACAAGGAAAACAAAAGGAAAAATAAACAAATGTAACTACATCGAACTAAAAAGTTTTTGCACAGCAAATGAAACCATCAACAAAATAAAAAGACACCTACTGAATGGGAGAGCATATTTGTCAATGATACATTTGATAAGGGGTTAATATCCAAAATTTATAAGGACATATAAAAATCAACATTAAAAAATCCAATTTAAAATTGCCAAAAGATCAGAATGGACACTTCTCCACAGAGTACATACAGATGGCCTATAGACATATGAAAGAATGCTCATCATCACTAATTTTCAGAGAGATGCAAATGCAAACAATAATGAGATATCATCTCACACTTGTCAGAATCATTATCAATAAATCAACAAACAAGGCCAAGATGTGGAGAACAGGGAAACTGCATACTATTGGTGACAATGCATACTGGTGCAGCCACTGTGTAAAACAATATGTAATTTCCTCAAAAAATTAAAAATGGAACTGCCTGTTACCCAGTGATTCCACTTCTGAGAATATAATAGAAAAAGCCTGAAACACTGGTTTAAAAGAATATATGTACCCTTATATTCATTGCAGTGTTATTTACAATAGTAATGATTTAGAAGCCGCCCAAGCATCCATCAATAGATGAGAGGGTAAATAAATAAATAAATAAATAAATCTGTGGTACATTTATCCAATTTACTTGGCTATAAAAAGAAGGACCTTTTGCCTGGATGGACCTGAAAAGTATTATGCTAAGTGAAATAAGCCAGTTCCATCGGATTTCACATTTATGTTAAAGCTAAATAAACAAAATAAACTAACAAATGAAATAGAAACAGACTCATAGATACAGAAAACAGATTGACAGTTCTTATGTCGATGTGGGGGCAGCCATCTTGTGACAACATGGGGCAGCCATTTTGTGACATGAGGGCATGATGGTCAATTTTCATATTACCTCTTTATTATATAAAGTGTCACCCCAATAAACTCAATAAAAATTTAAAAATACATAAATAATACATTCATTCTAAAAAAATTAGCTGAACTTTAGCACATATATGATTAATTCATAAATACACATTCAACACCAAGCATTTCCAGAGAGCAGAACTATACATACTATGATTTTACATTAAGTACTATATGAATTTAACTAAAGTACTTTCTAGTGGTATTTAACTGAAATATTAGGTGACTATTTTAATATATCAAATAAATTGTTCCCAGCTCACATCTTTAAGCCTAAGCAGCAAGAATTTTAAGAAATTAATATTTAAAATTTATCTGCAATAACATTTTTGTCAGTAGCAGTAACATTAATCCTTAATCAATTAATTGATTGATTGATTGATTGATTTTTGTAAATCCTCACCTGAGGATATTTTCTCCACTAGAGGCTGGGAGTGTCCCTCAGACCAGCCTGCACCCTCTCCAAGATGGGAGTCCTCGAGAGATGTCCGAGTGCCCATTTAGGCCTAAATGGGCAGTCGGACATCCCTCTCACAATCCAAGACTGCTGGCTCCCGACTGCTCAGCTATCTGCCTTCCTGATTGCCCCTAATCGCTTCTGCCTGCCAGCCTGATCACCCACTAACCACTCCCCTGCCAGGCTGACTGAGGCCTAAATGCTCCCCTATCCAGCCTGTTTGTCCCTAACTGCCCTCCCTTGCAGACCTGGTCACCCCTAATTGCCCTCCCTTGCAGGCCTGGTCCCTCCCAACTGCCATCCCATGTTGGCCTGATCACCCACAACTGCCCTCCTTTGCAGGGCATCTTGTGGTGGCCATCTTGTTTCCACAAGGGGGCAGGATCTTTGACCACATAAGGGCAGCCATCTTGTGTGTTGGAATGATGGTCAATCTGCATATTACTTTTATTAGATAGGATTGCTTTTCAAAGACATTGGAAGGGAAGGAGAGAGGAAAAGAGAGAAACATTGATATGAGAGAGATACAGCGACTGGTGACCTACTAGTTGGCCCCAGTAGACACCATGACAGGGGTGGGGAGTGAGGGGCAACCAAGGTAAATGCCCTTGATTGGGAATTGAACCAGTGATTCTTCAGTGTGCAGGCCCACTCAGAAACAGTGGCCTGAGCTAACCCCTAATTTATTTTATAACTTGATAAAATGGTTATAATAATTAACATTTCAAGCAGCAAGTATAATAATCTAACATATTTTATTAAAATATAATTTGGATTGATTACCCTTACATTTATATTATCTAAAAGAAAAATATTTCTTTCTCTCACTTTTTTTTCAAAGTGATGAAGACAAGGTTCATTTTTAAACATGGTTCACATAACAGGATAAACTTAACCCATCAAAATAGGCCTCCCAAAACAACCACCATGTTTTCTGAAACCCATTATATATTGAAGACAACCTAGGAAATGGAAGCTTTTTTTTTCCCTTAAATAGAAATCTTTAAGAAAAATGATATATTCCAAATTCTCCTATAGTAATTTGGTCAATGTGTTATTGTAAATATTCTCACACTATGGAATAGTTATATGATTCATTCATATACTAACTAGAGACTCGGTGCAGGAAATTTGTGCATGGGGGTGGGGAGCAGGTGTCCCTCAGCCTAGCCTGCACCCTCTCCAATCTGGGACCCCCTCAGGGGATGTCTGACTATTCATTCAGGCCCAATCCCACCAGGCAGTAAGACCTCCCTCTCACAATCTAGGACTGCTGGCTCCCAACCCCTTGCCTGCCTGCCTGCCTGATTGCCCCCAGCCACTTCTTCCTGCCAGCCTGATTTACATCTAACTGCTCCCTTGCTAGCCTGATTGCCCCTAATTGCCCTCTCTTGCTGGCCTGATTGCCCACAACTGCCCCCCCTACCAGTCATCTTGTGGTAGCCATCTATTGTCCACATGGGGGCAGCTATATTTGACCCCATGGGGGTGGCCATCTTGTGTGTTGGAGTGACAGTCAATTTGCATATTACTCTTTTATTAGATAGGGCTAGAGACCCAGTGCATGAAATTCATGCATGTTGGGGTGGGGGGGGTCCCCTCAGCCCAGCCTGCACCCTCTCACAATCCAGGATCACTGGCTTCTAACTTCTCACCTGCCTGCCTGTCTGATTGCCCCTAATTGCCCCCCTTCTTGCCTGGTCACCCTCATCTTCCCTCCATGCCAGTCACCTGTTAATGCCCCCCTGCCAGGCTAGTCACCCCCAACTGTGCCGCCCACTGGCCTGGTTGTCCCTAACTACCCCCCCACCTTCCTGATCACCCTTTACTGTTCCCCCTGGCAGCATGGTCGCCCACCTACCCCTCACCCTTCTGGTCAATCCTCACTGTTCCCTTTGCCATCCTGGTAGCCCCTCACACCTCCCCTCACACCCCGCCCCAATAGCCTGGTCACCCTATGCATCCTGCTAATCAGTTGTTTGGTCACCCCTCTCTAATCCCCCAGATGAGCTGGTCACCCCACGCAGCCTGCTGCTCTGTTGTTTGGTCACCCCTCACTGTCCCTCCCCCCAAACCCCAACAGCCTGATCTCCCCCAACTGCCCCACACCTGCAGGCCTTGTCACATCATGCAGCCTGTTGCTCAGTCATTTGGTTGTCCCTCACTAACCCCCCTGCCCTCGTGGTCACCCTACACAGCCTGTTTGGTCGTCTGTTTGGTTGTTTTGGATGCAACGGTCATTTAGCTTTTTAGATAGATAGATAGATAGATAGATAGATAGATAGATAGGAAGATGCAACCTAGAAACTGTTCTTATAATAATAATTATATTGCTATTATAATGGTTAGTTCATATTGTATGAGTAGAAATGGATAAAGAAGAGAAGAAAACCCTGATATATTACAAATCTTTATATAAGAACACCCTAAAACCGGAGAACAATTAATATCCTTGAAAAGTACATTGCCAATGTGAATGTAGTGAAAGAGGTCCAATTCCTTGCCCAAATTAATGTGATGCCAAGAGACGAGCCTCATTCCTCCCTCTTTTACTTCCTTTGTGACAGATAAAGTGATAAGTGGAGAAAGAGATCTGACTTGGGAAAGAAATAGTACTAAACAAAGAAACAGGGTGCAGAAATACAGTTTTAATTTAGAAACATTAAAAACTCTAATTGAGTAGACTATCAGAATTTTGTTTGACAACATTTATGTGATGCACCAGTTTACAGGAAATGAAATTTGCTAATGACATTGCTGCCTATAACGCAAAAATAAGATTTATAGATGTAAGCTATTCCATCCAATATATCAATAGCAGAGGAATAGGTTCTAACAGACACTTAATATCCTGAAATGCCAGTATAATGTTTCTGCTGTGAGTTGATACAGAGTATATGCATAATAGCTCTTCTTCAAAATTACCCAGTCTTTACCTACAGACGAAAGTAATCAAATTATCCCAAAGTCACATAATCACTTATTAGAGACCAAACGGCTAAGTCCTTTTGGTTATAAGATAAATTAAAGTACATGAGAAAAATTATGCCATGTTTAGTTTCTCCATCCTAAGTAGAAGGTCTTCAAAGATAGAAAAATGTTTATGCTTCAGAAATTATTTATTTTGACTTGGAAATTCTGCAACAAACATATCACACCAGCTTACTTTTCCATTGGTGAAAATTAAAATTGTACAAAAATTATACAGCTTTCATGAGAAGCACCATAAATTATTTCTGAAAAAGAAAAAGAAACAATATCCAGTGTGTACTCCATTTGAGAGATGATATATATTATTATAAATAAACAATTTAAAATTATGAAGATGAGAAACCAAGATGGCAGCATAGGTGAACACCTAACTGCTGCCTCACACAATTTCAAAACTACAGATAAAAGACAGAACAGACATCATCCAGAACTACAGGAGAGTTGGCTGAGTGAAAATTCTACAACTAGAAAGAAAGAGAGGGGCTTAAGGAGACTCAGAGGAGCTGCAAAAAGCTTAGGTATGGAGACACACACATGGAGAGAGTGGGCAGTGGAGTGCCTGGCTGGCTTCCTCTGGCGGGAGGGAGATGGAGACTTCCAACTGCACTGAACCTCTTATCCTATGGCACTGAACCCCAGTTCAGGTGAGACTCATAGCAGGGAAGTCTGGACTGTGAAAAGGGAGGAATGCACAGAAATTTAGGGGGGCTGCTAAAGGGCAGAGTTCTGGGGGCACGCACACCACTGAAGACAGAAGACGGATTGCTGATTGTGCTGCTGGCTTTCTCTAGTGCAGCGGTTCTCAACCTGTGGGTTGCAACCCCTTTGGGGGTCGAATGACCCTTTCACAGGGGTGGCCTAAGACCATCGGAAAATGAAGATATTTACATCACGATGCATAAGAGTAGCAAAATTTCATGGTTGGGCGTCACCACCACATGAGGAACTGTATGCAAGGGTCACAGCCTTAGGAACTGTATGCAAGGGTCACAGCCTTGAGAACCACTGCTCTAGTGGGTGGGAGACAAAGTCTCCCTACTGTGCCACTTCTAACTGCACTGAAGTCCAGTTTAGGGCAAGACCCAGGGACTCAGACTCATACGTGTCCCGGAGCACAAGGGAACCGGAAAGGCAGAGGTCTACAGGCACATGCATGCATGCACACAGAGATGGCTTCATTGATTACCTAGACACACTTGAGACCCAGGGGCCACATAGGGCGGGGCTGACTGGAAGCCAAGGTGGTCTGCTAAGACCTGAGACTCCACTTCATCCAAGCTCAACAGAGAGGCTTTTGCAGTTTTGTAAGTCTTGTATCATAAGGCTGATTCCAACACAGATGTTCTTCCAATATAGTGAAAATGTGGAGACAAAGGAGAAGATCACAAACGAAAGAAATGGAAAAAAGTAAATGACTGGATATAGAGTTCAAAACCACAGTTATAAGGTTTTTCAATAATTACCTAGAAAAGATGGATAAATTTAGTTAAACCCAAGGGGAGATAAAAAAAAGGACCAACTAGAAAATAAACATACACTGAAATAAAAAGTATTATACAGAGACCTAACAGCAGACTAGAGGATCCCAAGAAACAAGTCAACTTTTTGAAAGACAAAGAAGCAGAAAACACTGAATTAAAAAAGGAAGAAGAAAAAAGAATCCAAAAAAATGTGAAGATAGTGTAAGGAGCATCTGGGACAACTTCAAGTGTACCAACATCAGAATTATGGGGGTGCCAGAAGAAGAGAGGAGCAAGATACTGAAAATCTATTTGAAGAAGTAATGACTGAAAACTTCCCACATCTGATGAAAGAAATAGACTTACAAGTCCAGGAAGCACACAGAACCCCATATAAAAGGAATCCAAAGAGGAATACACCAAGACACATCATAATTAAAAGCAAAAGACAAAGAGATAATATTAAAAGCAGCAAGAGAAAAACAGTTAATTACCTACAAGGGAGCACCCATATGACTGTCAGCTGATTTCTCAACAGAAACTATGCAGGCCAGACGAGAGTGGCAAGAAATATTCAAAGTGGTGAATAGCAAGAACCTACAACCAAGATTACTCTACCCAGCAAAGCTATCATTCAGAATTGAAGGGCAGATAAAGAGCTTCTCAAATAAGAAAAAGCTAAAGGAGTTCATCAATACCAAACCAAAATTATATGAAATGCTGAAAGGTACTCTTTAAGAAAAGGAAGAAAAAGATAAAAATTAGGAACAACAAATACTTAACTATCAACAAGTGAATCTAAAAATTAAGTGAATTAAAAATCTGATGAACAGAATAAACTGGTGAATATAATAGAATCAGGAGCATAGAAAGGGAGTGGACTGACAATTCTCAGGGGAAAGGGGTGAGGGGGCTGCAGAGAGAGACTGGACAAAAATCATACACCTATAGATGAGGACAATTCAGGAGGAGGTAAGGGTAGAGGGAAGGGTGGGAGCTGGGTGGAGGGGAGCTATGGGAGGGAAAGAGAAACAAATGTAATAATCCGAACAATAAAGATTTATTAAATAAAAATAAATAAATAAAGTAATCATAAAGGATAGTCTGAAATTAAAACTTTAAAAAATTAAAATTAAAATAAAAAATTATGAAGATGATATTGCTACCCCACATTTTCATAATTTTAAAGATATAAAGGGATTGTAATATAAGAGTGGGTCTTCTATGGCATGATTTCAGTAATATACTATAATTAATTATCAGATTCTATAGGTTGAACCTAGATTTTCTAGCCACAATTCATTTTCATTTTATAATAGTGAGTGTAGTTCCACAGTTAATTCTTAAAAAATTATAATTTCTAGGTGAAAAAAAACAAAATGAAGTCTTTAGCTCTGGAAGCTTTGAAGTACAAGGTTTCAGGAATGACAGAGGTCTAGGATAAGGGAAATAGAGGGGGGAAGTTTCCTTAAGATAATAAAAACTACACAGAACTACCAGGTTTTTGCTATTGGACAGTTCATGGGACAGCATTTTGCATGACACATGACATCAATTTTTTACCAAAAGTTTTTATTTTTATATTAAGAATGATTGGTATATTAGAAGAAATACTGGACTGGAAAATAGTCCCTGGTCTAAATAAAATTAAGACAAAGTGCATATTACCTATATCTTTCACTGTGCCTCACTTTCTTCATATAAAACAGAGTGCATTGGTTTAGAGTTTATTTCAACTTTTAAAAAAATCATTATATCACTAATTTTTAAATGTTAAATGATGCTTGTTTGTTTTACAAACTTTCATTTGAATCTAAGTTTTTAGATTGAGAAACATATTATACTAGAGGCCCAGTGCACAAAATTAGTGCACAGGGGGTTGTGTCCTTCAGCCTAGCCTGCTCCTTCTCAAATCTGGGACCCCTTGAGGAATGTCTAACTGCCCATTTAGGCCCAATCCAACTGCCCTCCCCTGATGGCCAAGAAGAATTGGGCCTAAACGGGCAGTAGGACATCCCTCCACAATCCAGGACTGCTGGCTCCCAACTGCTCACCTGCCTGCCTTCCTGGTTGCCCCTAACCACATCTGCCTGCCAACCTGATCACCCCCTAACCACTCCCCTGACAGCCTAATTGATGCGTAACTGCTCCCCTGCCCGCCTGTTTGCCCCTAACTGCCCTCCCCTATGGGCCTGGTCCCCCTAACTGCCAGTCACCCTCCCCTGCTGGCCATCTTGTGGTGGCTATCTTGTGTCCACATGGGGGCAAGATCTTTTGACCACATGGGGGCAGTCATCTTGTGTGTTGAAGTGATGGTCAATCTGCATATTACTCTGTTATTAGATAGGATAGAGGCCTGATGCATGGGTGCGGGCCAGCTGGTTTGCCCTGAAGGGTGTCCTGGATCAGAGTGGGGGTTTCCTTGGGGTGTGGGGAGGCCTGGGCAAGGGGCTTGTGGTGGTTTGCAGGCCAACCACTCCCCTCAGCAACCCAAGCAGAGGCCCTGGTATCTGGGATTTATTTATTTTCTACAAATGACATTTTGTAGCCTGGAGCAAAGCCAAGCTTCTGCTCCACAGCCATTGAAACTTTGTTGCCTTAAGTGGAGGTCTGGGCCTGCCAGGGTTTGTGGAAAACTTGGCTTCATCCATTGCCATGGGCAACCCAAGCCTCTCTCTTGCTCTCTCTGTGGCCATAGTCATCTTGGTTGGGTTAATTTGCATACTCATTCTGATTGGCTGGTGGGTGTGCCTGGTGAGGGTGGCTTATGAGTATAGCAGAGGTTTGGTCAATTTGCATATTACTCTTTCATTAGATAGGATCATATCTCCCTTCATTCTCCTTTCATTTATTCATTAATTCAATATTATTGACCACCTATTAATGATCGTTCTAATTTCTGTGTTGATATATGGTAGGATGCAAAGTGGAATCAGAGAGACCAGTAAGGAGGCTATATCTATCCTCTTCATGGCTTGTACCAGGATGTTCGTAATAGAGGTGATGTAAAATGGTCAGAATCTAGATCAATCCTAAAGATACAGCCAAGAAGATTGACTGAAGGAATGAATGTAGTGTTATAAGAAAGAAAAACAGGAAAGAAGGAAGAAAAGAAAAAGGAAGGATGGAAGGAAAAAAAGGCAGGGAAGGAGAGGAAAGAAGAAGGGAAGGAAGGCAAGAGGAAGAGGAAGGAAAAGGATATTAGTGTAATTTCCCTTTCTACAATCCCAACTCTTCCCCTTCTAAATACATATTTATTTTTCCTTTACAGGGTTACAATATAACAACAGTTTGTCTTATTTATTTATTTATTTATTTATTTATCTATTTATTTATTTATTTTAATATTAAACAATGTTCCACAATTAAACATTTTTTTGAACACCGTTTTGCCTTATAAAATTTTTTATCATGGCATTCCTAACTATGAATATGATTTTATGTGCCTTTAATTGATTCCATTTTTCCCTCTCAATTTTAAACACTTCAAGTCTTTTTAAACTTGGTAACTTGTATTGCTGCTATTTCATGTTACATTTACTGTCAGTGACCACATATTCTATATATTCCATGTTCTTCTCTGTGGGAAACTTGTTGTGCTTGATAGCCATTTTGTAGTAAGCGCCAGCCACATTAGCATTAACCTCAGGCTAGGTTTCTATTACCCCAAACCCTATCTCTTTCCCTATCTCCTGCATTAGCACTAACCTCAGGCTAGGTTTCTATTACCCCAAACCCTATCTCTTTCCCTATCTCCCAAAAGCCAGGCGTTTCGCCTTAGGGCTAGGAATTTTCGCTAACTTCCTCATTTCCCCTTCTCCCCATAAATACCTTGATCTACTGTTGAATAAACGAGACTTGATCAGAACTTTGTCTTGTCTCCATTCCTTGTGTCTCTTGTCCCTTTCATCCCCACTCCCCCTCTAGGGTCCTCGTTGACTTAACCCGCGGGTAGGGACACTTCTCCCTCCTTCCTTTATATCCATTGTCCTGAGTCTGTCAAACTTTCAATCAGCAACTTGGTCATATAAGAGCCTGCCTCACATAGACACACACAATCATAAGTATGATCAGAACTGATTTTTTCATTGCTTTTCACTCTGCCTGTCCCATCATTCTCATGTCCAAAGCTGACCTTCAGCTTTTAGAGGCTTCAATTTGAAGAATTGTCCTAATTATCTGAGACCTCACATTTCAAACATTCATAACAGAGGTGCTCTAAAACTTATCTCACAGAGCACCGAGCCCAGGGTGAATGCACAGAAAGGTACAGCCAGTGACAGACAAAGCTGAAAACTTGTGAGTACATCAATGGAGCCAAAATAACTGTGGCTTCCATCTGTTAACATGTTTGTATTTACCTCATTTTCCCACAAGTACTTCTCTTTACTTTCCACTCACACTGGCAAATCTCAGCAGGCACTGAGTGGTTGGCATCCATTTTCATCTTGTAGTAGCTCTTGAGTCTCCATTTTCTAAATAGCATGATATTACAAAGACAGTTGCCAAGGGCAGATTCTAGCCCCCAAGAAGCTTTTGAGTCTTTCCATCCTCCGCAATTTTTAGTTTAACTGCTCATATTGGTGACAAGTGTCTGTTGATGTCAAAACCCTTGAGATACACTTTTTCTTTAACCAGCTGCTGTATTATCCTTGTTTTAATAGTTTAAAAATAATTTTTGTCTAATTATTTTAACAAAATACATACATGGATTGATAAATTGGGGGAAAAAAACTCAAAATGAACTATGTAAGGATACATAGATGCATCACTCTACAATATCTTATTTTTTTAGTCTACTATCTAAAGTTTTACATATGTCTCCTTTTTCTGTGCTTGACCTTCCCTCCTCCCCCATCCTGCCATTCCCACCCTGAGCAAGCCCCCACCGACCCAGTGTCTATGTCCATTGGTTATGCTAATATGCATGCATACAAGTCCTTTGCTCTCTAACCGCCCCCTCCCCTGCCATAAGTCTCTGAATCTATTCTTGTTCATCAAATTATGTTGATCATTATATCCCACATATGAGTGAGATCATGTGATATTTATCTTTCTCCAACCAGATTATTTTGCTTAGCTCTCCAGTTCCCACAATATCTTTTGAATTAACTGTTGTTTATCAAAGTTTCAGCTTTATCATATCAAACCATAGTATAATGTAATGCAAAAATATAGACCAGAAATTAAAAATACAAAAAAAATCTACATTCAAAATCACAATTAGATGTGAACAATGCATGCTGGTTTTCAGTTTTCATGCACTGAAAAGTATATTTCATATACTTGCAAAATATTTTAGTCCATCCAATAGAGCAGCTTTTGATGGCAACTGGTTAATAAAAAGGAATAATTCATAAATCAATGTGCGATGAGCAGAGGAGAGAGTCTTCAAAAACTTGCAGAGATATTTTTAAGGCAGGTTTAATTACAAAGTTTTCCTCATATTGCCAATGGATGCAATATTATTTGTTAATTTTTCTCTTCCACTTATATTAAATTCATAGAGATTTCTGTAGTTGAACAGCTTTTCAGATTTAACATGGGATATCAACTGTACACTGAAGGTTATTTTTTTTCCTTTAGCACTCTATGTGTAAAAGTGTTTGAGAAGGCTTATTCATTCACCAATTTACATTAAAAACACAAAACTCTCTGTGTTTACAATCCACCAAGAAATATAATTTCCTACTTTGAATAATTGCTAATTTCATCTCAATCATCTCTTCCTAAAGCAAACCTTGAGAAAGCAAACAGCCTAACAATGTGTGTTCAATACAAGGGATGGAGGTGCCATATGTAACACTGCTTCAAATTCTCATGAGAGATGTTCAGACATGGCAACTACTCTGGGTGATCCCAAGAGAGACCTAGTAGATTATATTCAATCAGTTATAAGGCTAGACCATCTAGGTAAGACTTTCGGGAGATTTAGTATTTTTCCAAAATGAAGAATATGTGCAGTGTATTATCAAAACTTACCCCTTGAATAGATTACTAAATATTTCTGAGCCTTAGTTTCCCCATCCATGAAACAAAATTATAAAACAAAATTTACAGAGTTGCATGGGTTGACTAGGAAAAATAAAGAAAAAAATGTGATATGAGAAACAAATGTCATAACTAGCTATAATAAGCAAATGACAGTAGTGTTTCCTCTTAGCTAATAAGAAGTGTCCTTCATTTAAAGGGTAGGACAAAGCTATGGTCTGATAATTGACGAAACAATACAATTAGGACATAAAGTTCTTTTCATGCATCATTCTGAATACCCTCTGTTATGTTCTCCAGTCCTGGTATTTATTCTGATGTAGGTTTAGCTAAAATTATATCTAGAGTTGTGGACAATTTGAGTTCCTTGTTATGTTATAATGATTTTGAGAGCTAATAGAATTTAACAATATAAATGGTTTAAGAGGAACTAGTACTGTAATGCTAAAAACAAACTTAGGATGAAAACCTTAATAAGAACTAGCATTTAGAAAACTTAACACATGTTAAGAAGAATATACCACCCTGAAATATGCTGCTCTGGCATGTGAATTATTGTAAGCTTAAGGCAAATAGACCCAGCAGACTCAAGAAGAACATTTACATCTCCCTGAACTTCCTAAAAGAATTTAGATAGGGGCCTATACCAGAAAGAGCTATTACTAATGATAACTTTTTTATATGAAAGACCTGTCTACATGGCAGGAGAAACTTCTAATTATCAAACATCTGTTCCTTTTGTTATCTGATGAATTAAACCTCCCCTGCCCTTTGAAGCCCAGGCCCCTATCCCATTCCTTAGTTCAGGATGCATATAAGCCTCAATTGTCCAACTTGCCCTTGAATATTTGGGCTCCCATATGTACAAAATTGTATTTGTTTTTCTCCTATTAATCTTTCTTATATCAATTTAACTATTAGAGCAGCCAAAGAACCTAGAATAAAAAGCATGAAATACCCTCCCTACAATAGCTAGATAAATAAATCTAATCACTTTCTAAAGATAAATTAATTTAGAAAATAATTATAACAGGATGTTAAGTGGATTTTTTTCTGTTATCCTAGAATTATGACTAAGATCCATACCTGAAAATAAAATTCACATCTAAAGAGATGTGCAATAATTCAGATTCAGGACCAACATTTACTAAGTAGGGCATAGCTGGCCCCACTGCCCTCTAATATCAATACCAGGACTCCTACCAAGAATTTCTCAATTAGGTCCATTTTATGTAAACACAGTATCCAAACTATACATTTCTGATTAGATGGGGCTGGTCTTAGTCTGTTGTTAGAAAGACAAAAGCAGAATTTTTCCTACAGTGGTTGACTCCAATAGCATAAATACGTGGGGCATGGTGAGAGAAGCTGAGGGTTCACTGTGAGGTTTTTCCTGGTCTACAGAACATAGTAGAAGCTCCTGTAAGTAAATGGTCAATAGATTCTTATTTTTTATAAAACTTGGGCCTTCAGTTAGCCATGGGGACTCTATCTCAGCAGATAAATTTCTTCTCAGGGTTCATATCAAATGAATCTTTCTTCCTCAGTTCCACAGAGGTCTTTTAAAAAATGCAGATTTCACAGTGAGAAAGATTCCTCAGGGAAGTATGAGATAGATGACCTTTCCCTTACATGACGAAAGGTCACCAATTAATCAACTATGAAGATTAAAGGTTCTTACAGGAAGAGGAGGCTACTGTACAGCACCCAGAATCTTTGCAAGAGTTGCTGATTAGCTTAAATAAACAGACTTAGCCAGGACCAACATGGAGCTCAAACTTAAAAAGGTATAGCTGTTTTTGTTTTGTCTTGTTTTGTTTTGTTTTGTTTTGTTTTTAAGTTGAACTGTTGACGTGGATACATAACTATGGTTTAAAAAAAAAAAAAGATGTATTTTCTTCCCAGAATACTAACAGGTTGATAAATATTGTGGTCAATAAATAATAACTTTAGAAAATTATTATTTTATGTGTTATAATTGCTATGGAAGTCATCTGATTTAAAGAGAAATATCATTTTTAAAAAGTTATTTTTATTGTTGAAAGTATTACAGGTATGCCCTTTTATTCTCCATTGACTCCCTCTATCCCTCATCTGCCCCTCCTATGTCCATGGGCTCTGCATATATGCACATATGTTCCCAGGAAAATCTTTCTCCTCCCAAGAATTTCCCCTCCCCCTACCTTCCATCTGAATTCCATCAGTCTATTCCATGCTTCTATGTGTCTGGATCTATTTTGTGTATCAGTTTTATTCTGTTCATTAGATTCCATATATATCTTTCTCTGACTTGCTTATTTCACTTAGCATAATACTCTCCAGTCCTCCCAGTGTGTCTCAAAGGATAAGAGATCCTTCTTTTTTACAGCTGTATAGCATTCCAAGGTGTAAATGTACTGTGTTTTCCCCTACTAAAGCTATAATTAAATTTTAAAGTACACAGTAGTCTTCCTTTAAAAAAAAATATCTGAAACAAAATCATCACATTGATGATAGTTTGATAGTATTTTCATATATCCATTTTTCATTCAATAAGTGAACTGCTTTTCTATTTATGACAATTACATTGTTTATGAGCTAAGTTAGACCAGCAAGCATATTTGCTATAGAGTTTTCAGTGATCTGTAACCCTTCAAAAACACTTGTCTCTTTGAACCAGGTACCATAAACATGTTTATCTTTTCTTTCAATGCCAAGAAGCCCCAAATGAATCTGAGTAATTGCACACCTACTTCCAACTTAAATTTAATCTTTAACATTCTAGTATTAATACAGTAATAACATTGATTTTATTGTAATGAACAAAAGATGCCAATAATTTTTGCTATAGTTGCTGGTCTCAAAGCTAACACATTAATGATGAACAGATAGGTGGTAAAGATCATTAATTAATTCATTTAACTCTTTAAAAATTGTTATGAAATCTCTGGAATATTGTGATACATAAGTTATATGAATATATATATTGCATATATATGAATATATTTGGCCTTTTTCCACATTTCCTGGTTACTACCTCCCTTAGAACCTTGAGATTTTCTGAGCAATGAGAGGAATGGCAGTTACTTCTGCAAGAATATTTCCTGAAATCTTTTCAGAGTCATATAGCTGAAATGGTTGTCTTATTATTCATAACAAGACCCTTTCCACCACAAGTGGGTTATATTAATGAGATGACTTTAGGGAAGCACCTAAGGACAGGGACCGATTTCCAGGAAAGCCAAGCCTGAATGGAGGGTTGGAACCTTTATTCCCACTCCCTGATTTTTGTGTGGCTGGAGGTTAAATCAATCATTAATAGCTAATGATTTGAACTATATGATGAAGCCTCCAATACAACGGTTTTCAACCTGTGGGTCGCGACCCCTTTGGGGTCTAACGACCCTTTCACAGGGGTCGCCTAAGACCATCTGAAAATGCAGATATTTACATCACAATGCATAACAGTAGCAAAATTTCATGGTTGGGGGTCACCACCACATGAGGAACTGTATGCAAGGGTCACGGCCTTAGGAAGGTTGAGAACCACTGCTCCAATAAATCCTAGAAGGACAGGGTTTGCAGAGCTTTCTAGTTGGTGAACATGTGTATATTTGGGCAGAATAACATGCTTGGAGAAGGTATGGGAACTCCTCATATTTTTCCCTATCCATCTCTTTCATTTGGCTGTTCCTGAGTTATATTCTTTCATAATAAACATACAATCTAGTTTCTCTGAGTTTTGTGAACCACTCTAGCAAATTAATCAAACTCAAAATGGGGTCCTGAAAATCTCTAATTTAGATTAGAGTAGAAAATAAATAGAGATACAACCTGGACTTGTGACTGGTGTTTGAAGTCCAAAGAGGAGGTTGTGAAAAACTCTAATCTGTAGCCAATGGGTCAGAAGCACAGATACACATCTGAAGCATGGGACAGTTGTGAAAATCTGACCCCTTAACTTGTGGTATCTGGATGTTATTTTCAATTGGATAGTGTCAGAATTGAGTTAAATTGTAGGACTTGCAGCTGGTCTAGAAGTGCTTGCTTGGTGTTATAGAAACCTCACACTCCTCCACATATTGGAAAAGGGTACTAGAACCCCCTAATCACATTTTAGCACAATGTTCAAGCTTGGTTCTTCAGAAAATATAATCATTAATTAACTAGACAGAAATCATGCTCTCAATGAGCTTACAATATAGAGTCATCACAATATATGTATCCAAAAATATGATGCAGTACTAGAAAATTTTAAAAATGACAAAGAAATACCAAGAAAACATTTGGTAATTCAGTGGAAGAAAAGATCATTTATGGCTGGTTGGATTCATTCATTCATTTCAGTAAAGATTACCTTATAAATGACTTTTTTTATCACAATAGGTAAATTTAAATATAGTCAACTTCTGACCACATTACCTGAGCTTATTTTTAATATTGAATATAACTCCTTCTATAAGTAATATGGTCAAAAACATATAGGAAACTTATTTTTTTAATATAGGAAACTTTTAAGAAATGTTATCAAACCACTTAAGACCCTACTAAATTGTATGAACAATAATGGTCATGATATTAAATTTATATTTTATATCTATCTATCTATCATCTATCTATCTATCTATCTATCTATCTATCTATCTATCTATCATCATCTATCTATCTACATAATAGAATAGCAGGTTATGTATGTACTAGAAGCCCAATGCATGAAGAATTGTGCCAGAATAGGCCTTTCTTTCTTTTGCTACTGGTACCGCCTTCACCCTAGCCAGAGCTGCTTTTCTGCTCTGGCCTGGAGCTGCCATCTTTCTGCATTCTTACACTGCTCAGAGGCCCGGAGCAGCCAAGGGTGGTGCGGAATACCCTGCCTCTGGCTGCTAGGTGCCTGCATATGCACTTTAACCTGTCATATTTGTTGGGTTAATTTGCATATTCACTCCTGATTGGCTGGTGGGCATCACGAAGGTACAGTTGATTAGCATGTTACTCTTTTATTAGGTAGATATATGTGTGTGTATATATATATATATATATATATATATATATATATATATGATATTTTAACATTTATATTTTTTAGTTCATAAATCATGAGTAAGCTACCTAAAAGAATCAAAGAAAATACCTGAATAATATTTTACATGCATCTAGAGAATTTTGTTTCACCTTCTCATTTTCTCCAAAACTGTTTTATACTCTTAAGACAATTTGAAAAACTATCTACACTAATAAAAAAGTAAGATGCAAATTGACCATACCTTCATGACTCCCATTAGCCAATCAGGAGTATGCAAATTAACCGAACAAAGATGGTGGGTTAATTTGCATATGCAGGTGCTCAGTGGTGGGGGACAGGGTGGGATGCTTGCATAATCTCTATGGCAACGATGCAGGTGTTCTGCACCATCCCTGCCACTCTGGATCTCTGGGCAGCAAGGAAAGGCGGAAAGGCAGTTCTGGCTGGAGTGAAGGTGGTGCCGGCAGCCAGGGAAAGCAAAGCCCATTCTTGCACAAATCTTCGTGCATCAGGCCTCTAGTATCTTTAATAATATTTGATTACCAGACAAATATAATAGAGTGAAAGGTCTCATAAATATGCTTATTAACATTTGTTAATAGAACATTTTAAACTTTCTATGAAGTATCTCTACATATAAAAGCCTAAGTGACTGTTATGACAAGACAGGCAGTCAGTGCAGGAGCTGCCTCCTAGTGGTCAGTGAGCTCCCATAGCCAACCTCCCATAGCTGGTCAACTTCCTACAGTCCCTTACTTGGCCAGCCTGCCTGGGTCATTGGCCAGGCCAAGGAATCCCAGCCATGCATGGATTTGTGCACCAGGCCTCCAGTTTAATATAATTGCCTCAATATTTGCAGGTAAGACTTCTAATGGAAAGCCAACTATAGAATACTTACAACTTATCCAATTATTTCTCCATCTCAAAAAAATTTTAATAAAATTTTTCTCTGAGTTCTCTGAGTACAAGATTTTTACATTAAAATGCATCTTGAACTCTGATATATTAAAATAATCTAAAATAGATTTAAAGTATATAGTTGTTTAATATTATATCTAAACCAGTAACTCTCAAATATTTTTTAAAATTCTACATGCAACTATTTTCCTATCACATAGATAATTAATGATAACTCTTAAAGTACTTTTTTTATTATTATTATAAATACACTAGAGGCCCGAGGCATAAAATTCATGCACAGGGGTAGAGAGGTGTCTCTCAGCCCAGCCTGCACCTTCTCCAATCTGGGACTCCTTGAGGGGTGACTGGGTCAGCAGAGGAAGGCAGTTGGGGGAGACCAGACCTGTAGGGAAGGATAGTTGGGGGGCACAAGACCTGCAGGGGAGGCAGTGGAGGGGGCATTTTAAATGGGCAATTGGACCTCCTTCTCACAATCCAGGGCTGCTGGCTCCCAACTGCTTGCTTGCCAGCCTGATTAACCACTAACCATTCCCCTGCCAGCCTGGTTGATGCCTAACTGCTCACCAGCTGGCCTGATTGCCCCTAACTGCCCTCCCCTGCCAGTCTGGTCACCTCTAACTATACTCCGCTGCAGGCCTGGTCATTCCCAACTGCCCTCCCTTCCTGGCCTGGTCAGCCCTAACTGCCCTCCCTTGCCTGCCCTAACTGTCCTCCCCTGCTGACCTGGTCACCCCCAACTGCCCTTCTTTGCAGGCCTGTTTCCCCCCAACTATCCTCCCCTGCAGGCCTGATCCCCCTCCCAACTGCCTCCCCTGAAGGCCAGGGTCCCCTCCCAACTGTCCTCCCCTGCAAGTCTCATCCCTCCCAACTGCCCTTCCCTACAGGCCTTGTCTCCTCCAACTTCCCTCCTCTGCTGGCCCAGTTATCCCTAACTGCCTCCCTGCTGGTATGATTGCCCACAACTACCCTCTCCTGCAGGCATGGTCTCCCCCAATTGTCCTCCACTTCAGGCTTTGTCCCTCCAACTGCTCTCCTCTATAGGCCAGGCTCCCCCAACTGCCTTCCCCTACAGTCTTGGTCTCTACCAACTGCCATCCCCTGCTGACCTGGTCTTCTCCAATTGCCCTCTTATGCTGGCTCTATCATCCCCAATTGCCCTCCCTGATTGCCTAATCACCCACAACTGCCCTCCCCTGCAGGCCTGCCCCACCCAACTTTCCTCCCCTGCAGACCTGGTCTCCCTCAACTGCCCTCCACTGCCAGCCCCATCACCCCTAACTGCCCTCCCCGCTTGCCTGATTGGACACAACTGCCCTTCCCTGCAGGCCTGGTCCCCGCAACTACCCACTCCTCTGCAAGCCTGGGTCTCCCCCAACTGCCCTTCTCTGCTGGCCTGGTCACCCCTAACTACCCTCCTCTGTGGGCCATCTTGTGGTGGCCATTTTGTGTCCACATGAGGGCAGCCATCTTTGACCAAATGGGGGCAGCTATCTTGTATCTTGGAGTGATGCTAATTTGCATATTACTCTTTTATTAGATATTGTATATACAATGACACTTATAATTTAAACATTTTAAATATAATCTTCAAAGCTCTGGAAAGAAGGCACAAAGAAGCCACTTAAGAAAATGATGTAGATCACTGTATAAGATATGTAATTCATTTTCCTAGAAATGTATGAAAGGATGTTATAATAAATTTAGATTTTTGTGTAACTTATTCCATAATGACCATGTAGGTGGGTGATTATCCTATTATTTTAAACTCTAGTTAATGACTAATGCTAGATTCCCTCAGAGGATCCTGAAAAAGCTTTGAGAAAGACATCTGGCAATATTGCTATAGTAAATAGCAACTTTGCCTAGTAAAAAGTTGAAGTCAGCTAGCCCTATTTTCAAGTCCCCTGTTTACCATCTTCATGGTTTTGAGTAATTTTATTTTTTTTCATGGCTTTCATTTTCTATCTTCAAAATGGAATAGGACTACGACCTCAATTTTCATGGAGTGGTATTTGTAATGATTAAATGTTATTTTTATGTTTAATGTAGGAGAATAAGCATTTGAGTAGTCCTTAAGTACACATAATGAGGATGGTGATCATTCACTAGGAGAAATAAATATTATCATTGCGTCAGATCCATATTTCCAGGTTACTTTTCAAAGAATAGAGAAATTTGCATTTTCAGTGGCAGTATATATAAATGTCCATTTTATTGTGTCCATTTCAAAATCATTGAGCTACATAATTTTCAAAACATTTGTTGCCTAGCCAATTGCTCAGTGAACCTGGAAGTCACAGTCTGATTTGTCAGGACACATCCCCAGTAGTGGGTGGGCAGGAGGCAGCAGATTCAGTTATCTCTCATTGATGTTCCTATCTCTCTCTCTCTCTCCCTCTCTTTTCCTCTCTAAAATCAATAAAAATTATTTTTATAAACCATTTGTTGATTTGGTGGTTAAAATTTTTCTTTCAAAATTAGTGAGATAGCTTAATTTTTCAAAGGCTCATTAAGTTATTGGAGTAAATTGTTTCTTTACATATTTGGTATATTTACTAACTGTAATACATTTTTATACTTATTTATTCAATACATTAATAACTTGTTTGTCAATTTTTTTAAATTGGGTCAAAAGTTTTGAAACAAATAAATGAATAAATAAATTTTAACATCACAAAAGGTTGAACAAAACCTTTCCATATCACATACTTATTTTTTACAAAATTTTAAAAATTAGTTCTAAAAAATAAAGACAGAAAATTTATGTAAGACATCTTAAAGTGACATTTGATTTGCATTTTAATTTAAAATTAATACATTGATTATAATAATTTCAGTAATATGAAGGGCTTCAAGTTTACATTAAAAAACTTTCCATAGGTCATTTTTGTCTTATAAATTCAGAAACCCTAAAAATTGTTTATTGAGAATGAAGTTTATCTAATTGTGAGTTTTAAAATATCAAGTCTTTCAACTATACAAATTCAGTTACAAACCAAGTGATTCATTATGGCTAACTGGGTTGGTGAGGAATTTTAGGTTAGTCATTGAATCTGCCTATGCTTCTGTTTAATAGAGAGCTAAAAATTGACTTTATGTTCTACAAATAATACTCCAATTAAAATAAAAGAATATTAAAAGGAAAGACAAAGATATTAATGCAAAATTACTAGTGTTTCTTAGAACGCTTTTACTTTTGTAATTATTTTATCAAAACTTTCACAATTTAAATTGTGATTACTTATAAAATTAGAAGTATCTTTTATCACTAATTCTGATGTATAAAATTTTGGGGTAGCTATAAATGTTACAGAACCAGAAGCATTGAAACAAGATAAACCAAATACTGACAAGTATGTTTATTCTTATGGTATATATCAATAGAAAAAATAAAAAATAAATAAAAGGCAATACAATGATTATTTTTGTCTGTTATTATTATAGTAAATATTCCTTTAAGGAAGACTCCACTAAAATATTCTCTTTTGGGTGCTATTTGCAAAAGTTAAGTAATTATCCAACAAGCTCTACTTGGGAGACACAGCAAACAAACTGAGCACAGATGAAAACAATCAAGGGCCAGGAGACCTGATAGAGTAATTATTTGTTTGTTTCCTTGGTTAATAAGCTTTTGTTGATTTTAGAAATAGAAGGGAAAGAGAAAAACATTGATCAGTTTTCTCCTGCATGCATCCCGACCAGGGACCAAACCCTCAACCTGGGCATATGCCCTAACCAGGAATTAAACTCACTACCTTTTGGTACACCTGAGGACTATGCTTAACCAACTGAGCAACACCTGACAGAATTTCTTTCTTTTTCAACGTTTTTGTTTGTTTCTTTGTTTGATTTTTAGAGAGAGAGTGAAACATTCATTTCTCGTTCCACTTTTTTTTATATGAATTATTTTGTTTTATTTTTTATTCAATAAATCTTTATTGTTCAGATTATAACAATTGTTCCTCTTTTTTCCCCCCATAGCTCCCTTCCACCAGGCTCCCACCTTTCCCTCTGCCCTTACCTCTCCCCACATTGACATTATCCACAGGTGTATGATTTTTGTCCAGTCTTTCCTTGCACCCCCCTCACACTTTTCCCCCTGAGAATTCTCAGTCTATTCCTTTTCTATGCCCCTGATTCTATTATATTCACCAGTTTATTCTGTTCATCAGATTATTGATTCACGATTTTTAGATTCACTTATTGATAGTTATATATTTGTTGTTCCTAATTTTCATCTTTTTTATTAATTATTTATACATATCTCTCCATTTCCCCCCTTCCTCACAGGCATATCCCAACCGCCAAGTGTCTATGTTCATTGGTTATGCTTATATGCATGCATACAAGTCCTTTGATTGATCTCTTATCTACCTCACCTAACCTTAATCTTCCTGCTGTAATTTCACAGTCTGTTTGATGCTTTACTGCCTCTGTGTCTATCCTTTTGTTCATCAGTTTATAAAGTTCTTTATTATCCACAAATGAGATCATGAGATGCTTCTCCTTCATTGACTGCCTTATTTCACTAAGCATAAGGCTCTCCAGTTCCAACCAGGTTGCTGCATATGGTAAGAATTCCTTCTTTTTAATGGCAGCATAGAATTCCATTGTGTAGATGTACCACAGTTTTCTGATCCACTCATCTGCTGATGGGCACCTAGGCTGTTTCCAAATTGTAGCTATTGTAAATTGTGCTGCTATGAACATAGGGGTGCATAAATCCTTTCTGATTGGTGTTTGTGATTTCTTAGGATAAATTCCTAAGAGTGAGATTACAGGGTCGAATGGGAGATCCATTTTCAGTTTTTTGAGGAAACTCCATACTGTTCTCCACAGTGGCTGCACCAGTCCGCATTCCCACCAACAGTGCACAAGGGTTCCTTTTTTTCCGCATCCTCGCCAACACTTGTCGTTTGTTGATTTGTTGATGATTGCCATTCTGACAGGTGTAAGATGGTATCACATTGTCATTTTGATTTGCATCTCTCGGATGATTAGTGACTTTGAACATGTTTTCAGGTGTCTCTTGCCTTCCTTCTGATGTCTTTCGAAAAGGTACTATTTAGGTCCATTGCCCATTTTTTTTTATTGGATCGTTTATCTTCCTTTTATTAAGTTGTATAAGTTGGCTGTATATTTTGGAGATTAAACCTTCATCAGTGATAACATTTGCAAATATGTTCTCCCATACAGTGGTCTTTCTTGTTGTTTTGTTGATGGTTTCTTTTGCTGTGCAAAAGCTTTTTATTTTGATGTAGTCCCATTTGTTTATTTTTTCTTTGGCTTCCATTGCCTTTGGAGCAGTATCAGTGAAGAAGTTCTTTCGGCATATATCTGAGATTGTGCTGCCTGTGGATTCCTCTAGTATTTTTATGGATTCCCTTCTAATGTTTAAGTCCTGTATCCATTTTGAGTTTATTTTTGTATTTGGTGTAAGATGGTGGTCTAGTTTCATTTTTTTGCATGTATCTGTCCAATATTCCCAACACCATTTATTGAAGAGGCTTCTTGGCTCCATTGTATCTTCATGGCTCCTTTGTCAAATATTAATTGAGCATAGTGGTTTGGGTGGATATCTGGGTTCTCTATTCTATTCCATTGGTCTATATGTCTGTTCTTGTGCCAGAACCAAGCTGTTTTGAGAACAGTTGCTTCGTAATATAGCTTGAAATCTGGTATTGAGATCCCACCTACTTTATTCTTCTTTCTCAGAATTGCTGTGGCTATTCGTGGTCTTTTTTTGTTTCAGATGAATCTATGAAGAATTCTTTCTAGGTCTCTGAAATATGTTGTTGGTATTTTAATGGGTAGTGCATTGAATCTATAGATTGCTTTGGGTAGTAGGAACATTTTAATGATTTGATTCTCCCAATCCATTAACATGGTATGCTCTTCCATCTGTTAATATTTTCTTCTATCTCTTTTATCAATGTCCTGTAGTTTTCTACATATAGGTCTTTTACCTCTTTAGTTAGGTTTATTCCTAGGTATCTCAATGTTTTTGGTGCGATGGTAAATGGGATTGCTGTTTTAGTCTCTCTTTCTATAATTTCACTATTAGTGTATAGAAATTCCACCGACTTCTTAGCATTAATTTTGTATCCTGCTACATTGCCGAATTCATTAATTAAGTCAATTAGTTTGGGAATGGAGTCCTTTGGGTTTTTTATGTACAGTATCATGTCATCTGCAAATAAGGACAGCTTTACTTCTTCTTTTCCAGTTTGGATGCCTTTTATTTCTTCTTCTTGTCTAATTGCAATGGCTAGTACTTCCAGTACTATGTTGAACAGGAGAGGTGAGAGTGGGCATCCCTGTCTTGTTCCTGTTCTCTAGGAGAAATGGTTTTAGTTTTTGCCCATTGAGTATGATGTTAGCTGTGGGTTTATCATATATGGCTTTTATGATATTAAGGTATGCTCCTTCTATTCCCACTTTGCTGAGAGTTTTTGTCAAGAAAGGGTGTTGCATTTTGTCAAATGCTTTTTTTGCATCAATTGATATGACTATGTGATTTTTATCTCTCAATTTGTTTATGTGATATATCACATTTATTGATTTGCGGATATTGTACCATCCCTGCATTCCTGGGATGAATCCTACTTGGTCATGGTGTATGATCTTTCTGATGTACTGCTGGATCCGATTTGCTAGAATTTTGTTGAAGATTTTGGCATCTATGTTCATGAGAGAGATTGGCCTATAATTCTCTTTCATTGTGTTGTCTTTATCCGGTTTTGGTATTAGGGTGATGCTGGCTTCATAGAAGGTGTTTGGAAGTGTTCCTTCTTCTTGAATGTTTTTGAATAGTCTGAGGAGGATAGGTTTTAATTCTTCCTTGAATGTTTGGTAAAACTCTCCTGTGGAGAGGGAGAAAATGGCGGTGGAATAAACGGATGCGTCTGGAGCTTTGTCACTGGGCAGAGGGAGAGAGAGCAGCTGAGATTCACTCTGTGAATGTTTGTTGGCAAGTTAAGAGTCAGTTATCCTCCAGGAGAAGTCGGGAAACTGCTGGACAGGGCTCTCCTGGCCAGGCAGCCCCACTGCCAATGGGTTTTTGTCAGTCGGAGCCACCAGCACGAACTGGGAGACTACGTCATCTTGCAGAGGGAGGTGGATGTCTGCAGCGGTCTGAAAGCTGCAGCTGAAGCACCCACCGAACAGCCATGGACCCAGAACACGGCTCTCCAATCGGCACAGACATGCGGCGGATTTAGAGATCCACACAGCACACGGAAAGGTCAGATTTCGCGTTGGATAAAGTGAGGTCTCCTGCCCCGCAGAACAGAGAAGCACACACTGTGGGAACCGGGCTTCGGGAAAGCTGCATTTGGAGAGGTCCGTGGAGGTGGGCCAGGGAATAATCCCTAAGTGTGGAGGCAAACTCTCAGAGCTGTTGACTGAGGGGAGCTCTGGAAAACAACTCGTTTTTATCTGAGGCAGAGGGACAGCCTGGGAGTTATTACAGTGTCCTGGCTGCAAAATCCCCACAAACGGGTTTTGAGAACCACAGAGTAGCAGGATCTGAGCACAGCTTAGAGAGGTCCTGTGCTTTGTTTCAGAGGTCAATTCTAAAACACTGCCACCCAGTGGATGACATACTAATTGACTCTTGCATAACCACAAAAGAAGAAAGAGATTAAGACACCACAGTGGAACACAGGGAACTGCAATACCTTCCCTACTGTGAAACAGGAGAGCCAAGCAGAATAATAGTGGAAGTGAATGGCCATTCTATTTTTTTTCTTTTTCTTTTTTTTAAATTATTTTTTATCTTTCATTTTTACATATTTTAATTAAAAACTATTCTTTTTCTTTCCACCTCATTTGATTTTACCTTTTTAATTATTACATTTTTGTTTTCACCTAATTTTTATCTTTACTTTTTTCTTCTTCTCCTCTTCTTAAAGAGTACCTTTCAGCATTTCATATAATACTGGTTTGGAGTTGATGAACTCCTTTAGTATTTTCTTATCTATGAAGCTCTTTATCTGCCCTTCAATTCTGAATGATAGCTTTGCTGGGTAGAGTAATCTTGTTTGTAGGTTCTTGCTATTCATCACTTTTAAATATTTCTTGCCACTTCCATCTGGCCTGTATAGCTTCTGTTGAGAAATCAGCTGACAATTGTATGGGTGCTCCCTTGTAGATAATTAACTGTTTTTCTCTTGCTAATTTTAATATTCTCTCTTTGTCTTTTACTCTTGGTATTTTAATTATGATATGTCTTGGTGTGCTCCTCTTTGGATTCCTTTTATAGGGGGTTCTGTGTGCTTCCTGGACTTGTAAGTCTATTTCTTTCACCAGGTATGGGAAGTTTCAGCCATTATTTCTTCAAATAGGTTTTCAGTATCTTGCTCTCTCTCTTCTTCTGACATCCCCAAAATTCTAATGTTGGAATGCTTGAAGTTGTCCCAGAGGCTCCTTACACTATCTTCACACTTTTGGATTCTTTTTGCTTTTTGCTTTTCCAGTTAAGTGTTTTCAGCTTCTTTGTATTTCAAACCTTTGACTTGATTCTTGCATTCCTCTAGTCTGCTGTTAGATCTCTGTATAATATTTTTTTATTTCAGACAGTGTATGTTTAATTTCTAGGTGGTCCTTTTTCATCTCCTTTTGGGTCTCACAAAATTTATCATTCTTTTCTAGGAAAGTCTTGAAAAACCTTATAATCATTGCTTAAACTCAATATCCAGTCATTTGTTTTCTTCCATTTCTTTTGTCTGTGATCTCTTCCTTTGTCTCGGCATTTTCTCTGCTTCCCTGAGTTGGTAGAGTAGCTTTGCTAGGTGTCCTATATGGCCCAGTAGCTCCGCCTCCCTATTTACCTGAGGTGGACTCTCTTGGTACACCTTTTTATGGACTGTGTGTACAGCTTTGTTGTAGTTAACTCTTGATTGTTGTTGGTATCACTGGGAGGAATTGACCTCCAAGCCAATTGTTTGTGAGGATCAGCTGTGTCTACAATGGGAGAACTTCTGTGCTTGCTTCAGCCTTATGATACAAGACTTGCAAAATTGCAAAATCCTTTGGGTTCGGCTTGGATGGGCAGAGTCTTAGGGCTAAGCAGACAGCCTTGGCTTCCCATCAGCCCTGCCCTACATGGTCTCTGGGTCTCAGTGTCCCTTGGTAATCGCTGAAGCCTTCTATTTGCATGCTCGTGTGCCTCCAGACCTCTGCTTTTGCGGCTCCCCTAAGTTTCTGTGCACTTCTCCCTTTTCACGACAGTCCAGACTCCCCTCATATGAGTCTCACCTGGATCTGGGGTTCAGTGCAGTCAGAATTGGGGTACAGTGAAGTCAGGGGTTTCTGTCTCTTTCCCACTAGAGGAAGCCAGCCTGGCACTCCGCTGCTCATCCTCACCACGTGTGTGTCACAGTACCTCAGCTTTTTACAGCTCCTGTGAGTCTCCGTGAGCCCCTCTCTTTCCTTCTAGTTGTAGAATTTCCACTCAGCCACCTTTGCTGTGGTGCTGGATGATGTCCATTCTGTCTTTGGGCTGTAGTTTTGAAATTGTGCAAGGCAGCAGCTTAGGTGTTCATCTTTGCTGTCATCTTGGTTTCTCCCTGTTGTTCCACTTATTTATGAATTTATTGGTTGCATCTTGTATGTACCTGACTGGGGAACAAACCCACAACCTTGGCACACTGTGACAATGCTCTAACCACTGGGTATCCAACTACAACCTGATAGAGTAATTGTTAATAACTGACTTTTCTATCAACAACCAGCTACCAACAACTCCTACATGTACTTCCCCTCCAGCCAGCCCTACTCCCATTCACCCCCCACAATGATTGGGGGCAGGGCCAGCCTTCAAACCTCAATGGCCCCACCTCCTGGCTAGTCCCAACCCCAATAGCCCTTCCACCCTTGGGGTGGGCCAGCCTGCCCCACCAGTGCACGGGCCTCTAGTTTTAATATATAACACTTTGGCATTATTTCCGTTTTGTAGGATTTTTTTTTTCATTGTAACATGTGCTAATATGTTCATATTTCTCCAGGACAGCTAATCCTAGTCCATTTTAAAAATGAACAGTGTATTTTCATTAATTAAGCATATTTCTCCCTAATCATTTCAGCTGTAGCTGACTCATAATGTAATGGAACAAATTTGTATACAATGTGATTGGCTCTCCTCCTATGGACTGGTCTTTGCTAGACTGAGATACCTGAAGTCTATAGAAAATCTTGGAGTATTGGAGATATCAAGAGGAGTTTTGTCTGTAATATGTGCATCTTGCATAACTATTTATATTCCTGGAAAATAATTAAAAATATTTTATATTTCTGGTCCAATATGCAAATATAGTTTTATCTTCTATTTATGCAGAACCATAACCATTCAATCAGATAAATGTCCTTCTACTTAAAGCCACAAGATATATAAATTCCATTCTTATTCTTCTAGACCAAGAAAATGTTTTACAAATGTTAATTATTATTATTTTGTTGTTAATCCTTACCCAGGGATATTTTCCATTAAATTTTAGAGAGAGTGGAAGGGATGGGAAGACACAGAGAGAAAGAAACATTGATTGCCTCCCACACACCCAACCATGGCTAGAGATTGAGCCCACATCTGGGATATATGCTCTTGACTGGAATCGAACCCCGGATCTCTCAGTCCATCTACTCTTTCTACTATGAGCCCATACCATCTAGGGCAGGTAACTAATTTATTTAAATGTGCATTGCTAGAATCTTAACAGTGCAGTGGAATTACAAATCCCTACAGCTGTCAGCCTCTACACCGATAGTTTCCAGCAGCAGAGATGAGCATAGATTAGCTAAATCCAAAACATAATGAGAGGAATAAAAGGCACAACAGAAGAAAACATACTCATAATCTGATGAGGTTTTGTACTTACTAAATCAGAACATCCAGACTCTGCCTTTTGAGAAAAGCAAGTTCACGTGAACTGCAGTTCCATGCTTAAGAATTTACAAATAGATTTTTCTTCTTTAATTATATCTAATTTAGTGTAGTAAAACTGTGCATTCTCTGGTTTTGTGTCCTGGCATTTATCTTTTCCTTGATACCCACAAGACATATCTGACTATTTGGGACTCAACAATGAAAGAAAATGTAAAGTTTATTGGCAGATATTGTTGAAATATCTTGAAGTATTTCAAGTTTGTTTGTTTTTTTAATCTGTGAGTCTACTTCCACTGAAAAGTCATTTGCAGATGTGCACTAAACAGCATGAGAAAATACTGTAAACATGAAATCACATCTAAGTCTTAAACCATTTTGAATTTAGAGTAAAAACTATGTTGTACAAATTTTCTCATATCCCTTTAGTGACTTAACTCCTTGGTTATTCTAAAAGTTCTATCAAAAGTTAAATTAATCCTTGAAGGACTATTTTAAGGCCTAAATTATAATAGGAATTCCTTCCCTATGTAGATTATGTTGGATATTATAATTTTAACTAAGAGTTTTCTTTATTCATTGAGACAAGAAAATTAGGACTACAAAAGAAAATAGATCAAAAGTGGTAACTAAAACTATATACTGATTTAGCTATTTGAGTTAGAAAGCATGAAGTGAGAAATAGTCTATTTCTGGACCAGGAAAACATCTATACTAATATAAGGGTAATATGCTAATTAGACCAGACAGACTGGATGTATTTTGGACATCCTTCCAGACAAAGCCGCAGTGGCTGTGAGGGTTGAGGAGGGCTGGGAGCCAAGGGCTGGCAGTGGCAGCAGCAGCGAGGTGATGGGAGCAGTGCTTTCCCCTGGTCGCATCCCACAGAAGGAGGCCTTCAGTACGACATCCACTGAGGGCTCCCAGACTGTGAGAGGGAGCAGGCCTAGCAGTGCGCAAGTTTACGTGCACCAGGCCTCTAGAACATACATAAAGATGAACCTGGAACATGTCCTAGCAAGCATGTAAGTTGCCAGAACCAGGCAGATAGGGCTGCTTCTGGTCCAAGGTGGGGTAATTATAGTTTCAAAAAGTATCATGACTACAATTGATAAAAATATAAGAAATGCTTTGACATCCATATATTCACAATGATATCAACATAAGTTACTAGAACCAACTAAAATTTGTTAGTTAGAACCAACTTTTTACATTGAAAATTAGTAAATAGAAGAAACATATCATGTGATTCTGGATAATGAGGCAGAGTTCTTTAGTAAGGATTCCTGCTAAAAATATGAAAGAAGAAATAGAATTAGAATATTGCTATTTTGCAATCCTTATAAAATAATAGATTTAGGTAATGATTATCAGTGAATTTTACTGGATTAAATATTTATGGGGAATTTATAATGCTAAGTAAGGGTGAATTTGAGCATCACTAAAAGTGGCTTCCTGATATGATCCAGAATAAAAAATCTGAACTTGATTATGATCAATCCTCTGGCTATAACTGTCAGTTTATACATAATAAGTGACAGCAGAATAAGTTGCATGACACCAGGAGAAATCACTCAGTCATCCAAGATGTGCAACATTCTACAAAACAAATGAATCACTTGACAAATCAATGACATTCACACACACACACACACACACACACACACACACACACACACACAAGCAGGCATGCACATGTGCATGCATGCAGATTGATGTGGTCAATTACAGATAAAAGAGTCAACATAAATAAAAATAATGTGTGGACATTGGCTCTTGACTTGGACAAATCAACTCTTCAAAGATATTTTAGATTTAAACAGGAAAACCTGAATAGGAAACCAGTATTAGACTATTAAGGATTTTGTTATTGTAATAATAGTGTTAAATGGATTACTACTTATTATGGTTGAATTGTGTCCCCTCAGCTCCCACATGATAAATTGGAGTCCTAATCCAAATACTTCATGATGTCATCTTATTTTGAGAGAGAATTTACAGAGAAAATCAAGTTAAAATAAGATTATTATGTGGGCCCTAATCCAAAAAGACTGATGTCATTAAAGGGGGAATTTGGACAGAGACTGACACACATTGAGAAAAATGATGTAAAAGACACAAGAAGAAGATGGTGATCTATAAGCCAGGAGAGACATGGAACAGTTGTTTCCCTAATGCCTTCATTAGGAGCATGGCGCTGCTGGAACCTTGATTGCAAATATTCATTCTCCAGAATTATGAGAAAATAAATTTCTGTTCACCCAATTTGTTATACTTTGTTATGGCAGCTCTAGAAAACTAATATACCACGTAAATTTCTTTATTAGTTGGAAATACATTATGAAACATTTACATGAGATGGCATGACATGTGAGATTTTTATTAAAATTTCCCAAAAATGTGTGTTTACAGAAAAACACATAGGAAATACAATTAGAAAAGTTCTTAACTATCAAAAACTGACTTAGGGTATATAGGGTTAATCATACTATATTGCTTTATTTGGTTTAAAAGTCCAGAAGAAAGATTTTAAAAGGAGGAAAAAGTACAAAGTCAATGTTAGAATTAGACATGAACATGGAGTTGAAATTAAGGCTGCTTTTCAGAACTCCATTTGAACTTGTATATATAGCCTTAAAGAGCAAAACAAAAGACTCTAGCCAGAAAAATTGAAAATTTATATCCAAATCTATGTCTTTTATAATGTAGATAAGCTTCATTTAATAATTTTGAAAAATTATACAAAAACTGTAAAAATTTAAACACTCAGATACTTTACAAAATGTCCCTCCAATATTTCAAGCTCCCAACTGCCATCTACATAGCTGTTATAATATTATAGACTATGTCCTCTATGCCACACTTTCACCCATTTGACTATTCTGTAACTACAAATTTTTTTTAAAGATATTTTTATTGATTTCAGAGAAGAAGGGAGAGGGAGAGATAGAAACATCAATGATGAGAATCATTGATTGGCTGCCTCTTCATGCCCTCCACTGGAGATCGACCCTGCAACCCAGGCATGTGACCTTGGCTGGATTCGAACCTGGGACCCTTCAGTCCACAAGCCAATGCTCTATCCATTGAGCCAAACTGGCTAAGGCTATAACTACCAATTTATGCTTCTTAGTTCCCTCAACTTTTTCATCCGGCCCCCGCAACCTGTTTCCTTCTGTTCTCTGAATTATATGAGTGTCTAACCAATGTGCTGTATAACTGAAAATGATACAAAATAATATAGTGTAGTAGTGGTGTTAAGTGGGTTACTGCTTATTGTGGTTGACTTGTGCAAAGTATTATTTTTAAAAAATTAAAAAGATGGCAGAGAAGCCTCAGCTGCCTGATTTTAAGCTTCATATTCTTATGGAACCCTAGTATATACATATGTAATTAAGTTTGGTTAATTTTTCCTATTTAAAAATCCATGACCCATAAAAATTAAATATATTTTAATTTTTTATGACCCATAAAAATTAAATATATTTTGTATCAATTATAAAATATTAAATATAAAAGACACTTTTGTATATACATGTTATTTTATTAAAAGCATTCCTGAGTGCTTGTGGGGGGTGAAGAAACATAAGCCCCCTTTAAAATACTATAAAAATTCTAACTCATCCTGCAAAGTAACACTTAGCTATTTATCCACATTATGATAAAGGGATACAGTGAGAACAGGTAGACCAGTCTTTCTTTCTTTACATGTGAAATACAAAGTTGTCCTAAAATTTATTGATAATCAACACAGTAAATAGGTGTGTTCCATATCCAAAATTAGTTTCAGGAAAAACCAATGGATCAAAGAGAAAGATAAGCCTTAGATACGTGCTTTTTTTAAAGCCACATTTAGGAAACTTATTAAAAATAATCCTATATAAGGAATATTATTAATAAATTGTCATCACTTCCTACTATATATCTCAACCTGATCCTAAATTCTTATTCCTTTATTTTGTCTTTGACTGTCTGTAATATGGAACATGGCTGAGTAGTACTGCTATTTAATGCTCTATTTATCTTTTTTTTTTTTTCACTATTTCCCTGTGATTCTTTTTTAGAATTCACTGAGCTTTTACCCTATTTGTGAACACTTAGTTCTAGGTTTTGTTTCCAA
>JAAGEH010000032.1:27762724-27849099 GCA_011751065.1 Lasiurus cinereus
AAAATATATGATGCTCATTCATACAGCTGAGTGGCATGAAGTTTAATGATTATTCTATAATAAAACTAACATATCTGAAGTTAAAAATTAAAAGAGACAAAGGACCAAATTACTCTAAAAAAAAATCTAAGCAACCTCTTTCAAGAGTTTGATGTGTTAAGGATTAGTGATTCATTATTTTGCAATCTCCACCTGAAATTTCTTTTTGAAATAAGTCCCAAAATTATTCTTTGGACATATAAATTGTTTGGAGATATCACATATTATAATATAATGTGATAAAATGTAAGAATGGCATTCGTCTTGGTCATGCTATATTTGAAGACCTAGAATAATGACTGTTGCCTCAAGCACTTAATAATGTTTATCGAGTGAATACATTAATGTGTAAGTTAATTATTTAGATTATTAAAAGTCATTCTAGCAAAATAAAAATACTAAGTACTATTATTTTAAAGATGCAGAATAATCACACCCTTATTTAAAAATAAACTCCAATTTCAACCTACGTTACGGTCTCTTGAGACAATAAAACAATTAATGGCGGAATGTAATTTGAATTCAAATCCACAGTCATTTACAATGGACTAATTCTTAATTCCTAACAAGGCCTTCACTTATTCTATGTATTTCCATTATGTGTCCTCTTTACTGATTCTATTTTTGTTGAACTTAAGTTTAGAAAAATAACAATCCCTTTACTCGTGTGATTATTGAATGAATAGAACAGAAATGCTACACAAAGAAAACTGTTCACAGTGGAGTGGGACAAAATTATCATTGACCAAATGGCTTATAGTAGAGATAAGACATGCACCTAAATAACTAATAAAACGTAGAAAGTTTTAGTGATGAGAATTTTTAATGATTGGAGTTCAGTAGATTATGATTACCTAGAATAATCAATATATTCTCTGATGAATAGAATTTCTGAATTAAGTGATTGGGCAACTGGAGTTTGAATGTCAAATTGGAGAAGACATCCAATTAGAATGACCAGCATGAGCAAAGTCATAGGGCTCACGTTGATGCATAAGATATAGAGTAAAAGAAATATGGAAAATTGATAAAGGACACAGCTAACTGTTCCCTCAAAAATTTATTTTACCCTTGGCCACCCACTTAGAAACTGTATTTCCCAAACTCCTTTGCAGCTAAATGTTGTCATTTGATCAATTTCTTGTCATGACACATAAATACAGATGCTGTGTGAAAATCACTTTTTGATGCTTTAAATGAAATTCTTGCCCTGATTGATTTTTTTGTTGTTGTTTATTTGATTCTCTTTATTTATGTTTTTCATGTGCTAGAAGTTTTGACATTTGAACAAGCTTCAATAGCACATATGAGGCCTAAACGAGCAGTAGGATATCTCTCTCACAATCCAGGACTGCTGGCTTCTAACCTCTCGCCTGCCTGCCTGCCTGCCTGATTGTCCTTAACTGCTTCTGCCTGCCAGCCTAATCACCCCCTAACTACTGCCCTGCCAGCTTGATCGACACCTAACTGCTCCCTTGCAGGCCTGATTGCCCCTAACTGCACTCTTCTGCAAGCCCAGTCACCCCTAACTGCCTTCCCCAGCAGGCCTGGCCCCTCCCAACTGACCTGATCACCCACAAGTGCCCTCCCCTGTTGGCCATCTTGTGGCAGCCATCTTGTGTCTACATGGGGGAGGCCATCTTTTGTGTTGGAGTGATGGTCAATTTGTATATTACTCTTTATTATGTGGGATTATGAATTTGTAATATTAACCTAGGGGAAAAAAATGGAGATTGGGCTACTTTTGAATTAGATAACACAGAATAAAGAAAATAATTTAGAGAGGAAATTATGAAAAGAGTTTATGAAAAAATATATTCAATAATAAGTTAAAATTTTAGAAGAGAAAGTAGCAAGAAAGCCGGAATGAAACTTTAATTTAGAAAAAATTTGCATAAAAATAAATTAAGAAAAATAAGCTCAGTGTGACACCAATTGTAAAGAGTAGTACAAAACAGGCTAGACACCAATTGTAAAGAGTAGTACAAAACAGTAAAGGAGAGGACAGAATTTTACATATCTATGTTTGATCCTAAATAAAAAAAGAGCTGATATACCTCTCACTTGAAGTTTCTTTCAAGTTTCTATAACATGTTAGCTATATATTATCAGACAGTAGAAGAAAGGTTTGAATAGTGACTTCAACTTTTCCCTAGTGATGTTATTCTCTTAGTGTTTTTCTTTATGCCTAAAGGATTTTTTCCAGATAAAAGTCACATAAGTCTTATCTTCAGTGTCAGAACTGTGTAAATACTTCATACCAAAATTTTGTTGCTGCAGAAATTCCATCAGTGTCTGAAGAAAATTAAATTTAGGCTTAAGCTCTCTAAGTTTATTGCCTAGGTTGCTCATTACTCCATTACAACACAGAATCAGAGGGCTGAAACAGTGATTGTAAGTCTAGTGTAATCCAGTTCATCATCATGCTTGAATGCTTTTACACCTCTCTTGACAAGACTTGCCTCTAACTAAATAACACCAGATACTACTCGATATCAGTGAAACAGATACCTATTTTTGAATGGCTCTATGAGGAAGTCTTCCTGATATATTTGTGTAATCATTGGGAAGGTCCCAATCCTATCTAATAAAAGAGTAATATGCAAATTGACCATACCTCCACTACACTCACAAGCCACGCCCACCAACCATGCCCACCAGCCAATCAGATAAAGTATTCAAATTAACCCAACCAAGATGGCTATGGCCACACAGAGAGCAGAAGGGAGGCTTGGGTTGCCCTTAGCGATGGAGGAAGTCCAGCTTTCTGCAAACCCTGGCTTGCAGGCCTCCAGTTAAGGCAACAAAGTTTCAATTACTGTGCAAGCAGAAGGCTTGGCTCTACTCCAGGCTACAAAATTTCAGTTGTAGAAAATAAATAAATCCCAGATCCCAGGGCCTTCGCTTGGGTCGCCAGGGGGCATGCCGGCCTGAAAACCACCACAGGCCCTTCTCACAGGCCACCCATGCCTCAAGGAAACACCCACCCTGATCCAGGACACTCTTCAGGGCAAACCAGCTGGTGCACCAGGCCTCTATCCTATCTAATAAAAGAGTAATGTGCAGATTGACCATCACTCCAAAACACAAGATGACTGCCCCCATGTAATAAAAAAATCCTGCCCCCATGTGGACACAAGATGGCCACCACAAAATGGCCAGGAGGGAAGGGCAGTTGTCAGGGACCAGGCCTGCAGGAAGGGCAGTTGTGAGCGATCAGGCCTGCAGAGGAGGGCAGTTGGGAGGGACCAGGCCTGCAAGGGAGGGCAGTTGAGTGCGATCAAGCCTGTAGTAGAAGGCAGTTAGGGGTGACCAGGCTGGCAGAGGAGGGAAGCTGGGGGTGAGCAGGCCTGCAGAGAAGGGGAGTTGGGGAGGACACCAGCTTGCAGGGTAGGGCAGCTAGGGACAAACAGGATGGCAGGGGAGCAGTTGGGCATCAATCAGGCTGTCAAGGGAGTGGTTAGTGGGTAATCAGGCTGGTAGGCAGAAGCAATTAGGGGCAATCAGGAAGGCAGGCAGGTGAGAAGTTGGGAGCCAGTAGTCCTGGATTGTGAGACAGATGTCCGACTGCCAGTTTAGGCCCGATCCTACCTGGGCAGTCGGACATCCCTCAAGGAGTCCCAAATTTGAGAGGGAGCAGGCTGGGCTGAAGGCACCCCCCTCACCTTGCACTAATTTTATGCACCAGGCCTCTAGTATAATAATTTCTTTACAATATGACTACAAATAGTCAGCTGTGTCTTGTATAAGTCTTCTTTTCAAACTAAAATTTCCATCCTTAAGCCATCTCTCGTATAACTGTTTGTTCTACTTTTATCATTTATTATGAAGCATTCATCTGTATTCTCATGTTTTGCACACACTGAGGTTTACAAAGTTCAAAGAAACTTTGATCAGTTCAGAAGAGTTAGGAACTGTTGTTTTGTCTATGTTAAAACTAGTTCAATATTTTGATGTCCTCAAATCTTACATGGACCCTCCCTTTATAACAAAGCACAATGACAACATTATAAAATTAGTAATTTCAAATTATAAGGTCTTTAACAACATAATGCTACTACTAGGTATGTATGCAGTTAAATTTTTATCTGAGCAAAATATTTCATATTAATTTTTATTCAATTTCACCTTGATTCATTCTATTATTCCAAACTGAGGAAATAAGTGCATCACAATCTTATACCAAGATTATTCATCACTGCTTTTCTGTATATTTTATTTATGCTACCAATCTCTTTAAAAAAATAAACAAGAATTTATAAAAAGACAAAATGAAATTTAAACAAGGAAAATGCTAGTAAAGACCTCCCTCAAGGGTGATGTGTATCAATTAGTAACATCTCACGTACAGTCATTTAACCTGTTTATAAGATTAACATATATTTTGACATTATTTCTCCACATTAGTCAAAATTATTTAAAAAGTCATTTTGTTATATAATGTTCTTATATAGAAATATATCATATATAACATTATTGGGGGGGGAAACTTCAGCATTTCAAGTCTAGTTAAAATAAAAATAAAAAAGAAACAAAATAAAACAATAACGTAAGAAATTGAGTTATTAATGCATGACCTATTCTTAGTGCATATACACTGAATGGCCAAATTATTATGATTTCTGAATGCACCTGGCCACTCAGAATATATATCCTGGTGCATTAATTCATGCATGGATGGGGTCCAGCCTGTCCAGTCAGGGGGAGGCAACATGGGCAGTTAGCTGGCCTGCCTGCTGGTCAAACTCCTTCCTGGTCAAAGGGATAATTTGCATATTAGCCTTTTATTATATAGGATATACACTGAGTGGCCAGATTATTATGTGTTCAGAGATCATAATAATCTGGCCACTCGGTGTATGCTGCTTCAGTTGTTGAGTCTCTTTTAAAGTACATAATCATCCAGTTCTTAAGCAATAATAACAACAACTCTAATATCAATGATGGTACTAATATAAGTATCACTATTGTTCAACTACATTTTTTGTGTTTTTAATACAAATAAAAAATTTTCTAGTGTATCTCCAATGGTTTAGTAACTCCCTAAAATTACCTCAGTAATGTAAAGTTAATTAGTGCCAGCTAAGTATATCTTAATTTATCAATTACCTCTATTTTCTTTTTTACCAGTAAATTTTCTGATTTTTTTTTTTTTAGTATGAATGAGAAATCAAATGGAAAAAAAGAAGGGAAGACATCAATCCTTTATGCCTGTTTGTATAAAAACAAAGTCTCTAAGTATGAATGAGTTAAGGAAGGTTGTTTTGTTGTTTCATTGTTTTTGGTAATAATTTTTATTTGAATTTTTGAGTTCTGATGGGTAACTTAGATATTGTGATGGCACAATAGAGGTGGAAATAAGATAAATATAGATATATATAAATAATAATCTTGAGCTTCAAAGGACACAGCTTTCTTCAGGACTCTGGAGAAGCAGTTAAAATGATTACATAGATAGGTTTCTGTAATAGAAAATGAGTCATTGAGGGCATGACAGAAAAAAGAGAGAGAAAGTAAGAGAGTGGTTAACATGTGTACAAGAGAGCAGAGGAAAACAGAAATGTCTAGATAAGAAAGAATTTAGTCTACCATATTTTCTGGCATACAAGATGACTTTTTAACACAGGAAAATCTTCTTAAAAGTCGGGGGTCATCTTATAGGGTGGGGGCTGAAACTTTTGAGCTGGATGGAGAACCTTTGGTGGGGGGAGCTCAAAAACGGCCATGGCCACATCCCCACCTTATGCGGCGACCATATGAAAGCAGCAAGGGTGGCGCTGTACAAGTACGGTAGAAGAAAATCCACTCACCAGGATTCGTGGAAAGAAATGACTTAACGCTGTCCCAATGACGAGGTGGCGGGGCACTTCACCGGGAAGGTGTAAGTGAAGCGCGGAGCAAGCTGCAGGCGTCCGGGATGCCCGGGGTATGGAAAAAAGAGATAGAGTGGGGCTATGCCCAGAAAAGCACGCCTGCCTCTTTCACCCCTCTGGCCCACCCTTGTATCCTATTACCGTACCTCCTCCTCTGCCTCTCAGATCTCGCTCCTGGGGACTGCAGTGAAGCGGTGCAGGCATGTATGTGCGAGATATGAGAGGCAGAGAAGGAGCTATAGTCTACTGGTCTGGGATATGTTCAGGGCTCATTTAATTCCCAGCACCAAGCAAAGGCTTGCAAGACTAAACACAGATGGGGCAGTTATTCCTGTCAGATTGACATCATTGGTACAGCCACTGTATGTGTGCCTAAACAAGCCATTTAAAGATCGCATTCAGAACAGTGGAATGAATGGATGGTTAGTGGTGAAAAGTCATTCACAAAAGGAGGAAACATACATACTCCACAGTTGGATGTTTTGTGCAAGTTTGTCATAAAAGTCTGGAATGATATTGATGCAGAAACAGTAATCAAGTCTTTCAAGAAGTGTGGTATATCAAATTCATTAGATGTTATGGAGGATGACTACTTGTGGCAAGATGAAGAGGAAGCCGAAGCTGAGACCATACCATCTGATATGGAATTCAATCCATATGATGACTGCCTTACAAATGTATCACAAGATGTCACTGATGTACTTATGATATCAGATGACGAACAGGTAGTTTTATATGGCAAGTATATTCCAAACACTGGAAAAGTCGTCTTATACACCGAAAAATATGGTATGTTGAATAACTGGGTAGACTATCATAAAGAAAAAATAGATGAGGCTCTGCTAGGTAGGGTGGGACTGGGTGTGAAGATATCCAGTAAAACCCTTGGAATATTTATTCTAGAACTAAGAAGAATGAGTTACAGATATCAGTTTTGGGATCATAAACATAGTGGTGACTCCTGAGAGTGGGTAAGATCACTCAAAGAGAGCTGTGTTTCACACAGAGAAGGGAAATTCAGGGAGCATCTGTATTTCAACAGTTGGAGGCAATGAAACATGGCAGTGCTTGACAGACAGTGACTCAGACAAAAGAGGCAGAGTGCTCCTTGTTTAACCTCTTGCTCTAAATAAGAAACCCAAAAGGCTCTCTGGTTAACAATTTTACAAACCTCACCTAGTTTTGGTCTTTTGCCTCTCTGATATTAGCTTGACAATTTTGTGCATTTTTATTTATTTCTTTTTCTAACTCAATATTTCTTTTAGAAATCTGACATTATCAGTATTGCATCAAATAGTCATATTTTCTTTAATTGTTCCTCCTCCCCCTTTGCCTTCTGGAGCAAAGAGAGTGAAGACATCATCTAAGTGATGTAAGGATAAATGGGAAGCATCTGACTTCCCATTGCTATTGCCATCAAATCCTAACTCCTTGCTATTGTAGGTAAGTCTTTACCTGAATTGGCTCCTGCATCTCTGATCTCATCACATTTTACCATTTGTCAAGTATGGTTTCCTCAACTCTGACATGTGCCAACACATACCTACCTGAGGGATTTGCACTTCAGTTCAAATGTTATTTTCTTGGTACAGACATCCCTCTCTTAGCTAAAGCAAACAGCCAGCCTCCTACCACTCTCTATTACACTGACCGGTCTGAGTATCTTTATGACAGATATCATTATCTATAGTTTTCTTACTTTTATTGGTTAGCTTTGTCTCTACCAATCCACATACACACATTAACTCCTTGAAGCAAAGACCATGTTTCACTCGGTGCATCTTCAGATCTTGACCAAGCAAGAAGAAAACCCTCAGTAAACAAATCTCATTAAAACAAATTAATGAGTGAATTTTGAAAGACTGTACTATAAAATGAGTATCAAATATGTTTTTAGAAAAATATAACCACTTACAATATGGAAATCTATAATAATAAAAATGTAATATGTTAATTAGACCAGGTAGAAAAACAACCTTCCAGATGTCCTTCAAGATAACCTTCCAGGAGTCCTTCTAGAAAATTTTCTGGACAAAGCTATGGCTATGAGGGCCAAGCCCTCTGCACATATTTTGGGCATTAAGCCTCTAGTTATTAAATATTTTTAAAAATATGATTATGTGCAGCTAATAGGTAAATGACTTTTGTTTTTGTCATTTATGTTTTGTCATTAATGTTTCAATTCTAATAGACCTAAAAATGACATATATTTTCTTAAGAATAAAAATATTTACTGTCTTATTATATAAAATTGTTGAGTACTACAAAGATGCAAGAGATAGAGGAAATAAACACAGACCACAGATACACAATCATGCTTTTAAAGTGGAAATATCAATGCTACTGATAAAACAATCAGTTTAAGCATGAAGCTATCTTCATTATATTTCATATGTAGGAAGAGCATTAAAGTAGTAAAAAGGGAGGGGAGAGAAAATGGTGGCGGAGTAGACAGATGCATCTGGAACTTTGTCCCTGGGCAGAGGGAGAGAGAGCGGCTGAGAGTCACACTGGGAGTGATTGTTGGCAAGTTAAGAGTTAGTTATCCTCCAGGAGAAGGTGGGGGACTGCTGAACGGGGCTCTCCCAGCGCCACTGCCATGGGGATTTTGTCTACTGGGGCCACCAGCTCAAACGCGGAGACCGAGCCATCTTGCAGAGGGAGGTGGATGTCTGCGGCAGTCTGAAACCTACGGCTGACAGAGGCACCCACAGAGCAGCCAGGGACACAGAGTACGGCTTCCCAGGCAGCGCGAACGCGCAGGTGGCAGATTCGGAGATCCACACGGCGTACGGAAAGGTCAGATTTTGCCTGGGTCAGGGTGAGGTCTCCTACCCCTGCACAACAAAGACGCGCACACTGTGGGAGCTGGGCTGCGGGAAAGCTGCCGCTGGAGAGGCCCTCAGAGGTGGTCAGGGCGTGATCCCTGAGTGTGAAGGCAGACCCTCTGAGCTGTTGACAGAGGAGAGCTCTGGAAAACGACTCGTTTTTATCTGAGGCAGAGGGACAGCCTGGGAGTTATTACAGTGTCCTGGCTGCAAAATCCCCACAAATGGGTTTTGAGAACCACAGAGTAGCAGGATCTGAGCACAGCTTAGAGAGGTCCTGTGCTTTGTCTCAGAGATCAATTCCAAAACACTGCCGCCCAGTGGATGACACACAAATTGACTCTCGCATAACCAAAAAAGAATAAACAGATTAAAACACCAAGAGGGGACAACAGGGAACCGCAATACCTTCCCTACTGAAAAAGAGGAGTGCCAAGCAGAATGATAGTGGAGGTGAAGGACCATTCTATTTTTTTTCTTTTTTTTCTTTTTCCTTTTTTCTTTTTTTTTAATTTTTTTTTTCATTTTCACATATTTGAATTAAAAGACTATTTTTTTCTTTCCGCCTCAATTGACTTTACCTTTTTAATTATTACATTTTTGTTTTAAACTAGTATTATTAATTATTACTAGTACTTTACCTTTTTGGGAAAAAAACAAGTATCATTTTGTTTTTTCTATTTTATTTCGGGATTAGAGTTCTACATTCTATTTTCATCTTTCCTTTAGCATAATTTTACTCCAACTCAACTCTGTCTTTATGCCAACACTTTCCTCCTAACTTTCCCCATTTTGCTGTCTTGTTTCTCTTTCCCTTTTCCAACTTTAGATTCCCCTATTTTTCTCTTTAACTGGTTAAAATTTCACCCCATTTATATATCTAATTTCAAATCCCCTACTACAAGTCCACACAAACCTCTCTCTTCTTGTCTTCACTACACAAAAAGTTGTTTTTTCCCTATGTCCTTTTGTTGCTATTTGCCTGAAAAGTGATTATATCCATTTTTTGAAATTTTTTGTGAGATTGTTTTAGTTTATTCTACATGTTTTATTTTGCTTTTTGCTTGCTTTGTTTTCTACCTCTCTTTTCCTTCACCTCCCACGATACCAGTTGCTATGTGCAGTTTGCCTTAATCTCTGGGTACTGGTTGCTGGACTTTATTGGGATTAGTGCTGTTCTATTGGAGTTGTCTCCTGACATCTATATTTTGTTCCTCTTTTCTCTCTTATACACTTTCTGTTCTCTCTGACTTTTTTCTTTTCATCTACCGTTCTCCTTCTTCTTATTTTTATTTTCTTATTTTATTTTATTTTATTGTTCATTATTTATCTTTTTTTTCTCACTCTCCCAATTTGATTTTGGCATTTCTTTCTTTTCTTTTTCCCTCATTTTCTTCTTCTTCTTTCTCTATTTACCCCTAACTTGTCTTTCATTGGTGGACACCTTATTTGTGATTATTAACATCTTGAATACATTTCTACTCAGTGCCTTGTGTGCTGTATCTGGTCGTGTTGTAGTTTGTGCCTTTCAATCAACGTAGGAGAGAGAACTACATAACCAGACACCCAGAGAAGAAAGACCGTGGGCAGAAAAAGAAACAGCCCACATAAGACAGAAAGGCAGGTTTCACCAGAAAAGGAAGTAAACAAAATAGAAGCAGAAATAAGCCTGCCAGAGAAAGAGTTCAGAGAAATGATCATAAGGTAGATGAAAAGAATGGAAGACAAATTCGACAATATGATTAAGAGCCAAGAGGAAATGAAGAAGAAGCAAGAAGAAATGCACAGAGAAATAAAAAATGACATTTCTTCTTTAGAGAACTCAATAGAAAGCATCAAAAGTAGACTAGAAGAAGGAGAGGGCCGCATCAGTGAGCTAGAGGACACGGTAGGAAAAAATATCCAAGTACAGCAGCTTCTAGAAAAAAAAGTTAAAAAGCAAGAGGAGAGGCTAAGGGAACTTTGGGATAACATGAAACAAAACAACATCCGCATAATTGGGGCTCCAGAAAGAGTGGAAACTGAACAAGGATTAGAGAAAGTGTTTGAAGAAATAATGACAGAAAATTTCCCCAATATTGGAAAGAAAAAACCCACACAAATTCAAGAAGCTCACAGAGTTCCAAGCAAAATTAAACCCAACAAACCGACACCAAGGCACATTATAATTAAATTGGCAAACACCAATGACAAAGTAAGAATCTTAAAAGCAGCCAGAGAGAAACAGAAAGTTACCTACAAAGGAACCCCCATAAGAATAGCTACTGACTTCTCAACAGAAACTCATCAGGCCAGAAGGGAATTGAATGAATATACAAAGTCATGCAAAGGAAGGGTCTGAATCCAAGAATACTGTACCCTGCAAGACACTCAATCAAAATTGAAGGAGAAATCAAAAGCTTCACAGACAAAAAAAGGACTAAGGGAATATATTACCACCGAACCAGCAATGCAAGAAATGTTAAAAGGTCTGCTGTAATAAAAAAATAAATAAAAAATAAAAATAAAAAATAATAAAAAAAGAGGAAGCGAAGAAGGAACTCGGGGGTAAGGACTAAAAATGGCAACAGATAAGTACTTATCAATAATAACTTTAAATGTAAACGGATTAAATGCTCCAATGAAAAGACATAGGGTAACCAATTGGATATGAAAATATGATCCATATATCTGCTGTCTGCAAGAAACCCACCTCAGGACAAGAGATGCACACAGATTGAGAGTGAAGGGATGGAACATGGTATTTCAGGCAAATGGAAATGAAAAAAAAAGCTGGGGTTGCAATACTTATATCTGACAAATGAGAACTCAAAGTTAAGGGCATAACAAGAGATAAAGAAGGCCACTTCATAATGCTAAAGGGAACAATCCAACAAGGAGAAATAACTCCGGTAAACATATATGTACCCAGTATAGGAGCACCTAAATACATAAAAAAACTCTTGGAGGATATTAAGGGAGAGATTGACAGCAATACAATCATAGTAGGAGACTTTAATACCCCATTGGCACCATTGGACAAATCCTCTAAACAAAAAATCAGCAAAGAAACATCAATCCTAAATGACTCACTAGACCAGATGGAATTAATTGACATCTTCAGAACATTTCACCCCAAAGCCACAGAATATACATTCTTCTCCAGTGCACATGGGTCATTTTCAAAGATAGATCATATGTTGGGTCATAAGAAAAGTCTCTTCAAATTCAAGAACATAGAAATCTTACCAAGCATTTTCTCAGACCACAGTGGCATAAAACTGGAAATCAACTATAATAAAAACAATAGAAAGAAATCAAACACATGGAGACTAAACAGCATGCTATTCAACAACTACTGGGTAACCAGAGAGATCAAGGAAAAATTAAAAACATCATGGCAACAAATGACAATGATAACACAACAATACAAAATTTATGGGACACAGTGAAAGCAGTCTTGAGAGGGAAGTTTATAGCCCTATAAGCCTACTGCAAAAAACAGGAAACAATGGTAATAAATTACCTAAACCTACAACTCAAAGAGCTAGGAGGTGAGCAACAAGAAAAGCCCAGTGTACTCAGAAGGAAGGAAATAGTGAAGATCAGAGCGGAAATAAATAACTTGGAGACCAAAGAAACAATTCAAAAGATCAACAAAACCAAGAGCTGGTTCTTTGAAAGGATAAACAAGATTGATGGACCTCTAGCCAGGCTCACCAAGAAGCAAAGAGAGAAGACTCAAATAAACAAAATCAGAAATGAAACAGGAGAAATAACAACAGACCCTGTCAAAACACAAACGATTGTTAAAAAATACTATGAACAACTCTATTCCAACAAATTGGACAACCTGCAAGAAATGGACATTTTCCTAGAAAAATATGACCTTCCAAAACTCAATGAGGAGGAAGCCAAACATCTCAATAGTCCAATAACTATGGAAGAAATTGAAGAAGTCATCAAAAAGCTTCCAGCAAATAAAGACCATGGACCAGATGGCTACACAGGAGAGTTTTACCAAACATTCAAAGAAGAATTAAAACCTATCCTCCTCAGACTATTCAAAAACATTCAAGAAGAAGGAACACTTCCAAATACCTTCTATAAAGCCAGCATCACCCTAATACCATAACCAGATAAAGACAACAAAATGAAAGAAAATTATAGGCCAATCTCTCTCATGAACATAGATGACAAAATCATCAAAAAAATTCGAGCAAACCGATCCAGCAGTACATCAGAAAGATCATACACCATGACCAAGCAGGATTCATCCCAGGAATGCAGGGATGGTACAATATCCACAAATTAATAAACGTGATACATCACATAAACAAATTGAGAGATAAAAATCACATAGTTCTAACAATTGATGCACAAAAAGCATTTGAAAAAATCCAACACCCTTTCTTGATAAAAACTCTCAGCAAAGTGGGAATAGAAGGATCATACCTCAACATCATAAGAGCCACATATGAGAAACCAAAAGCTAACATCATATTCAATGGGCAAAAACTAAAACCATTTCCCCTAAGAACGGGAACAAGACAGGGATGCCCACTCTCACCTCTCCTGTTCTACATAGTACTGGAAGTATTAGCCATTGCAATTAGACAAGAAGAAGAAATAAAAGGCATCCAAATTGGAAAAGAAGAAGTAAAGTTGTCCTTATTTGCAGATGACATGATATTGTACATAAAAAAACCCAAAGGACTCCATTCCAAAACTAATTGACTTAATTAATGAATTCGGCAATGTAGCAGGATACAAAATTAATGCTAAGAAGTAGGTGGAATTTCTATACACTAATAGTGAAATTATACAAAGAGAAACTAAAAAAAGCAATCCCATTTACCATTGCACCAAGAAAATTGAGATACCTAGGAATAAACCTACCTAAACAGGTAAAAGACCTATATGCAGAAAACTACAGGACACTGAAAAAAGAGATAGAGGAAGATGTTAACAGATGGAAGAGCATATCATGCTAATGGATTGAGAGAATCAACATCATTAAAATGTCCACACTACCCAAAGCAATCTACAGATTCAATGCACTACCCATTAAAATACCAACGACATATTTCACAGACCAAGAAAGAATTCTTCATAGATTCATCTGGAACAAAAAAAGACCACGAATAGCCACAGCAATTCTGAGAAAGAAGAATAAAGTAGGTGGGATCTCAATACCAGACTTCAAGCTATACTACAAAGCAACTGTTCTCAAAACAGCCTGGTACTGGCACAAGAACAGACATATAGACCAATGGAATAGAATAGAGAACCCAGGTATCCACCCAAACCACTATGCTCAATTAATATTTAACAAAGGAGGCATGAACATTCAATGGAGCCAAGATAGCCTCTTCAATAAATGATGTTGGGAAAATTGGACAGATACATGCAAAAAAATGAAACTGGACCACCAACTTACACCAAATACAAAAATAAACTCAAAATGGATACAGGACTTAAACATTAGTAGGGAAACAATAAAAATACTAGAGCAATCCACAGGCAGCATAATCTCAGATATATGCCGAAAGAACTTCTTCACTGATACTGCTCAAAAGGCAATGGAAGCTAAAGAAAAAATAAACAAATGGGACTACATCAAAATAAAAAGCTTTTGCACAGCAAAAGAAACCATCAACAAAACAACAAGAAAGACCACTGTATGGGAGAACATATTTGCAAATGTTATCACTGATGAAGGTTTAATCTCCAAAATATACAGCCAACTTATACAACTTAATAAAAGGAAGATGACCAATCCAATAAAAAAATGGGTAACGGACCTAAATAGAACCTTTTTAAAAGACGACAGAAGGAAGGCCAAGAGACACATGAAAACATGTTCAAAGTTATTAATCATCCGAGATGCAAATCAAAATGACAACGTGATACCATCTTACACCTGTCAGAATGGCAATCATCAACAAATCAACAAACGACAAATGTTGGCGAGGATGCGGAGAAAAAGGAACCCTTGTGCACTGTTGGTGGGAATGCAGACTGGTGCAGCCACTGTGGAGAACAGTATGGAGTTTCCTCAAAAAACTAAAAATGAATCTCCCATTTGACTCTGTAATCCCACTCTTAGGAATTTATCCTAAGAATTGCAAACACCAATCAGAAAGGATTTATGCACCCCTATGTTCATAGCAGCACAATTTATAATAGCTACAATTTGGAAACAGCCTAGGTGCCCATCAGCAGATGAGTGGATCAGAAAACTGTGGTACACCTACACAATGGAATACTATGCTGCCATTAAAAAGAAGAAATTCTTACCATTTGCAGCAACCTGGTTGGAACTGGAGAACCTTATGCTTAGTGAAATAAGCCAGTCAATGAAGGAGAAGCATCACATGATCACACTCATTGGTGGATAATAAAGAACATTATAAACTGATGAACAAAAGGATAGATACAGAGACTTTAAAGCTTCAAACAGACTGTGAAATTACAGCAGGAAGATTAAAGTTAGGTGAGGTATCTAAGAGATCAATCAAAGGACTTGTATGCATGCATAAAAGCATAACCAATGAACATAGACACTGGGGGGTTGGGTATGCCTTGGAGGGAGTGGGGGTAATGGGGAGATATGTATAAAAATTAATAAAAATTAAAAAATAAAATTAAATTAAATTTTAAAAAAGTAGTTAAAAGGGAATGAAGAACAACACTATCACTAAGCAAGTTTGACTACACATAATCAGGCCTACCCCTCAAAGAAACACTCTGTTATATTTTATGCTGAACACTTGCAGGCATACATGCCCCAAATTGTAATAGCATCTTGAATACATAATAATAACAATAATTCACAAATAATAAAACTTTGGTTCAGTAAAATGGAATCTTTGACAATGTTTGTAGAGCTGGATGTGCTACTGTTTTTGGGACATCATGAGAGCTATTAAAAATTGCCCCATGAACACAGGCATACTGATTGATTTAATAATTGATTTTCTTTCAAAGTTCAGGTAACATAGTTATATACCTAAAAATATTAAGGTATAAAATATTTTCTTTTTATAAATTACCTTGACTTCCAACAACAAATAAAATTAAAATTTTAAAAAAGGTAGAACTGTATATTTAACCAGTGTAAATTTTTTCTTCTGATTTTCCTGCATTATAAAAGTTACTAAAATTATTGGTATGTATAGTAATTCAAACAACATCTAATATGATCTTAATCTAACTATAGTTCAAAAATCACTCATAAAGATTCAAAGATATCCCTAAATTGGAGGACTATAAAATCATAAATCAAATTCTCCACTTACTTACTGAAATGGTATCAATCTTTCAAGTGCCAAATATTTGAATGACTTATGAAGAGTTCCTTTGTTCTACACACATCATAAATCTGTCGGATCTATGCCAATGTCCACACTTAACTGCACTTCAACTGTGAAATGCTAATTTAAATGCATAGTACAATAATTTTGTTAAGAGATGACAGCATAATGTTGAAATTATTGATGTCAGTCTCTTACCAAGCAGATTTCCTGGCTTTCTCTTGCTGTGAGGGGCAGCCATCTTTGAGTTAGATGAAAAAATGGGAAGAAAATATTGTTCATGTTATTATACTCACTTATCATATCTTCTTTTCTAAATTTCACAAGTCAGAGCTGAACTTTGAAATGCTGCTGTATTTCTTTACAATGCAGTAAAAGTAAGTGTCTAAATGGCATTCCAGGAAATTTTTAAAAATATTGTATATTCCTCCAAAAGTTATTATATAATTTATTTCATGTACATTTTATACAAACTGTGTTATCTTGTCCAATTGTATCCAGTCATTTAAAATTTACAGTATATACATTTATTTTAAACAAATCTATTACAATGTAAGAATTTTAAAAAAATAATATTGCTTAAATAGCTGTGTTACTGAACTAAAGCTTGTGATGAGAGAATATCCTAGCTAGATAAAAATAGAAAACATAACATAATATGAATAGTATTTGCTCAAATTCATCAAATATTTATTGAGAACTTTCTATATGCTCAATAGAGCAGTTAACAAAAGTTATAATATAGTTTATGTTCTACATGGAAATTACAGTGAAGGAAATAGCCTGAAACAGTGGTCAGCAAACTCATTAGTCAACAGAGTCAAATATCAATAGTACAATGATTGAAATTTCTTTTGAGAGCCAATTTTTTTAAACTTAAACTTCTTCTAATGCCACTTCTTCAAAACAGACTCGCCCAGGCTGGGGTATTTGGTGGAAGAGCCACACTCAAGGGGCCAAAGAACCGCATATGGCTCACGAGCCGCAGTTTGCTGACCTCTTGCCTAAAACAATTATAATAAACTCATGGGGTAATTAATATTTTTGCGATAGAGTTTCTGATATAAAAACCTATCATTATACCCTTTACTATGTAGTATTTTCAGGGATCCTTTTTCTACCCACATTGACAAATAATTTTGGGTCAAAAATATGAATAGGAAAAGGAGCATTTCATCAGTAATACAGAATAGAATCAATTACAACATAAACACTTCCTTGCATGTAAAATAGGAAATATATTGTCCCTAAGGCTAATAACCACACATGTGATAGCTTCAGAATGTTTGAAATTCAAAGAAGTAAAAAGAACATTAAGTTAGTATTCTCTATGTTCTAATTTACTAATTAATTGACCTTTGTGTTTAATGATTTGTCCAAATTAAGACAGTAACTCATCAATCAATTGCCATGCATTGGTTATGTACCTTTCTACTTCCTTTTAAGTATTCTGAAATACTAATGGGTAAAATACTATTTTATCTCTTCACATTTCACATTTTTACTGAAATTATGTGCTATATATGAAATATAGTAAATGCTCAACAAATCTTGATTTCTAGGAACAGCCTACTGGGCTAGAACACCATGCAAAATATATTGACACTGAAGTGGGGAGTTCTACTCAGAAGACAACACAAAGCACCAAGCACACTTAAGGAGTTCTGATTTTAGCTGGGACACCTTTACCAATTTTTTATTTTGTTTATTTGATCTTTCCAAAAGGCTGAGGGCTACTTGTTACAATTACTAACCCTGGGTTAACAGCAAATTCCATCTGAGACTACCTCCTCCCACCCCATCCTCCCCCCACACACACCTCTTTAAATGCTGAGCCTCCTTGTTCAGAATCTAAAGAATGTGATACATACAAACCATCCTTCATTTGAAAGCTACTAGAGGCCTTAGGAAAGAAGTACAATTAAATAAAAAAGCCTTCCTAGGATAAAATTAACTTCTGAAATTCTGTCTTCCTGCTAGGATTTCCAGAATGATTGAAAAAAGAGGGATCTTTGAGTGTCTCTACTCTTTGTTTTACAAAATATTCACCAGCTGTGTGCCCCTGCCATCACCAGTAGTTTTCATTTAAAACAATTGAGGTGTTTTCATAAGATCACTAGCCTATTAATACCAGTCTGTATATTTTTTAAAAAGCCTCACCCAAAATGTTTCTAATGATTTGAGAAGAGAGAGAAATATCAATGAGAAACTTGATCAATTGCCTCCCATATGCACCAGGACCAGGGATCAAACTGCAACCTGAATATGTGCCTTGACCAGTTTGTTGTCCTTGGAACTTTTGGTGTTCAGGATGACACTCTAATCAACTGAGGCACCTGGCCAGGGCAGTCAGGCCCATATCTTAAACAATACATTGTAATTCTATCATCAGTGTAATTCCATTATACCACAGATGATACTTAATGAATACTTGTGTGAGGTAAATTTCCCCTTGTAATTGAATGACCACGTATGAGTAACAAAGGAATCTTTCTCTCTCTCCTCTTAGTTCGTCTCTCCTCTCCATTTCTTCCTCTGCTCCTCTCAGATACCCTTTCTCAATGAAAACTCTTGATTACAAGAGATCACAGAAATGTTATAAATTTTCTTTCAGTTCTTTCTTTTTTCCCACCTCTCTAGTTATTCTGAGGCCACCCCCTATTATGATCTCCTCTAGATATTCTCTGAAATATACACCAAATGGCTAGATTATTATGATTTCTGAATGCATAATAATCTGGCCACACTGTGTATATATATATTAGAGGTCCGTTGCATGAATTTGTGCATGGGTGGGGTCCGGCCAGTCTGCCCAAGGGGAGGGGACATGGGCAGTTGGCTGGCCTGCATGCTGGTCAAACTCCTGATTGAGGGGACAATTTGCATATTAGTCTTTTATTATATAGGATATACACTAAGTGGCCAGATTATTATGATCTCCAAATGCATAATAATCTGGTTACTCAGTGTAGATTACCTATATTTTATCTCTTCACATTTGCCAAGTTCTACCTTTGTATCTGGGTTCATTTTCTATTTCCTTAAAAAATGTATCAAATAAATAGTTTAATTGAAGAATAGGGAGTAGAAAAAAGTGTTTTTGCCAGTCAGAAAGGAATAGTGCCAAAGGGAAGGAGGTGAGGAGGAGGGGGTGAAGAGGGCCTTATATATAGTGACAGATGGTGATTTGACTTTGATTGGTGGAAACACAGTGCAATACACAGATCTTGTAGCATAGAAATTTACACTTGATGATTACACTTGTAAATTTACACTTGAAATGAACACTTGATACTATATGATTCTATTATCCAATGTCAGCCCAGTATATTTTAATTTTTAAAAAGAAAGTAATAGTGAAGAGCTTAAAGAGAAAAATAATTTAGGATTTAGGATGTGTATACAAGAATAAAGAATGAAACCAGAATGAGGGCCTAGAAAGATGATGCCCTAAGAATAGATATCTGTTATGTTGCCCCTGCCATCACCAGCAGTTCTCAGCAGAACTCCTAGATTTTCAATTTGGTTAGCACTACTGTGGGTAACCTGTGAATACCCTGCACACATTGGGATGTGAAGTTCACATCAGATGGGCCAAGTGTGCACCACAGGACAAAGAATAGGGAGATGAAATATTTGTTGTCTTCATTTGTATGGAGGTCAGTGGGGCATTGCTTCCTGACTCTTTTGGAATCCCCATGCAATGAAAAAGGTTAGACTGAATATTCTGCAGCTGGATGCCAAACATCAGCAAGGACTTAAGACAGAGAAATACATCTATTTTTGAAAGGTTAATTTCAAATCTTAGAATATTATGCTTCAACAGATAGAGAAGTAAATAAGCCATGGTGGGCTAGTCTGGAAACATGCATCATTAAGTGCCATGTATGTTTTTGGAGTAAAGCGCATCAAGAGTAAGGGTAGTGATTGCAGTGATTCAAAGCAAAGACTGCAGAGCTGTTAAAACTCCTTCTACCACTTATTTGCTGTGTGACCCTGGGCAAATTCACAAAGTTTTCTGCACTTCAGTCTTATCATCTGAAAATAGTACATTATCAATATCCATGTGTTTCAAGCTTTGAACTATGAAATAAATTTTGGAATTATAGCCAGTTACTAAGTTGAAGACTGTATGAATTCCAATGTAAGGAACTTAAAGATAATTCTCTGACATGCAGACAGAGACCCTTAATTCTTAGAGTTAATGGACTATAAGCATAGGTCAATCAATTAACCCCAATTCAAAGCACTCAGTATATTTTCTTACCCATTAACTGCATTTATGCATACTTTTCTGGCAATGAGCCCTGTTTTTCAGATAGTGCTTATTCTGTAGTAGATCCCCATTAGTATAGTCACCAATTCTTTATAATGCCTACACCAAAATTATATCCTCCCTCTATATTACACTTTACCAAGTAAAATCAAAAGCACACAGGAAATTAAGAACAAATCAAGTGTTGAAAATGGTCTTTCTAAATAGACTTGTAACTGACATTGTTGGTTGCCTCCTCAATATCTCATGCCTACTTTTCTTACCAACAATACCAATTTTCCTTTGGCCAATTTCCTCAATCTCATTCCCAGCCTTTCCAGTCACAGGTTCAGGAGGCCACGTACCTTAAACCAGATAGTAACCACACTCTGAGCTGCAGACTGCAGTTCAGGAATAGATGCCTTCTCTTCCCTTTGGACTTTGTGATGTGAAGAAATTGTAAGGTTTTACCCTTCATGGTCACTATGTGGGAAGCTGACATGAGAGTTATGCCTACTCACAGCTAGAGAATTACAGATAAACAAAACTAAAATCTGATGACATCTGCCCTTACTGGTTTGGCTCAGTGGAGATAGAGCATCTGCCTGTGGACTGAAAGGTTCCAGGTTCAATCATGGTCAAGGGCATGAACCTTGGTTGCGGGCACATCCCTAGTAGGGGGCGTGCAGGAGGCAGCTGATCAATGTTTCTCTCTCATCGATGTATATAACTTTCTATCCTTTTCCCTTTCTCTCTGTAAAAAATCAATAAAATATATTTAAAAAAATAAAATAAATAAAATCTGGATGACATCAACAGCATGTAGATCAAACTGTGCCTGAAGTCAGTAAAATTTCTCATTTTGTATGTATATAACTCAAATTATTTTGTATTCTTAAGCCAATTTGGGTTGGGTTTTCTACCATATGACTCCAAAAGATTCTTAATTCAAAAGCAAACTAGAACATGAATAGAAACATAAGAACAAAAAAACGCATTTTAGGAATAAAAAATGCCTAGTGTAATACATTCATTGGAGAAACAATGAGAATTTGAATCACAAAGTATCACAGAGACTCAATACTTGTGATATTAACAAATAGTTTATAAATATTAACAAATATTTTCATATATGATTACTTATCTTCCCTTCAGACTGAAAATGCCAGTGAGATAAAAAGCATCTTGGATTCTTTCCCCTCATAAGCATGTAGAGAAAAAAAATTATGCTTGCCTTTAATGCCTACACCTGACTCTTAGTTTAACTCTACCTACAAGTGGGAATCTTTCAAGAACTAAAATCAAGGTAGTCAAGCTTAAAACACCTTGAGCTTTGTATGGCAATTGTGACGTCAAAATATATACTTCAGCAAAAGTTAATGCAGAGATATCAATGTCATAATGTGTATACTCATTCTCAAAGTATAAGAAAAAACAAAATAGATAAAAATATTTTGAAAACGGGACATTTAGAGCAAAAATATGAACTTTTATTAACTCAATTTTAAAATGCAATATGCATATCAAAGAGAATAAAAATTATGTAAATTTTTATTATATCCAAAACATATGTTAGATGAGTCAGCATAAAATTAGCCCATTCCAGCCTGGCCAGCATGGCTCAGTGGTTGAGCATTGATCTATGAACCATGAGGTCTTGGCTCTATATCTGGTCAGGGCACATGCCAGGGTTGTGGGCTCAATCGCCAGTGGGAGTCATGCAGGAGTCAGGTCATCAATGATTCTTTCTCTCTCATCATTGATGTTTCTATCTCTTTTTCCCTCTCTCTTTTTCTCTGAAATCAATTTAAAAATATTTTTAAAATTAGATATATGCACAGATATGTTTATGTATGTATAAAGTTGGTAGAAACTACAAAAAAAACACTATTTTGTTTTCCTTTTTTATTAATAATCTTTATTATTAAGATTATTACATTTGTTTCTCATTTTTCCCCTCTTTAGCTCCCCTCCACCCGGGTCCCACCCCTCCCTCTACCCTTACCTCCACCACATTGACCTCATCCATAGGTGTATGGTTTTTTTGTCCAGTCTCTCCCTCCACTCCCCTCACCCCTTTTTCCCTGAGAATTATCAGTCCACTCCCATTCTGTGCTCATGATTCTATTATATTCACCAGTTTATTCTGTTCATCAGATTTTTAATTCACTTAATTTTTAGATTCAGTTGTCGATAGATACATATTTGTTGTTCATAATTTTTTTATCTTTTACCTTTTTCTTCTTCCTCTTCTTAAAGAGTACCTTTCAGAATTTCATATAATTCTGGTTGGAGTTGATGAACTCCTTTAGCTTTTTCTTATCTGTGAAGCTCTTCATCTGCCCTTCAATTCTGAATGATAGCTTTGCTGGATAGAGTATTCTTGGTTGTAGGTTCCTGCTATTCCTCACTTTGAATATTTCTTGCCACTCTCATCTGGCCTGCATCATTTCTGTTGAGAAATCAGCTGACAATCGTATGGGTGCTCCCTTGTAGGTAATTAACTGTTTTTCTCTGCTGCTTTTAATATTCTCTTTGTCTTTTGCTCTTGGTATTTTAATTATGATGTGTCTTGGTGTAGTCCCCGTTGGATTCCTTTTATATGGGGTTCTGTGTGCTTCCTGGACTTATAAGTTTATTTTTTTTCACCAGGTGAGGTAAGTTTTCAGTCATTATTTCTTCAAATAGGTTTTCAGTATCTTGCTCTCTCTCTTTTTATGGCACCCCCATAATTCTAATGTTGGAATGCTTGAAGCTGTCCCAGAGGCTCCTTACATTATCTTCACATTTTTGGATTCTTTTTTCTTCTTGCTTTTTCTGCTTCTTTATATTTCAAATTTTTGACTTGATTCTTGTCTTCCTCTAGTCTGCTGTTAGGTCTCTGTATAATATTTTTTATTTTAGCCAATGTATATTTAATGTCTAGTTGGTCCTTTTTCATCTCTAGTTGGTCCTTTATCATCTCCTCTTGGATTTCACTAAATGTATCCATCTTTTCTAGGATATTCTTGAAAAACCTTATAAGCGTGATTTTGAGCTCCATATCCAGTTGTTTGTTTTCCTCCATTTCTTTTGTTTGTGATCTCTTCCTTTGTGTCTGCATTTTCACTATGCCAGGAGAACTTCTGTGTTGGATTGAGCTTTATGATACAAGATTTGCAAAAACTGCAAAGCCTCTTTGTTGAGCTTGGAAGGGGTGGAGTCTCAGGGCTTAACAGACTGCCTTGCCTTCCAGTCGGCCCCACCCTATACAGACCCTGGGTCTCATGTGTCTCTGAGTAATCGCTGGAGTGGTCCCTGTGCATGAGCAGTGCCTCTAGATCACTGCCTTTCAGGCTCCCCTGCCCTCTGGGACTATATGAGTCTGGGTCCCCAGGGTCTCACCCAAAACTGGGATTTAGTGAAGTTAGAAGTGGTGCAATTGGGAGGCTCTGTCTCCTGCTTACTCATGAAAGCCATCAGCACAATCAGCAGTTGGTCTTCTGCATGCAAACTGGCTAGGGAAACTCATTTATATTTTTAATTCATTTCTGATTTGGAAAATGCTATCTCCATGTTTATGTACTTCACTTGGTAGCTACACTCTTTCAGGATCTCAGATATTATGAAGTGTAGACCTCTAAGCCATGCTCTCTGAGAGGCACCACCCCATTATATTACCCTGTTATACTTATTCTTGGCAGTAACTAAGAGCTCCCTAAAGGTTTGCATTCACTGTGGACTATTTAATACTTCCCTTTCTTTTTTAAGTTACCACATGTTTTAGACAAATAAGTTTAACCTTTTAAAATCCAGCTAGGCATAAACACTCAAAGATATCTGCACAAGCAAGCAAAAAAGCAAACACATTGCCTAAAATCTTAAAACACTGGAAATGATTGTACAAAAGCATAGTTGCTATAAAAACACAAGACTTAACTCATGGGATTAATTTCCCAGAAGAGGCTGATGTCAATGACAAGTAAAGCTGCATATTATAAATACTTGTGAATTTTGTAATGTAAAAATCCATAAGATGGTCATTAAATTGTCAGTAGTCACCAATAAATTACATTAGTGACATTTTTCCTATGACAGATATTAAGTAAGTATAGTCAGAAAATAGAAACAGAACACAGAACAGGAAAAGGTTGACATTTTATTAACAACTGCATTAGAATAAATGAGCTCACAACCAAGAAAAAAATCAAGAATCAATAAGTATTTTAAATTAAGCACTTGACATGTTCAAAATGAATGTATGCTTCATAACATTGAAGGAATCTGTGACCACTCCTTGAAATATGATCTGGAACTATTGAGTTCATTATATGACAAGTTCAAATACTTTTCTCTCACACTAAAATGAAACCAAATTAAAATTAATATTGACCACTCCTGAAGTATAGTAATAGTGTCATCCAGAATTAAGGGAAAATAATATGTAAGACAGGTTTAATACAAAATAAATTTTAACATCAGAACTTTACTTCTTTTCTAATATTTATTGAAGGACAGTGATACTTTGTCATTGATTTAAATTCAAGGATAGCAAAACCTGTCATGAGTATAATAATTAACAAAAACAATTTCTTTGCAGGCACATATATATGCAGAAACTAAAATTGATGTCTCACCTCCCTCAAATCTAGTCTCAACCTTTTCATGAAAACACTGCTTGCTCCTTCCAGGGCATCTTAATCATTTGCTCAATAATTGTCATTCTTAATATGCAATTATTGAGTAAAATGATAGAAAATGGATTGGAAGAATAATTTTTTGCATGCTCTCACATGTCCTCTTTTCAACCTTACTCAGTATACAGTACTTTGTAAAGTTCCCTGACATTACTCATTACATTACTAAGGGCAAATATAAAAGAATCTCTAGAAAAAGTACCATGATAAATTCTTTGCATATATTGTATTAAGTCCTGATCCTCCCACTACCCTTTCTCTTAAAAAGGAAAAAAAAAACACACAAAATAAAACAAAATGACTAAACAGAAGCTGTAATTGGTCTTGTTTTACATATGAAACAGATGAGCAAGCTCAAGTTTGAAATGAGATGCTCCTAAATGGTATAACTACTCTTGAGAATATCTCAATGTTTTAAACAATTAAGATTTCACCAGGTGTTTCTCAATGGTTAGAACATTGCTCCGCATATGGAAGGATCTCAGGTTCGAATCCTGGTCAAGGGAACATACTTGGGTTGCTGGTTGAGGGCCTTCAGGAGGTAACCAATTGATGTGTCTATCTCAGATGGATGTTTCTCTCTTTCTTTATCTCTCTATCTCTCTCTCCCCTCTCCCTCCCTTTCTCACTCCTTTCCACTCTCTCTAAATATTAATGGGGAAAAAATATCCTCCAGTGAGGATTAACAACAACAACAACAAAATTGGGACTTTATCTCCCTATGCATATTTATATTCCCTGTGGATAAACATCTTCTTCTAAATATCTTAGCACTAAAATTAATCTTTAGTGGGGACAGTGTCCCTTCCTATTTCCCCTTTTCTTTTAAAAACTCCACTAAACTAAATAAACACAGGAACTGGTTAGAATCCTTTGTATTTATTTCAGTTTCTTTCTATAAGCAAGCCAATCATTTTTTTCTCAGTATAAATGTCTGCCTTTAATAAAAACAGTGTAATATTATCTTCCCATATTTGAATTTCTAAAATATGTTAATGTATGTGTTTACATAGGTAGATAAAGTAGATAGATATATTTAATTAAAGATAACTAGAAATGCTATATTCAGGTGGATATTTTCAATAAAGAAATCATCTTCTCTTTCTGCTTTAAATTTTATACTTTCAGTTTTGAACAGCATCATTGCCATTTGATCAGGGAGAATATATAAAATTTTCAAGTTTGCATAGTCCAGAAGAAGTAGTTGAGGTAACAATATGGTATTTCTAAATTTCAAATATAATTAATTAGATAGAATAGGGTCTACAATAATATTACAGGGATTTCTTCCAACTGGAATGAAATTGATACAATAGTTATAGTGTTAAATTAATTTTAAAATAACTATTATGTTCATAAATTTGTAACTAGCTTATAGTATTTCCAAAACCCATTATTTTTAAACAGTACTTCCATAACTAGGTTGTATTCATTAAGATGCCAGAATTTCAATTTCCCAAAGAGATTGACACTTTCAGGCAATCTTCACAATTTCAGTGGCAATTCAATCTATTTTGATTTAAAATTGATTAGTACCTTTGGAAATAATGTGTAGTGAATTGCTGAGCAAATCAAGGTAAATGGAGCCCTGCATTAAATATTCAAGAATGTTACTCAATCACAAAATAACCTACATTTTTCAAGTTCTGAATCAGCAAATCAAAGCTGCTCTTTGTAAAACTTAACTTCATTGGCTCATTAGTATTGGTGTATTTATATAGTTATCAAACACTGATAACATGCTCCTGAAATAGGAAACAAGCTGTCCTCCTATCTGGACATGCCAATTAAGCAAAGGCCAAGAAGGACAAAAAAATAATGAAAATACAATCAAGTCCATTTATCTTGCTCCTTCAGTTTTTCAAATGATAAAGCACTCTGTAGAACAGTATTGTATTAGCTTAAAACCTACATTAATCAAAACCAAGATAGTTTTGGATATACAATACCAGTTTAACACAAACAATAGGAGTTGAAAATTGATTCATACTGATCCAAAATTATTGGTTTTCATTTAAGTTTAAAAAAATAAAAGCAATTAGGGAAAGCCCTTAGATCAGTATACTTTCAGCATCATCTCTTGTTTGAGGAGGGGAAAAGAGACAAAGACTGAAATGTGGAATACATGGAGGTTACATCTGTAATGGACCTCTGGAATCTTCAGATTCCCTGGACCTATCAGGTGAGTTCACATGAAGTTGGAGAGCTGTCTATAGGGAAGCATCACCTTAGGGAGGTAAGAAAGACAAGGGCTCCTGAGCTCTGCTCTGCTCTCCAGGTGCCCTGTCAGTGAGACTCTGTCCCACAGCGATTCCAGACTTGTAGCTTAACTGTGCCTAAGTTCATCAAGCCTCCAGTATATAAGCCCAACAAAGGGCATCTTCTTATTTTGCTATTCAACATATTAGAAACTGCTTTGCCTTAGTGTGCGACTGAAACAAAATACCTCTGTTCTTTCTTCAGCAGCTTACAAGCTGTAAGGTGTATCAAATGGGAACACAAGTTCCAATTGAAACATTTATTTTCCCAGGAAAATAACCTTCAAGGAGTGGAATTGACACAATTCTTCAGTAATGCTTGAGGTCAAATCAAGGACAGAAAAAAGACGTGAGATATGTAATATTTCTTTTTCCCTCCTCCAGTTAAAAAGATGTTTCAAAACTAAAAATCTTTACTATTATTAAGATGGTTTTTAAAATAGTATTTGATATGAAAAATATGTGTCATCATTTCAGGATAGTGTGGGTCAATCCCTCAATGTGGGTTATTAAAATAATGGGATCAAAAAATCTTAATCCTGCCGGAACAGGTTTGGCTCAGTGGATAGAGTGTCGGCCTGCAGACTGAAAGGTCCCAGGTTTGATTCTGGTCTGGGGCATGTATCTTGGTTGCAGGCACATCTCCAGTGTGGGGCGTGCAGGAGGCAGCTGATAGATGTCTCTCTCTCATCGATGTTTTTGACTTTCAATCCCTCTCCCTTCCTCTCTGTAAAAAAACAATAAAATATATATTTAAAAAAAATCTTACTCCTATTAAATTTAGTTAGAGAAAATGTTTGTGGTAGAAAATAATTAGAGGATTTTTATTTGATGGCATAGAAAAGGGATTTAAAAATTACCATTAATAACACTTTCTGTCATTACATTAAGACTCATGATCATTTCCTGATAGAGACTTGGAATCATTACATTAAATAAAAACAATTCAGAAACTAGAGATTGTTGAAGCAACATAGATTGTTTAACTAAAACACTGAGGCTCTAGGCATACCTTCTAGAGCACTGAAACAATAGCATGCTAAGATCATTTGTTTGTCCTGAAAAGGGTTATATTTATAGCAGTTATGTTCAATTTGCCAACAGTGTGTAACTCTCCTATGAAAAGGAATAAGATACCTATATAGTGGAGATGAATTATTCTTCTACAGTATTTAGCTCATTTTGATAATATACACCCTGTTTCTCCTTGTACAGTTATACTGATCCAAATAAGTTATGGATTCTCCAAAATAAGCTTTTCTCATGTGCACCATCCAGATGATGTTAAGGACTGTGTTTTATGTCTTCTGGTAGTTCATCTGCTGTGTTGGGGCCTTCTCTGAAGGGGGTACTCAATACCATTTGCTGAGTTAATCATCAAGTGAATGGCTTCTTAAGTCAGTTTTGGTCATGAGAAGACAACCATCATTTACTGAAATGCACATTGTAGAATTATTTAACCTTGGAGTTACAAAGAGTCTTACAAAAGAGCTCATTAAATTCATATTCAATTTAAGAATAATTTCTACCTACCTGCAGCTAGCTTAGTTTTCTAAATCCCAGTTTAAAAATCGCAGTGAATGGGAGTTCACTCTTTCATTTTATTTAGGTTCATTTATTAAACTTTCCTATGTTGATTTACAAATTGCTTCTTTTATATTTGCATCCTAGTTCTATCTCTTGGCTAACAAGAACAACCAAATTGCCTTTTCATTCTGACAAAACTTCAAAATTTTTAAATTATTATAATTATCCCTCTTTTATGGCTTAATATTTCAACTTAGCTCACCTTTAATATTTCTGGTCTCTAGTCTTTTATGATCTCTGAATCTTTTTCACTGGATAGGCTCTGGTTTTTCAATCACCTTCTATAAATATGGAACTCAAAAATAAAATCAAAATGCAGTTTCACTGTATTTGAGATTTTCTCTTCAACTTGTGCTTGTAGCAGTTTTATGGTGATGCACCCAGGTGTGGTTTTTCATTGTATTTACTTCTCTGGTGTCTAAAGATTTTGGGATCTATGGTTTAATTGCTAGTTTTTTTTTATTTTAATTGATTCTGTCCTAATTTTTTTCCTCCTCACTTTATAGAACATTAAATTATATCTATGTCAGGCTTGTTTTTTATATTCTTCTTCATTTCCAGCCTTTCTCCTTGTTGGTCTTTAGCCTAGATCAGCAATTTTCAACTTTTTTAATCTCTTGGTTCACATAAACTAATTACTAAAATTCTGTGGCACCCCAAAAACTATATTATATTTTTTCCAATCTGACAAAAATGGTTATAATTTTTATTAATTAAAAAAATAATTACCTATGTTCCAGAGTGACTTTAAAACAGCAACAACAACAATAACAACAACAACAAACAACCAGATGCCTATACTTGTATATAAAGATTTCTGGTACTAAGAATTAATCTTATTATGACACATGACAAACAACATGCAATTCTATTATATAACCTATGTTTGTAGTTCAGTCATTTTTTATTTGACAATCTAAGGAAAAAGAAGTCAGTGCACCTGACTAAGTAGTTAAGTATTGAATGCTTTAAAACTTCTTGTGGCACACAGGCTGAAAATCACTTGATCTAGATATTTCTAGTGGTTTATCTTCCATTGCACTAATCCTCTCTTCTGGCATGTCAAGTCTGTAATTAATCTATCCATTAAATCTTTATTTTTCAGTCGCTGCATTTTTCAGATTCTATTTCTCTGGAATAATTTTCCATTTCTCCCTCTATTGTCTTGAAAATATTAATCACAGTCTTTTAACTCCAATATCTAAATGATCCCTTGAATTTATGTATATAAAATTTTGTTTTAATTTTTAGTCATTTGAGTTGTTTTGTGCATGCCAGGCAATTTTAAATGACTGCTAGGTATTATATATAAAATATTGCAAAGGCTCGTATTGATATTACTTTCAAGTGACATTTTCTTTTATTCTGGAAGGCAGGTAGAATACTGACATATTCAATTAAGTTTGGGATTTGTGTTTCTTTAGGGCTGGTCTTTTTTCCAGTTTGCCCTAATTCCTAGATCATAGAGCTTCTGGAATTATGACTGAAAGACTGTGAAATTCACAAGGGCCACTCCACTTCATGGGCTATAACTCTAACATATATCTCCATTTAACTACTAGACTGTTGATATCTTGGCTAAACTCTTTGGTCAACAAGCTGGGAACAGCTTTTCTACTTGATTTTAGGAGTTTCATCCTGCACACGCATAGTTTAAAAATTGGCAGATACTTTTAGAGGAAATGACATGTACCATTTCTGGTTCAGTTCTCACATCCTGATCTACAACATGGAAGCCCTAAATGATAAATTCTCTCTCTCCAGTCCAGCAACTCTGTTCCAAACCTCTGGCAGATACTTTCTCTCAGTCACTCTTAATTTTGCTAAAAATTGATGGGTTCTGAATGGGAAAAGTAGAACAATTATTGACATCATCATGGTGATCTCTTTTCTTCAGAATGTTGGCCCAAATCCTGTCTGCTCTGGGTTTTCACCTTTGACTTCAAGATTTTAACATGTGATTTTAATTCTGCAGAGTGTAGTGAGAGTATCATAGTTCAAAAATGTTTATTGAAATATATACTAAGTCTTAAGCACTGCAGCAAACAATCTATAGTAATGGTTAAGATATGATCTGCACACTTTGTTTAACATAGAGAGTAAGGTTAAGTGTGTGAGGTAATGAGTCAAGGAAAGCATTTATTTTTAAATAGATTTAATGTTTTTTTTGTTACTAATTGGAATTCTTTTTTCTTTTGATTGAAACAGTATTCTCGTTCATTGTAATAAATCAGAAAATCAACAGAACTATGAAGAAGAAACTAGAAACTATCTCTTGATTCCCACAAGGAAATAGTTACTTTCCATTATCTACCCATCAAGACAACTATGGATGAACTAGAGGCCTGGTGCACACAAATTCATGCATCGTGGGGTCCAATTGGCCAGGCCAGCCGGGTAAAGGAGCCATGGGCAATTGGCTAGCAGGCAGTTGGCCAACTCTTGGTCAAACTCCTGGTCACAAATATTAGCCTTTTATTATATAGGATGAGTAGAAGGAAGAAAAGAACAAAGGAGAGAAAGAAAAGGTAGGAGGTATAAAAGAAAGAAAAGGGTAATCTACAGTATGCAGGGTGTGTTTAAAATACCGACAGTTAAAAGGGGTAACTGTGAAGCATGTGTGCATGAGAAAAGTAATGGACTAAAGACTGAAAAGTATAAAAATGTGGAGAAATGAGATTGTGGTAAGTAGGAAAATAAAAACTGAAGACCTTCCATGAGCAAGAGAACAGGATTTCAAGAAGAAAGACATGAGTAAACGACTGAAGCACAGCAAAGATTTCTTATAAAAATACCAGAGTACGTGATTTAAATGAAAATATTTTGAACAGAGTAGTGGTAGCAAAGCCAGATTGTAGAGAGAGGTAAGAATAAATGAAGCAGGAGAAGTGGCAGACATCAGCTATCAATTACTCCCCCTGATAATTTGTATTTGAGAGAAAGGAAATAAATTAAAAAATGGATAAAAGCTATTTAGATTTAACTCTAGGAAGATTTGACAGAGTTTAGAGACTAAAAACAAGAAACAATCAGAGGGTAGAAATTAAAAATTTAGGCTAGATAATATGTAGCTAACAAAACAATACCCTGTTCTTGGATGTTATAATATAGAATAAGATTATCCATTAATTTTTCATTTTCTCTTCTCTTTTCTCTTCATTTCTTACTTTTATTTTTCCTTCTCCTCCTTTGTTTTGGTATCCACATTTCAGACAGAGCAGATGCACATTAAATTTCAGACCAAATAACCCACCATACCTTTCTCACAAGTTTGGCTGCTAACTTAGCCCTATTCTTAAGCTGGTGCCCAAATGGGCTGTACCCATACATAGCACTGCTAAATTCCATCTCTGCCTGCCAATGTTTGCATTCAATAAATATTTGATAAGTGCTTACACATGATGGTTAGCATGCAGACTATAGTAGTGAACAGAAAGACACTGCTCCTGTCCACCTGAAGCTTACACCCTAGCTGTTTATAAGATGATGCATAGTCACATCCAGCAACCATATTGATAAAGGTCCAAAATATGGCAGTTCTTTGGTCAGTGGCTAGGGAACCTCATCTTTCAATTAAAAACAGAAATCATGCTCTATTCTGTCACTTGTGAAGAGCAGTTTCCCAGCAGATTTTCAGATAAAATTAGAAAGTAAACATTTACTAAAATCATAGCTACATTATGGCCAAAAAAATGATTAAGGCAAATGTTTTAAATGTTACATTTAACCAAGTTTTTAAATAATGTATGTATTAGAAATAATTAATTAGATTAATATTTATTATCTCTCTAATGCATTAAATTTTAAAATTGACAAAATAATATAATTATCCTATATTTTTATCCAGCCTGAAATAAATGCTCTTTTTGCATTTAATTAGGAAACTCCTGAGTAAGGATTATTACCTTTTATTTTGTAAAAAAAAAAAAAATCCATCTATTACACAGAAAATAATCTATCTAAGCATTTAGTTTTAGATACAAACAATATAGATTCTATGTTCTATGGAACAGTTTCAGAAAGTGTTATGGGCCAGGGGCAAATATCAATGAGAAATATTTTAACTTTTTCATAAGCTACATATACAATATCTATGCCCTTGGTGAATCCCTTTCTGGATAACCATCCTGGAAAAACTTCTATAATATATTAACCTTATCCTTTTTTTAGGAATTTTACCATATTGTTTATTATTTGCATTTTATAGAGAATATTTCATTAATAAAAATATTTTTGTAAACTTTAAATGTAAAATTCTCTTTTCAAATAATTTCCACAGTCTTACTGACTTTTAACAGAGAGTGCTATTCCATCATTCTGAACTCCTTACCTGAATTTCTGAATTCTATTCTTTCATGAAAAATGTAATGAATGGTAACATAGAACTATACTTGGAAGGATAGTCTGTTTTGGTGGTTAGAATGTCATAGGGGTGAATAATGTAATTGTGCATGTCGCAGCTGGAGACTTTTCTATCTTGGAAATCTTTTCATTCAAAGCAATAGTACAGTTGCACAGAATAAGTTGCAGGGTATGTAAGGCTGACATTTATATAATTCCAAACATTTTTTATAGATGTTACGTGAATCATATCTTCCTTGGTTTGAATTTTTGTTATGTGGAAACATGAGAGAGTAGCAGTCAAGGTGATAGGTAAAATAAAATGAAAATAATTTTCTCCTGGCATTTCCCTTAAAGGTTTCCAAATTACAATTTAATTAAGGCCATATAATCCAGATTCCATTAAGTTGCTAAGCTAAAATTAATTTTCCAAAGACGGTTAAAAAATGCCCAGGAAATGTGGTTAACATTGAATTCTGGGGTAAAAGATGCAACAATTAGGGATTTGGTGCCTCTCTTTCAGCACAACTTCAAATGTGATCACTTTCAATGCTTGTGTTGTATTGTCCTTCAAAAGCCAACACTAAGAGACTTTCTCAGTCAAGATAACAGAGTGTGTATTGTGCTTGCCTCCTCCCCCAACCAAACCAAAATCACAACTAAATTATAGAACAACCATATTGAGAATCAATGGAAAACTGAATAGAACTCCCAAAAATAAAGATATAAAGAAAAAGTCATATTGAGAGTGGGAGGGGGGTAAAGAGGCAAAATTGGCTAACCCACACCCAATTTCAGCAGTTAAATATCAGGAGGGATATCTCAGCTGCAGAGGTCCCCCTGAGGAGTAAGGGGTCCCAACCCCATACCAGGCTCTGCAGTGCTGGGAGAGGAGACTATACAACAGCTGGCTGAGATGGAGGACTGCTATGGCACTAGTAATTCTCTTAAAGGGACAGAGTATAGACTCAATCACTCACAATCACACCCTAAGTGCTGGCAGGCACCAATGTCCTTACCCCACTCACACCCAAGACTGCATGTGTCTAATCTGAGTTTTCCATTAATCTGGCTTCCATAGTTCTCAACCCACACTGGTGATTTTCTGAGACTGGCCCCACCTAATTCTCACAGCAGGCCCAAACTTCTTTCAGAAACCAGGCCCATGGTTCAGTCTTTCTTAAAATCCCTCAAAGATCTACAAACTTCAAACAAGCAGCAATTGGCCTCAGTATGCCACAAACCTCTTGTTAAATTGTAGAGAGCAGCTATAGGGATAAGTCCCGGACTACCCTGTGGCAGGGCCACAAACAAGTCCCAGCTTGGAGGTCAGAGCTCTCTTAGCATAATTAATCTTAACCTTATAGCCCTCTCTAGTTCCTTCCTAAGTAGCTAATGGGCTGTGGGAGGTGCAGCAAGTGCTGCCAAAACAAGGTGAAACTCATAAGAACATTGTAAACATGTTGACCACTACCCTTGTTTTGATCTCACTATAAAATAAAGCCTCAGGTTGCAGGCTGGGTCTTTCTGTGTCCTCCTCCAGGCACGAGAGATACACTGAGCTCCAACTGTATTCTCTTGTCTGCCTTTTCTTTAGTCCTTCACTACCCCTCCTCAGGCTTACGAACCCTTGGCTGTATTGGTGCGGCACACTAAGTAGCTCCAAACCTGGCTCAGTTTATAGCATAACCACTCCCAGGAGCCTCCAAGCTCAGCAAAGGAAGCTACCAACCACAGATCACTTTGTTGCTTCTGTAAGGTATCCTTGGGCAAGACATGGACAGTGGCTGACCCTGGCCAGCACCAAAGCTCCTCCCAAAAGGCCCTTGCACTGACACATCTGGTGGCCAGTTTCAGACTACACCAGATACATTCCAACAGCAATCTAGACTCAACTACAATAGAAGAATACACACAAACCATACCAAGGTTACCCCTGGGGCACTTCGCTTGTGTAAAATGGAAGATTGAGCCACTAGCCCACATGACACCTACTATATAAGAACACTCTGCCAAGACTTAGAGACATATTAGATATACCTAATACATAGAAACAAACACAAGGAGATAGCCAAAAATGGGGAGGCAATGTCTGAAATACAAAAACAGAATAAAACTACAGAAAAGAAATAAAGAAAATGAAGGCAAGCAATCTACCAGATACATAGTTCAAAACACTGGTTATAAGGATGACCAATAAACTTAGGGGAAGAATAGAAAATCAGTGAGATTTTCAACAAAGGGATAGGACACATAAAAATGAAGACAGAAAACATTAAAAAGAACCAGTCAGAAATGAAGAATACATTAACTAAATTGAAGAATACATTATGGGGATCAACAGTAGGTTATATGAGGCAGAGAATTAAATAAGCAATTTAGAAGACAAGGTAGTGGAAAATTCCCAATCATACAGCAAAAAGAAAAAAAAGTTAGGATAGTTTAAGGTACCTGTGGGATAACGTGAATCATAACAACATTCAGGTGTCAGAGGGAGAAGAAAGAGAATAAGGGATTAAAAACTTACCAAAGAAATAATGATTGGAGGGTACCCTAACCTGGTAAAGGAATAGACATATAAGATCAGGAAGTACAGAGTCCCAAAGAGGCCCACACCAAGACACATCATAACTAAAATACCAAATATTAAAGACAAACAAAGAATCCTAGAAGCAGCAATAAAAAGCAGTTAGTTAGCTACAAAAGAGCTCCCATAAGATTGTCAGCTGATTTTTCTTTTTTTAAATATATTTTATTGATTTTTTACAGAGAGGAAGGAAGAGGAATAGAAACATGGATGAGAGAAAGACATTAATCAGCTGCCTCTTGCACACCTCTTACTCGGGATGTCGCAACCAAGATACATGCCTTGGATCGGAACTGAACTGGTACCTTTCAGTCCACAGGCCAACGCTCTATCCACTGAACCAAACCAGTCAGGGCTGTCAGCTGAATTTTCAACCAAAACTTTACCGGCTAGAAGGGATTGGCACCAATATTTAAAGAAAGCATGTCAAACTCACTGTGACACACAATGAATATTCTTACTGCCCAGCAAATATTATAGCATGTAAAAAGAAGTTTTAATAAAAATTTCATAACTTAATTTTTACAATATCTTATTATAAATAATTATTAATAACTAGAGGTCCGATGCATGAAATTCGTGCAAGAGTAGCCCTTTACACCCCCACTACCATGGACCTGGCAGCCCTGGCTTCATCCAGAAGGTCATCCAAATAGTCGTTCTGCTGTTTGGCCTTTTGGTCGATTTGAATATTATATTTTTATTATTATAGATGAACTACAACATTCACTAATGACTGATTACTATAATCATGTTGCATTCAATTCCCTGACATGCCTTATGAGTAGACACACACATGATTTCTCTCCACTAATGCTAGCAGCTAATATTTTAGCAGCTGATTGCCAAGTCGTTAGTCTTGGACTGACTTGTTTGGTGTGTGCAACAGGAAATATTTCTCTTTTGGAGAACAAGAAAAATAGGTTTATTTGCATTACGCTTACTAACTGTGGAGTTATTCAGTGTCTGGTAAGTTAATTTTCTATTATTTTATGTTAAGGATTAATCATTTATTTTAGCTCTTTCTATTCAGCATGTCTCTATCAAAATACACCTAAGTTTCTATGAAACTATTGTGTTTTTTTTTTTTTGTGATCTACATAAACTTAAACCTTGTTTATTTGGCTTGTGTTAGCCTTTGAGTTTGACATGGTTGAGTTAAAGTAATAAAACATAAGTTCCTACTGAAGTATCCATCTTATATAAAAACTGCTGTTTGAAATTTTAACCTTGGTATTGGCTTCTGTAAATGTTTGCTTGCTTAAATAATAAGGAAATGAGACTATTCTCACTTCAGAGAGGCCACTAAACCTTCTCTGGACAAAATTATCAGTGCTGGCATCAGGCCAGGTCTTTGGTTGAGGTCTTCAGGCCTCAGCACATAGGAGACCTTTAAGAACTTGCATAGGGGCAGGAAACATTCCATATTTGGGAGACAAAGAAAGTAAAAACATATAAATATGGAAAATTTCTGCATGTTGGGGCCCAGAATTTGAGAAACATTTTCCTCTGGACTGGCACGTAATAAATGTAACTCTAAACTCTCTGAGCATGGTTTGATTATTCAGGTTTTCTGTAACATTACAGCCAAAATTACTTAACAGGACTATTATTTAGAACATGAAATAAGTGCACGGGTTCGGGGGTGTCCTTCAGCCCAGTCTGCTCCCTCTCCAATATGGGACCCCTTGAGGGATGTCCGACTGCCCATTAAGGCCCGATCCTACCTGGGTCGGGCCTAAATGGGCAGTAGGACATCTTTCTCACAATCCAGGACTGCTGGCTCCCAATTGCTCACCTGCCTGCCTTCCTGATTGCCCCTAACTGCCTCTGCCTGCCAGCCTGATCACCTCCTAACCACTTCCCTGCCAGCCTGATTGATGCCTAACTTCTCCCCTGCCAGCCTGTTTGCCCCTTACTGCCCTACCCTGTGTGCCTGGTCACCCCCAACTGCCCTCCCTTGCAGGCCTGGTCCCTGACAACTGCCATCCCATGTTGGCCTCTTGTGGTGGCCATCTTGTGTCCACATGGGGACAGGATCTTTTGACCACAAAGGGGCAGTCATCTTGTGTATTGGAATGATGGTCAATCTGCATATTACTCTTTTATTAGATAGGACAGAGGCCTGGTGCATGGGTGGGGGCCAGCTGGTTTGCCCTGAAGGGAGTCATGGATCAGGGTGGGTGTCCCCTTGGGGTGTGGAGTGGCCTGGGCGAGGGGCCTGTGGTGGTTTGCTGGCCGGCCATGCCCCCCAGCAACCTAAGGGGAGGCTCTGGTATCTGGGATTTATTTATCTTCTACAATTGAAATTTTGTAGCCTGGAGCGGAGCTAAGCCTTCTGCTGGCACAGCCATTGAAACTTTGTTGCCTTAAGCAGAGGCCTGGGCCAGCCAGGGTGTGAGGAAAGCTTGGCTTTCTCCATGGCCAGGAGCAACCCAAGCCTCCATCCTGTTCTCTCTGTGGCCATAGTCATCTTGGTTGGGTTAATTTGCATACTCACTCTGATTGGCTGATGGGTGTGGCTTGTGGGTGTAGCGGGGGTACAGTCAATTTGCATATTACTCTTTTATTAGATAGGATGGGAGGAGAGATAAAGAACTTTCCAGATAATAAAAAGCTAGTTTTTCACCACCAAACCAATATTATAAGGAATTTTAAAGGGACTTCTTTAAGAAAAATAGTAATATATATATGAATAAAAATAATACAAAGAAAACATCTTCTCACTGACAAAGGCAAACACATAATAAAAGCAGTAGATCGCCTGGCCAGCAATGCTCAGTGGTTGAGTGTTGGCCTATGAAGCAGGAGGTAATGGTTCAATTCATGGTCAGGGAACATGCCTGGGTTGCAGGTTCAATCCCCAGTGTGAGGTGTACAGGAGGCAGCTGATCAATGATTCTCTTTCATCAGTGATGTTTCTATTTCTCTTTCCCTCTCCCTTCTGTCTAAATTCAATAAAAATATTTTTTTTAAAAAGCAGTTGATCAACCAACACTAAAGCTAATACAAAGGTTGAGAGGCAAAAGTAGGAAGTTCATGTGTAATTACAATGGTTAGTTAAGGAATACACACTAGCATGTGCACAGAGTAAACAAAATCATAAATGTGAACAGGGTGAGTAAAAATGATAGTGGTGATTTTCGAATGTGTTCAAACTTAAGTGTCCATCAAGTTAAAGTAGACTACTATAAACATAGTATGGTATAGTTGAGGCTCATGGTAACCACAAACCAAAAATCTATGAGATTTAAAAGAAATAAAGGACTTCAAATAAAACACTAAAAACAGTCATCAACATATAAGAAGAGAAAGAAAAGAAACAAAGAGGAACTACAAAAACAATAAAAAATAAAATAAAATGGCCATAACAACATACGTATCAATAATTACTTAAAATGTAAATGGATTAAATGCTCCAATTTAAAGATGAGTGAATAAAAAAAATGGTGTATCTATATAATTGAACATTACTCAGATATAAATTAGAATGAAACCTTACCTATTACAACAACATGGATGGACATAGAGAATATTATGCTAAGTGAAATAATTCAGTTAGACAAAGATAAGTATATATGATTTCCTTTGTATGTGGAATTAAAAAAATAAATAAATGAACCTGATGGTTGCCAGAGGATAGGGTTGGGAAGTTGTATAAAAGGGGTAAGAGGATTAAGAAGAACAAATTGGCAATTTCAAAACAGTCATGGAGCTTATAGAATGTAGTCAATAATCCTATATAATTAAAGCCTAATATGCTAGTGTCCAATTGTCTGGTCGTCCATTCAACCAATCAAAGAGTAATCCTATATAATAAAAAAGGAATTTGCAAATTGTCCATCAGTTCAACAGACAAGATGTCGGCCCCCATGTGGCCAAAGATGGCCACCCCCCATGTGGACACAAGATGTCCACCACAAGATGTCCAGCAGAGGAGGGCAGTTGGGAGGGACCAGGCCTGCAAGGGAGGGTAGTTGGGGGTAATCAGGCTGGTGGGAGAGAACAGTTAGGGGTGACGGGCCAGCAGGGAAGTGCAGTTAGGGGCAACCAGGCCTGCAGGGGAGGGCAGTTGGGGAAAATCAAGCCAGCAGGGAAGCAGTTGGGTGTCAATCAGGCTGGCAGGGGAGTGGTAAGGGAGCAATCAGGAAGGTAGGCAGGTCAGTAGTTTGGAGCCAGCAGTCCTGGATTGTGAGAGGGATACCCCAGATTGGAAAGGGTGCAGGCTGGGCTGAGGGACACCCCCCTCAATGCACAAATTTCATGCACTAGGTTTCTAGTATGCTAATGATATGCTAAGGCAGCTCATCCCCTCGCTATAATGGGCACTGACCACCACGGGGCAAATGCTACGATCTATAGGTTAGCTTGCTGGTGGGGTCCAGCTGATCGGGACTGAGCAAGACAAGCCAAACATGCCTTGGAGACCTCCCACAGCTTCTGCCATGTCCCTAATTCCTCTCGGCCCCGATTTACACAGGTGGGGTCCCTCTGCCTGGCCTGCATCCTCTTGAAATCTGAGCTGAGGAACCCACCTCCCACTCTGAGTGATATGGTTACAAGACTTATTGAGGGAATCACTTTTTAAATTATATAAATGACTAACCTCTGTCTGTAAACCTGAAACTCTATAATATTGAATGTCAACTGTAATTGAAAAAAAGAAAAATAAAAAGGCAGTACGAACAAAGGCCCATATTAAAAGGGAAAGGGAAGTAGTTTTAGGCAGCCACTAGGTGAATACAATATTAATAGGTTGTGTAACACTCTATCCGAACCTCAAGGTCTGTTGCTTATCAATTAATTGTAAATTATAATATCACTTCATATAATTGGTAAATTAATTCATAGAAAGCATTTAGTACATAGTATGACTATTATTATTCTAATGCATTAAACTAAGCTTATTGGGTTTGGGGAAACATAAAGCAGGTTGTTAAACACTTGTCAAATGTTGGTGGCATGCCAAAACAGGTTTGGCTTAGTGGATAGAGCATCGGCCTACTGACTGAAAGGTCCCAGGTTCGATTCCGGTATAGGGCATGTATCTTGGTTGTGGGCATATCCCCAGTAGGGGGTGTGCAGAAGGCAGCTGATCGATGTTTCTCTCTCATCGATGTTTCTGGCTCTCTATCTCTCTCCCTTCCTCTCTGTAAAAAAATCAATAAAATATTTTTAAAAAAATGTTGGTGGCAATATATATTTACCCTTTGAAATTAGGTTTCCCTATTTGTGGCACTTAGTTTGATCTAAATAAAAGCTACCAATGCTTGAAATTAAGTATTCTAGCAGGTTCAGGGAACTTGTATGCATATATATTCGAAAGTCTGCAAAATCAAGCAAGATATAGCCTAAGAATTATTTAAAGAAGAAAAGGCCAACAAATGTATTAAAAATGTAGAAAATTAGCATAGTATGGGTTATTTAATACAGATCACCATTTTAGGAGTCTCTAGCATAGGAGGTTGGAGCGAGTGGGGCTGGTGGTTGCAAGGCTGCAGAGGCTTCCAGGTAATTTGAGGCTAATTGTGCACAATGCTTTGAGAAGAGCTCTAGGAGCATATAACTGTGCATTAGGCAATAGTCTTTGACACTTATGAACTTATAATTCATTGCCAAGCCTTTCGTGCTAATTTAAAAGGAGAGAAAACTCTCCAGTTTTTAATCCACAAGTTAATAGTATTATAATTAATAATAAAGAAATGAATTAAGTCTATTCCTTTTAATTGGCATTATAGGCACAGTGGTACCTCGAGATACCAGTTTACTTCCTTTGGTAACCTTCCTCATATATCAAGTTGCTCGTATCTCAAAGCAAATTTCCCCATTGAAATCAATTGAAATACCCTTAATCCATTCCAGCCCCCAAAATGCCACCCAGTTGTTCTTGTTATGTGTTTTTGAATAAGAAAAATGTATTTATAAATGACAAATATTGTATAAAAACATAATGAAAGAGAATGTAAAGGAATAAACTGATTTTATAAAGTGTATTTACCTACTCGTTACACTCTTAATGCTACACTTTATCCCAAAACTGAATGTAACTTAACTAATCTTCACTGAACTTAATTGCTACTGGTCTTTGCATTTTTGGATGATTTCAAAAAAAACAGGTGTCCAACGAGGTTTGCCTCTTCCTCCCTTTCAGAATGTTTCTGAAATGGGTGAGGCAAGTTTCATTGAACAGCTCGATGCACGACCAGTAGCAACTTTTTTGGATGTTTCTTTTCCACGAAGTGTGACACCCTCTCCCACATTCCTAAGATCTCCTTTATCTCACTTGTAGAGATCTCCTCCACTTCTGGCTCCTCCTCGAAACCAATTTCTTGGAGAACCTCCACATGTTGCTGAGACTGCAACTCCTCCCTGGTGAGTTCCAGAGAGTGCTCCTCAATGAGCTCATTCACGTCTCTCTCATCCACCTCCAGGCCCATGGATTTTCCCAGAGACACTATCTACTCCTCCACTGGCACCTCGGGTTCGAATCCATTGAAGGTCCTTTCGGCTACAGCCTCAGGCCACAGCTTCTTCTATGCAGAGGTCAAAGACCTCGTTGTAACACCCAGCCAGGCCTGATCAATAATTCTGAGGCATATCACGATGTTAAAGTGGTTCTTCCAGAACTCTCGAAGGGTGAGGTTTGTGTTCTCCATCACCTCAAAGCAGTGCCGGAACAGGTGCTTGATGTACAGCTTTTTAAAATTAGAAATCACCTCCTGATCCATGGGCTGCAGGATAGGAGTGGTGTTGGGAGGTAGGTAGACAACCTTTATAAACTTGAACTCTTCGAGGAGTTCTTCTTTGAGGTTCGGTGGGTGAGCAGAAGCATTGTCCAGGACGAGGAGGGCTTGCATGGTTAGGTTGTTTTCCTGTAGATATTTCTTAACAGAAGGGCCGAAAACAAGGTTTACCCACTCCACAAAGAACTGCCTGGTGACCCATGCCTTCAGGTTTGCCTTCCACATAACTTGCAGTTTATCTTTTAAAATCTTATGTGACTTAAAGACTCTGGGGTTTTCCGAATGGTATACGAGCAGAGGCTTGATCTTGCAGTCGCCAGTCGCATTGGTGCACAGTGCGAGAGTTAGCCTATCCTTCATGGGTTTGTAGCCTGGCATCGCCTTCTCCTCTGCCGTTATGTAAGTCCTATTTGGCATCTTCTTCCAGAAAAGCCCTGTCTCATCACAGTTGAAGACTTGCTGGGGGATATATCCTTTGGCTTCTATCAGTTTGGAAAAAGTTTTGAGGTAATCCTCAGCTGCCTTCACATCTGAACTTGCTGCCGCACCATGCCTGATGATGGAGTGAATGCTGGACCTTTTCCTGAAGTTATCAAACCAGCCTCTACTGGCTTAAATGAGTCTTTCAATGCACGGGGTCTGCTCCAGCAAATCACCATAAATCACTCGCACCTTCTCACATATGATGCCCTGTGTTAATGTATCGCCTTTAAGCTGCTTCTCCATCACCCACACCATCAGTAGATTCTCCATGAGCTACGGAGCTTAGAAATTATTGTAACGACCTTAGCTGGCATTATACCCTTTATTGACTCCTTCTGTTTAAGCACAGTGCATATCGTTGAAGTACTACGCCCGTACTGCCTCGCCAAGTCAGCCACTTGCCCACCTTGCTCATGTTTTTCTATGATTTCACGCTTCAATTCAATAGACATCATCCTCTTCTGAGCACTGACCTTTCCACTCGCTTTCTTCGGACCCATGGTTATAAAAAGAAATGTGATAAAGTATGTAAATGCACAAAAGATGCTTCAACAATGAGGTAAACAAGCACACTGACTGAGGCGCGGGAATCTATGAGATGCTCGAGTCGTGGTAAACTGGTGGGTCGTGTGCAGCCAGCCGACCCGCGAGATTACTTGTATCTCAAATGTTGCTCATATTTCAAAGCAAAAAATGGCTCGCTGGATGGCTTGTATCTCAAAAATCTCGTATGTTAGGGCACTCGTATCTCGAGGTACCACTGTATTTGATTTTACCATGAAATGAAAACCTCCTTCCTTGTATTTTACTAGAGGCTGGGTACATGAAAATCCGTGCACTCAGGTGGGGGTCCCTCGTCTGGCCTGCACCCTCTCGCAGTCTGGGTGTCCTCAGGGGATGTCCAACTGACGGCTTAGACCCGCTCCCCTCTGGGCCTCCCTCCATGGGCGGCAACCTGTGGTCTGCCAGCCCCACACCCTGATCACCCTTCCACTGCTACCAATTGCCGCTACCCCCTGATCACTGTCCCCTCCCTCTGCCTACTGGCACCTGCCTTGGCTGACCTGGAGCTGCCTGCTCCGTGGCCCCTAGCCCCTGCCAACCTGTGGTTCTGCTGTTTGGTCAATTTGCATATTAGATTTTTATTATACAGGATAACCTTGACAGTTCTGGATCTTCTTATTTTCTACTTTCTTATTGCTTTCATGGTCTTCTCATCCTCCAATTTTGCCTTGCTTTCATGGTCTTCTCATCTTCCAATTCTAAGTACACTGAATATTACTCTGTTTATTTTCTATAAGCTCATTTCTAATGAATTTAAGCAGCATCCTAATTTCTAGCCCTGCTATTACCCCATTTCAGTTCTGTATTCCCAGAGACTGACAGAGCAGATTTACTCCAGTATGTATCCATCACATACCTCTTATTAAAGTTAATTTCTGCTTTTCAGTGATACTACTTTTAAAAGCTATTTAGATGAAAGAGGGGAGTGGGTGGGTAGCTACACACACATACAAGTAGGTTTACAGTTGTAATACAATACATACAATAATTAATAGAACACAATAAAATAATAAAGTATGTGTTTCAAGAGCTCACAACTATAAAGTTAATTTTTCCCACCTCTGTACATAACTGAAAAAACTTCAGGGGAGGAAGGGGGAATCTTATGGATAATATGTGAGGCTCAACAGAGTTATAAAGAGCAGTATGCTAGTGCTAAAGAAAGAGGTAAAAGTGCTTTTAAAGTGGGGAGAACATCTGTCACTCTGGTTGATCTATAGTCCAATCTTCATGAATTCAAACATAAATCCCAAAATGCACACAAGGGTGAATGGGAGGCTAGTGGCTTCAATAAAAAAGCCAATAACAAACAAACAAAAAAAAGTGTTTCCTTTGAATTTTACAACTTTGATGCCAACAAATAGAGCAGCTTCATAAGCACAGGTTGTCTTGATGAGAACACTGGCTCTCTCAAACAGGCATGGGGACTTTTGGAAAATGTATTGGCACCACCAGCAGGAAAGGTAGAAAATGTCAGACAACATGTGATAGATTAGAGGAGTACACTGAAGTATATACAATATAGAATCTCCCCAGGAGCTCCCAGACTATATGGAAAGAAAGCCTTTGAATGTCTGGTCTCACCAACCAATCTGGACAGAGCTCAAAGAATACAATATTGCTACTCTTGCTACAACCTTTTGTGGATGCCGCCAGATTAGGCCTAGGACAGCGGTCAGCAAACTCATTAGTCAACAGAGCCAAATATCAATAGTACAATGATTGAACTTCCTTTTGAGAACCACATTTCTTAAACTTAAGCTTCTTCTAATGCCACTTCTTCAAAATAGACTGGTCATTTTGTGGAAGAGCCACACTCAAGGGGCAAAAGAGCCACATTTGGCTTGAGAGCCACAATTTGCTGACCTAGGGAAACAGATTGTGTCTCAAAATTAGAAATGGAGTTGCGAAAAGCTATATGCCAGATAACCATATTAATATGCTAACATGGTTTTCATTTTTGTTTCTTCAGAATCTATTAGTCCTCATTAGGTTTACCAGTTATTGAGTATTAATTCAGGTTGTATTTTGGTTCCTGTCTAGCAAAGTGAAACAAATAAAAGCAGTTACATAATTTCTATTTACAACAACACTTTCACAATTCTTTCTTGTAATACAATGCATGAAAATAGTTCTTATTCCTGAAGACTTGACATCTAGTATATTATGTGAATATTTTTAAAATGTTTTGTATATTGTGATATTTTAACATCTTTCCAATTCTTAAAAGCTAGCAAAGGGCCCAGCCAGGAGCAGGTCTTTGAATATGCAAGCCAAGCAACCCAGGACCATCTGTCCAGTAGCTAGCATTTGAGGCAAGACTCCTCTGCCTCATTCACCCCAGGGATGGTACCAATCAATTAGAATTACACTTACAATGCCAAGGCATCCAATACTCAAACTAGCCCAGTTCTAATCCTGTCCCACAGATCTCTGTAGAAACCCCATGAATGGCTGTGGCCAAAGAACTCTCAATCTTGTCTTCTCGTTTCTGACCACCCGAGTTTTTTTTTTTTTTTCATGAGGCCTTGCCTGGCAGCCTTTTATGCAGGACCTGTTAGTGTAATACAGTTTTATTGTTTTCAGAGTCTCTCCACTGTCTCCTTTATTGATAACACATGATGGACCAATCCATAAAAGAATACACAACAACTAGAAACTAAGATAGACCTTCTATGTCTAAAACTGATGGTTATTTGCTTTTAGTGGTTCTAATAGTAGAAACAGAATTTCCTTTGCAGGGTAGACTCTTGGTTCTGGAAGGAGTCTTTTCCCTCCGTCCTTTGGGTATGCTGATGTAAGTCTTCTACTTATGAGTTTCTCTAGGTTAACGCCTAACATTGTTAAGTCAGACACAAATAGTTTAACTGAAATGGAAATTATGCCAGGTTTTACCTTAGCAGGCAGGGAAAAGGACTATTCTGCAGTGAGGGAATTGGCAGTCATTGTGAGGAGTTTGCAGTTATCCTTGAGACTATAGGGCAAGGTCTTATCAGCTCTGTGTTAGGAAGAAGGTGAAAGAAGTAGCTCTGAGATGGAGAGGAATGAATTTCAGTAAAGTAGTTGTTACCATCACAACTAGCTAGTTAATATTAATAATATAAAAGGAGCAAAGGGGAGGCCAGAAATTATAAACATGGTCATATGGGCAGCTTCACCATGAAGCTGAAGTTTTACACTCCCGATGACACCAGTCCATTCCTTACAGTTCACTGGTAAGAGATCAAACAAAGAGGGTGATGACATTGGGAAGGTGCTTGTCTGTCAGTCCAACCTGGGAAAACATAACTAACTGGCTAGAGGAACAGAGCCACTGCAAGTGCATGAGATCCTGAAGTGTTAATTGGCTAAACTCTCAGTTATAATCCACAAAGAATTATAACTCTCTTGCTTGTTTTCTATCTCACACTCCTCTTTTTTCTCGCACTTCTTTTTCTCCTTGACCTGCACTTGCCCATCCTCCCTCCATAGCCATGTGGCCTTTGCAGCAAAAATAGACTGCAGCTAGGAACACAAGCTACGTTAGCCAGATGCTAGACTGGACTGTGCTTTGATATGGAGTAGAAATTCTGGGTAGTGACTTTAATTCTAGTTTTGCTGAAAACAAGGTTGGACTTCTTCCATGGTGAGATGGAGGGAGATGGGACCTTGGAGGAAAACTCCCTTAATTCTACATCATCAATGAAGGTTTCCATGAAAGCCCATCCTCTCATCAGAGCCTCAGGAAATTCTTGTCCCAGAGGCACCCAAGAACTTCACTTCCAATGGCAATAGGTGAGGACACAGAGGATGTCCCATCAATAATATAGTGACAGGCTGAATAACAAAGGCAGATAATGGGTCTTGGAATGGTGATGTCCTATATAAATAAGTTAGAGACCCTCCCTCGCCTCCCCCACAAAAAAAAGAGAACAAAATAAACATGAAATAAATGCAGAGTAAATTTTTGTTCTCTTTTTTTTAACTTTCAGAACAATAGTTCTAAAGTCAACATGCATGCCTATAAAAGCAACTGTATAAATCAAAATTTTAGCCACAAAACAATAATTCATAACAACACTCCTTAACCCCATGACCAACTTAGTGGTTTAAAATAATTTATTTTCACTCTATGTCTAAGGACTGGCTGCAGGGTTGTCTGGTCTAAACTATACTCAGCTGGACTTGCCTTGAAAGCTGACCCCACATGTCCCTCGGGCTTCTTGAGTATGAGGCTAACTAGCCTCTCTTCTAATTGCAATGACAGAGCACAAGAAGGGAAGCCCAACCATACCCTGCAAGATACTGTGTTTTAGACATATTTCTTACTTGGATCAATGTTGATAGATTCTCAATGTTGATAGATGTGAATCTATCAACATTGATCCAAGTAAGAAATATGTCTAAAACACACACACAGGGAGGAGAAAATGGCGGCGGAGTAGACGGGCGCGTCTGGAGCTTTGTCGCTCGGCAGAGGGAGAGAGAGCGGCTGAGAGTTGCATTGGGAGTGTTTGTTGGCAAGCTAGGAGTCAGTTGTCCTCCAGGGGAAGGCGGGGAACTGCTGGAAGGGGCTCTCCCGGCCAGGCAGCCCCATTGCCACGGGGTTTTTGTCCGCCGGAGCCACCAGCGCGAACGCGGAGCCCGAGCCATCTTGCAGTGGGAGGTGGATGTCTGCGGCGCTCTGAAGCCTTCGGCTGGGCACCCATCGAGCAGCCAGGAACCCGGGGACCCAGAACTCCGCTCTCCAACCGGCGCAGACACGCGGCGGAACCAGAGATCCACAGAGCACACGGAAAGGTCAGATTGCACCTGACTTAAGGGGGAGGTGGATGTCTGCCGAGGTCTGAAAGCTGCGGCTGACGGAGGCACCCACAGAGCAGCCAGGACCCAGAGCGTGGCTTCCCAGGGGGCACAGACAGGCAGGCAGAGGATTCAGAGATCCACAGGCGCACGGAAGGGTCAGATTTCGCCTGGGTCAGGGTGAGGTCTCCTACCCCCGCAGGGCAGAGAAGAGCACACTGTGGGAGCTGGGCTGCGGGAAAGCTGCCTCTGGAGAGGTCCGCAGAGGTGGTCAGGGCGCGATCCCTGAGTGTGAAGGCAGACCCTCTGAGCTGTTGACAGAGGAGAGCTCTGGAAAACGACTCTTTTATTTTTTCTTTTTCTCTGGGGGAGAGGGACAGCCTGGAAGGTATTGCAGTGTCCAGGCTGCAAAACCCCCACAAACTGGTTTTGGGAACCACAGAGTAGCAGGATCTGAGCACAGCCTAGAGAGGTCCTGTGCTTTGTCTCAGAGATCAATTCCGAAACACTGCCACCCAATGGATGACACACAAATTGACCCTCGCATAACCACAAGAGAATAAAGAGATTAAAACACCAAGAGGGGAACACAGGGAACTGCAATACCTCCCCTACTGGGAAACAGGAGTGCCAAGCAGAATAATAGTGGAAGTGAAGGACCATTCTATTTTTCTTCTTTTTTTTTTAATTTTTCCTTTTTTCTTTTTTCTTTTTTTTAATTTTTAATTCTTTATTTTTCATTTTCACATATTTTAATTAAAAGAATATTTTTTCTTTCTGCCTCAATTGATATTACCTTTATAATTATTACATTTTTGTTTTAAAATAGTATTATTAATTACCACTAGTACTTTACCGTTTTTGAAAAAAAAAAGTGTCATTTTGTTTTCTCTTTATTTTATTTCGGGATTAGAGTTCTACATTCTATTTTCATCTTCCCTTTAGCATAATTTTACTCCAACTCAACTCCACCTTTATGCCAACACTTTCCTCCTAACTTTCCCCATTTTGCTGTCTTGTTTCTCTTTCCCTTTTCCAACTTTAGATTCTCCCTATTTTTCTCTATACCTGGTTAAAATTTCACCCCATTTATATATCTAATTTCAAATCCCCTACTACAAGTCCACACAAACCTCTCTCTTCTTGTCTTCACTAGCAAAAAGTTGTTTTTTCTCTGTGTCCTTTTGTTGCTATTTGCCTGAAAAGTGATTATATCGATTTTTTGAAAGTTTTTTTTTGAGAGATTGTTTTAGTTTATTCTACATGTTTTATTTTGCTTTTTTCTTGCTTTGTTTTCTACCTCTCTTTTCCCTCATATCCCTCGATACCAGTTGCTATTTGCAATTTGCCTTAATCTCTAAGTACTGGTTGCTGGCCTTTATTGGAATTAGTGACTGTTCTATTGGAGTTGTCTCCTGACATGTATATTTTGTTCCTCTTTCCTCTCTTATACACTTTCTTTTCTCTCTGACTTTTTTCTCTTCCTCTTTCCTTCTCCTTTTTCTCCTTTTTATTTTCTTATTTTATTTTATTTTATTTTATTCTTCATTTATTTACCTTTTTTTTTCTCACTATCCCAATTTGATTTTGGCACTTCTTTCTTTTCTTTCTTTCTCATTTTCCTCTTCTTCTTTCTCTATTTACCCCTAATTTGTCCTTCATTGGTGGTCACCTTATTTGTGATTATTAACATCTTGAATACATTTCTACTCAGTGCCTTGTATGCTATACCTGGTCGTGTTGTAGTTTGTGCCTTTTAATCAACGTAGGAGAGAGAACTACATAACCAGACACCCAAAGAGGAAAGACCATGGGCATAAAAAGAAACAGCCCACAAAAGACAGAAAGGCAGTTGTCACCAGAAAAGGAAGTAAACGAAATAGAACCACAAATAAGCCTACCAGAGAAAGAGTTCAGAGAAATTATCATAATATGGTTGAAAAGAATGGAAGACAAGTTTGACAATATGAGTAAGAGCCAAGAGGAAATAAAGAAGAACCTAGAGGAGGTGAAGAAGCATCAAGAAGAAATGCAGAAGAACCTAGAGGAGGTGCAGAATAAACAACAAGAAATGAAAAATGACATCACTGCTATAAAGAACTCAATAGAAAGCATCAAAAGTAGACTAGAAGAAGCAGAGGACTGCATCAGTGAGCTAGAAGACACAGTAGGAAAAAATACCCAAGTACAGCAGCTTCTAGAAAAAAAAGTTAAAAAGCAAGAGGAAAGTCTAAGGGAACTTTGGGATAACATGAAACAAAATAACATGCATATAATTGGGGTTCCAGAAAGAGTGGAAACTGAACAAGGATTAGAGAACGTGTTTGAAGAAATAATGACAGAAAATTTCCCCAATATAAAAAAGAAAAAACCCACACAAATCCAAGAAGCTCACAGAGTCCCAAGCAAAATGAACCCCAACAAACCGACATCGAGGCACATTATAATTAAATTGGCAAACGCCGACGACAAAATAAGAATCTTAAAAGCAGCCAGAGAGAAACAGAAAGTTACCTACAAAGGAACCCCCATAAGACTAGCTCCTGACTTCTCAACAGAAACTCGTCAGGCCAGAAGGGAATGGTATGAAATATACAAAGTCATGCAAAGGAAGGGCCTGAATCCAAGAATACTGTACCCTGCAAGACTCTCAATCAAAATTGAAGGTGAAATCAAAAGCTTCACAGACAAAAAAGGACTAAGGGAATATATTACCACCAAACCAGCAATGCAAGAAATGTTAAAAGGTCTGCTGTAATAAAAAGAAAGAGGAAGCGAAGAAGGAAATTGGGGGTAAGGACTAAAAATGGCAACAGATAAGTACTTATCAATAATAACTTTAAATGTAAACGGATTAAATGCTCCAATCAAAAGACATAGAGTAACCGATTGGATAAGAAAACATGATCCATATATCTGCTGTCTGCAAGAAACCCACCTCAGGAAAAGAGATGCACACAGATTGAGGGTGAAGGGATGGAACATGGTATTTCAGGCAAATGGAAATGAAAAAAAAGCTGGGGTTGCAGTACTTACTACTGACAAATTAGATCTCAAAGTGAAGGACATGACAAGAGATAAAAAAGGCCACTTCATAATACTAAAGGGAACAATCCAACAAGAAGAAATAACTCTGGTAAACATATATGCACCCAATATAGGAGCACCTAAATACATAAAAAATCTCTTGGAGGATATTAAGGGAGAGATTGACAGCAATACAATCATAGTAGGAGACTTTAATACCCCATTGGCACCATTGGACAAATCCTCTAAACAAAAAATCAGCAAAGAAACATCAATCCTAAATGACTCACTAGAACAGATGGAATTAATTGACATCTTCAGAACATTTCACCCCAAAGCCACAGAATATACATTCTTCTCCAGTACACATGGGTCATTTTCAAAGATAGATCATATGTTGGGTCATAAGAAAAGTCTCTTCAAATTCAAGAAGATAGAAATCATATCAAGCATTTTCTCAGACCACAGTGGCATAAAACTGGAAATCTACTATAATAAAAACAATAGAAATAAATCAAACACATGGAGACTAAACAGCATGCTATTAAACAACTACTGGGTAACCAGAGAGATCAAGGAAGAAATAAAAAACATCATGGCAACAAATGACAATGACAACACAACAATACAAAATTTATGGGACACAGTGAAAGCAGTCTTGAGAGGGAAGTTCATAGCCCTACAAGCCTACTGCAAAAAACAGGAAACAATGGTAATAAATTACCTAAACCTACAACTCAAAGAGCTAAAAGAAAGCAACAAGAAAAGCCCAGTGTACTCAGAAGGAAGGAAATAGTGAAGATCAGAGCGGAGATAAACAACTTGGAGACCAAAGAAACAATTCAAAAGATCAACAAAACAAAGAGCTCGTTCTTTGAAAGGATAAACAAGATTGATGCGCCCCTAGCCAGGCTCACCAAGAAGCAAAGAGAGAAGACCCAAATAAACAAAATCAGAAAAATAAAGAGGAGAAATAACAACAGACCCTGTGGAAATACAAAGGATTGTTAAGAAATACTATGAACAACTCTATTCCAACAAATTGGACAACCTGCAAGAAATGGACATTTTCCTAGAAAAATATGACCTTCCAAAACTCAATGAGGAGGAAGCCAAACATCTCAATAGTCCAATAACTATGGAAGAAATTGAAGAAGTCATCAAAAAGCTTCCAGCAAGTAAAAGCCCGGGTCCAGATGGCTACACAGGAGAGTTTTACCAAACATTCAAGGAAGAATTAAAACCTATCCTCCTCAGACTATTCAAAAACATTCAAGAAGAAGGAACACTTCCAAACACCTTCTATGAAGCCAGCATCACCCTAATACCAAAACCAGATAAAGACAACACAATGAAAGAGAATTATAGGCCAATATCTCTCATGAACATACATGCCAAAAGCCTCAACAAAATTCTAGCAAACCGATCCAGCAGTACATCAGAAAGATCATACACCATGACCAAGCAGGATTCATCCCAGGAATGCAGGGATGGTTCAATATCTGCAAATCAATAAATGTGATACATCACATAAACAAATTGAGAGATAAAAATCACATAGTCATATCAATTGATGCAGAAAAAGCATCTGACAAAATCCAACATCCTTTCTTGATAAAAACTCTCAGCAAAGTGGGAATAGAAGGATCATACCTCAATATCATAAAAGCCATATATAATAAACCCACAGCTAACATCATACTCAATGGGCAAAAACTAAAACAATTTCCCCTAAGAACAGGAACAAGACAGGGATGCCCACTCTCACCTCTCCTGTTTGACATAGTACTGGAAGTATTAGCCATTGCAATTAGACAAGAAGAACAAATAAAAGGCATCCAAATTGGAAAAGAAGAAGTAAAGCTGTCCTTATTTGCAGATGACATGATATTGTACATAAAAAACCCAAAAGGCTCCATTCCAAAACTAATTGACTTAATTAATGAATTCGGCAATGTAGCAGGATACAAAATTAATGCTAAGAAGTCTGTGGCATTTCTATACACTAACAGTGAAATTATAGAAAGAGAAACTAAAAAAGCAATCCCATTTACCATCACACCAAAAAAATTAAGATACCTAGGAATAAACCTAACTAAAGAGGTAAAAGACCTTTACGCAGAAAAGTACAGGACACTGAAAAAAGAGATAGAGGAAGATGTTAACAGATGGAAGAGCATACCATGCTCATGAATTGGGAGAATCAACACCATTAAAATGTCCATACTACCCAAAGCAATATACAGATTCAATACACTACCCATTAAAATACCAACGACATATTTCACAGACCTCCAAAGGATTCTTCATAGATTCATCTGGAACAAAAAAAGACCACGGATAGCTACAGCAATTCTAAGAAAAAAGAATAAAGTAGGTGGGATCTCAATACCAGACTTCAAGCTATACTACAAAGCAACTGTTCTCAAAACAGCCTGGTACTGGCACAAGAACGGACATATAGATCAATGGAATAGATTAGAGAACCCAGATATCCACCCAAACCACTATGGTCAATTAATATTTGACAAAGAAGGCATGAACATTCAATGGAGCCAAGATAGCCTCTTCAATAAATGGTGTTGGGAAAATTGGACAGATACATGCAAAAAATTGAAACAGGACCACCAACTTACACCAAATACAAAAATAAAACTCAAAATGGATACAGGACTTAAACATTAGAAGGGAAACAATAAAAATACTAGAGGAATCCACAGGCAGCACAATCTCAGATATATGCCGAAAGAACTTCTTCACTGATACTGCTCCAAAGGCAATGGAAGCTAAAGAAAAAATAAACAAATGGGACTACATCAAAATAAAAAGCTTTTGCACAGCAAAAGAAACCATCAACAAAACAACAAGAAAGATCACTGTATGGGAGAACATATTTGCAAATGTTATCACTGTTAAAGGTTTTATCTCCAAAATCTACAGCCAACTTATACAACTTAGTAAAAGGAAGATGAAGGATCCAATAAAAAAATGGGCAACGGACCTAAATAGAACCTTTTCAAAAAACGACAGAAGGAAGGCCAAGAGACACATGAAAACATGTTCAAAGTCATTAATCATCTGAGAGATGCAAATTAAAACGACAATGCGATACCATCTTATACCTATCAGAATGGCAATCATCAACAAATCAACAAAGGCCAAGTGTTGGCGAGGATGTGGAGAAATAGGGACCCTTGTGCACTGTTGGTGGGAATGCAGACTGGTGCAGCCACTGTGGAGAACAGTATGGAGTTTCCTCAAAAAACTAAAAATGGATCTCCCATTTGACCCTGCAATACCACTCTTAGGAATTTATCCTAACAAATTACAAACACCAATCACAAAGGATTTATGCACCCCTATGTTCATAGCAGCACAATTTACAATAGCCACAATTTGGAAACAGCCTAGGTGCCCGTCAGCAGATGAGTGGATCAGAAAACTGTGGTACATCTACACAATGGAATTCTATGCTGCCATTAAAAAGAAGGAATTCTTACCATTTGCAGCAACCTGGTTGGAACTGGAGAGCCTTATGCTTAGCGAAATAACCCAGTCAATGAAGGAGAAGCATCACATGATCGCACTCATTGGGGGATAATAAAGAACATTTTAAACTGATGAACAAAAGGATAGATACAGAGACAGTAAAGCTTCAAACAGACTGTGAAATTACAGCAGGAAGATTAAAGTTAGGTGAGCTAGATAAGAGATCAATCAAAGGACTTGTATGCATGCATATAAGCATAACCAATGAACATAGACACTGGGGGGTTGGGGTATGCCTGGGAGGGAGGGGGGGCAATGGGGAGATATGTATAAAAAATTAATAAAAATTTTTTTAAAAAAAGGAACTACAAAAAAAAAATAAAAAAATAAAAAATAAAAAAAATAAAACACACAGACACACACACACACACACACACACACACACACACACACACAACACCCTACAAGTTGCTATACACTGAATACTAGTGTTCCGTGAAAATTTCATGTTAAAATTTAATCTCCAGTGGCATGGTATTTGGAGGTAGGGTCTTTGGAAGATAATTAGGAAATAAATGAGTGTGGAATTCTCATAAATGTGATTGGTCCTCTTATAATAAAAACTCCAGAGAGCAACCTTGCCACTTCTGCCCTATGAAAACACAGTAAAAGATGGCTGTGGATCAGGACATAGGGTTGCTCACACTTGTCCCTTGAGCTTGGACTTTCCAACCTCCAACACTGTGGGAAATAAATTTCTATTGTTTATAATAATCCAACCTATGGTATTTTGTTATAGCAGCCCAAATGAACTAAAACATATTTCCTCTCCAACTGGGGGTCTGATATTTATTGAGCAATCCAGATTGCAGCTGGAAACACAAGCTAAGTTAAGCAGATGTTGACTAAATTAGCCAGAACCTTAGACACTTTGTGTACAGAAGTGATGTAAACATTAGCTCACACAAAAAGTAATAATTGTCCTACATTATGTGTGGTATGAATTGTGAAGGTTCTTGTGAGCCTTAATTGTTAGAGCAGAAGGGAGTTTCCTATTACACAGAGTGAGAGTTCACAACTGCTCCCTTTATTAGTTAAACATACTAGTCACTAACCAAACCAGTTGAAACAAAGAAGAGTAAATACCAGGATATATCCATACCCACTGTGGGACATATTTGAGTTTAGAATAAAGTAACAATTTTCTAGCAAGAAAATCTAAAACTACTAGTAATTTCTTTGCAATTAGTAAAAGCCTTGCTATGAAACTAATATGAAATAATATTGAATGTTTAACTGTAATCAAATAAACAAAACTAAAAACCAACCAACAAAGTAAGTAGTAAAAGGCCTTTCTTTAAATCACTAATATTGACATATTAGCACATATAGTCCATATTGTTTGGTCTTCAAGATACTTGTATGGTGTAATTTCTCTAAATATGTGATCTTGCCCCAAAGTTAATTACATAAAAGAAGTACACACTTTCTTGCTACCTATTCAAATTTTAAATATGAGACTAACTCCAAGCTTGTAATTAAAGCTCATAGACCATTCCATGAAAGAATGGCAGGCTTAAGTGGTTAATCCAGGAAGAAAAAGACTTTGAAAAGAGGTCAAGTGACTGTGAAAGAATTTAAGGACTATGGGATCCAGAAATGGAAGTTTCCTCAAACGTGTAACCATAGCAAATTGCACCAGTTATTGACATGGAAGAGAGATGCTACTATGCAATTCAAGATTAATCTGAAAAGGAAACCTGAGACCAGCTCTTATTCACCAATACCTCCTCTCTATAAAAACTTAAAAAGAAGCAAAAGCTGTTACAGTAGTAAAATGTGTCACATTACTATTTAAATTATCACAGACAGATGGCTAATTTGACTAAATCAACCTTTGTTTACAATGGAACAAATCCATTGGTCCTGTGCCAAAGAATCATGGTTTCTACTTCCCCCCTATTTCAGCTACTACATTAACTCCAGGATTCACTAAATCTCCAAAGAACAGAGAGATTAACCAAACTTAAAGAGACTAACCAAAGAACATATATGCATATATGCATAACCCATGAACACAGACAATAGCCGGGGGTGGGTGGAGGGAGGCAAAAAGGGAGAAAATGGAAGTCATCTGTAATACTGTCAACAATAAATTTAAAAAAAATTTTTTCAACATTATTCTTCAGGGATGAAAGCAAGTCTATGAATCCATGCTAATAAATACTGTAGAACCATACTTCCCAAGGACAACATAATGAAAAATAATCATGTACAGTACAGGTGGACAGTTTTATATCCTCATGTATTATTTATGATAGGAAAAATATTGTTAAATAAGAAGCACTGTTACCACCACTGATTTTAAGACAGTATAGATTCAGATAAATAGGTTTTCTGTGTTTTTCTACTTGCCCTTTAGATTCTGTTAGACTGTTTTAAGTCTTAATTCTTTTTCAAAGGCAGCAGTTAAATAAAAATGTGGTATTTTGTACCTGTGTTAGCATATTTTAATGATATGAAAGTGTATGCCCTGGATATATGTGGTTTATTAATGAAATAGAATTATTCAGAGCTCTTCTTACACAAATGTTTTATTAAAATTGGACTTATTGATTGGCATGTAATTTTGAATTTGTGATTTAAATTTTTTCCCAATTAGAAGAATCTGGTCAGTAAATTGTTCCATGAACATTTAGTAGCATCTAAGAAGATGACTTTATCATTCAATTACCAAGTAATTCAGTAAATTATTTTCTAGTCCAGTAATGGTAGGTCAAAGTGTCTAAGTCTTATAATAAGACTAAGTGATCTCATAAACTACCTTTCTTATTAAGGTTTAGTGTTATACATAAAGATAACAATTCAGTATCTCTAGACCAGGATCCTTAATGAAAGGGTTGCTCACACTCAGACATAGCCACCTCTCCATGGAAGGCATAATTGACTTTTCTATTATATTTCTACTCTGTCTCCTCCATCATAGGTCTTATCCCTTCATGATATGATTGTGTGTATGTTTCTTTTCTCCTCTCTCTCTCCCTCCCTCCCTCATATCTCTCTCTCTCTCTTTCTGTGTCTCTTTCTCTCTCTCTCTGTCTTTCTCTCCCTCTTCCCTCCAGCGACCCTAGAACTCTAAGGTATTTTAAAGGTTAAAAATTCTTTGTGATTATTATAGAAATTACCCATTAATTACCTGGTGCCAACACTGAATTTGTGAAATGGATAAGCATAAATTTCAGAGTAAGTGACACAGTTGCTTTACATGCAAGTAAAATTGCTGAATAAATGTGCAAGGCCCTAAATGAAATCATATCTTTCTATTCCTTATTAAGTCCACTTTTACTAGTCAAGAGTGCTTTGCATTTATGTCAATTACCTCCCTTACTCTACCTATCATCCTAGTCCACTCTTGAGTTCTCTAATGCTTTGGCTGAGTTCTTCAGTTGATGTGTCCTCAAGAACACTGAAAAAAATAATAATAACTATGTGTTTATGAGTTTCAAAATTATTTTTTTGCTCTTACTTCCTATTTCACTCAGGATACAACCAGGAACCCAAAACCACACCATAATTTGAACAGGCAAAGTTGAAGGCCAATAATTATTATGCAGAACAAAGAAAAATCCTATTTAAATAATTAAATAAAAAGTATTATAAAATATAAATTAACTGCAAAAATATAGCAAGAACTCTAGAGAAAACTCTAAAACTGAAAAAGAGTGCCCAAGGAAGACACAACTTAGGTAAGAAGACCTCTCCAAGTCTGGAACTCAGGTCTCACTGGAAAAATCCATTAAGTTGTCTGGACCAGAACTGGTCCACAACTGCTAGGCAAGCAGGAAATATGATTTAGGTTGTAGGCAGGTCAAGGCATTAGAGTTTGCTTATCAGCATTGCAGCAGGAAACCTGCTGTACATGGTAACTCACTGGGAGAGCAGTAGCAAGATGGTATATCAGACTGCATGCTCTGGGTATGTAGCTGAAGCAGGGTATCACTGGGTATTCCCACACACCCACCGACATTCTTATAATAGAAGCAAAGCTGATTCACACTGGAACTAGTAAGAAAAATACTCTTCCTCTGGCAATGTTACTTTAGAGCCCGCTACTGACAAAGCTTAATTTTGAGCTTATTGCAAGGGAAAGTATTGAAAGGGTCTAATTTCTAGTTACTATGGCAGAACAGGTAATGAAATGTAGATTTGGAGTCAAGCAATGAATCAATAACTGGAGTATAACTCAACAATCTAAAGAGGAATTATTCTTTATAAGGACCTCATATTAACATCTGATTATTCTGATTTGTTTAACTTTTGGTCCTAGCTGCCTCCTTTCTTCCAACCAATCTATTGCAATAGAATATCTAGTTAATTTAAAGGGCACGGATTATCCTGATTTATACTTCAGAGAATTGGAAGATATTTGGAAAAGGTAAATCACATCCAGTTTCATGGTGAAGCTTAGAGCACTACTTTTAAGGCCTAATACAGTGAGTTATACAGTTAATACTCAGAGCAAAAGTGGGGGTGCTAACAATGTATAAGGCAATTCAGATTCAAACTCTTGTTACTTTTCCTCTAGATCCCACTCCAAGTGCCTCAAACCCCCATCTCCTGCCTCTTTAAGGATCCTTTAACCCATCAGCAAGTCCATCTGCCCTGATTTTTCCCTCTGCCTAGAACACTCTTTCCCAAAGAGCCATAGAATTGTCCAATTATTTTCTTTATGTTGTTATGTAAATGTCACCTTCTAAATATAATTCCAACTATCCTATTTAAAATAGCAATCCAGTGATACTTCCTGTCCCCTTACCTGCTTTATTTTTCTCCGTAGCCTTTATCATCAATGAATTGTGTGTTTTGCCTGCCATCCATGTTAGAGCGTAATCTCCATGAAGGAACTTTTCTGGTTTCTTCGCTGCAGGATATTTTGGGTCTGCGACCAGTACCTGGCACATGCTTGATTATCAACACATATATGTGGAGTGATTTATTCCACAATGTAAGGTCTGATTACTTGAAACCTCAAAAGCCTACATATGCCAAGCAGGTAATATAAATGACTGAAGTGAAATGAGTCCCTAGGTACAGTGAAGAATGCTTGTCCTATTGAAGGTAGTGGCTATTTATTATCTCTTAAAAACTAGCTATACCATGGAGTAAGAACTGAACCTTGCTATTTCCAGACTTTTCAAAAGAGGTAGGAAAAAAAATTGGTTATAATCTTCTAGTTTATAAATGTAAAAACTAATTCAATTTAAGAACAATAAGAAATCAAAACAGTTTACAAAACAAATAAAATATTCCGAAAAAGAATATAGCTACAGTAGCCAGGAGTCCACATGATATTCTCTCACAGGTATAAAATAGAAATTTCATGTTTGATTTCTAAATTTGTGCTTCCTGTACTTAATGCTCAAACTCTTAATGTTTCAAACTCTTGTATCAAATACACTTTAAACCCATGAAGTCTTAATTTTTTCTCATCTTTGTCCTCTCTCTATCTTGTATTCTTTCAGTCTTTTATGCCAATAGTCTACATACAGCAAAATTTCAGAAGGAACACCTGCTACGGAATTTTTAAAAAAGTTGAATTATAGTTCTATCTCTTATTTGGTATGAGAACTTGAAGAAAAACTTCTACATCTCCAGTCTAATTTTCTTATAGTGTTTGAGTTATCTTGGCAACCACACTATTTTGTTCTCAAGCTTTCCATCACTTCCTAATACTGTTCCTGAGTTATTCCCCAGGCTCTAGCTGCTCTTTGCCTGAGGAGCCTGAATCCATCTCTGGTTAATAGAGAGAATAACATAAGGCTTGTCTTCCTAAAAGAGTAAAATAATGCATAGTATAACTTCATTTTACCACATAATATTACTGAGCTATTACCTTGTACTAAGGGCCCAGTGCACGGATTTGTGTACCTTGAAAGGAACTGTGGGCTGCGAAGCTGCGGCAAGCAGGGCTGGCACCATCAGCAGGTGGGAGTGATGACTGCTGCTCTGATCACCCCTCAGGAGCAGATGGAGATGGAGAAGCCCTCAGGGGCAATTGGGGCTGGCAGCTGCCAATTGCACCTACTAATGGCCCCAAGTGATCGAGGTCCAGCAGTGGACACTGGCAGTGGGTGCGAGTGATGGCTCCAGCACTGGCAGCAGGTGCAAGCACTGGGCAGGGCCACGGCACATAGGAGCAAAGAATTTTCAGTAACCACTAGATTGCTCGCCCCAATGACAGCGACTGGTGCCCTGCCTTGGTCTGGCACCCCTGCTCATCTGTTTCTTTCACCATCCCACCATGGTCAATGCCCACCATTTTCCGAAAATGCCCCCTGGTGGTCAGCACATGTCACAGCGACTGGTTGTTTGGTTGTTCCACCATTCCAGTCTATTTGCATATTAGCCTTTTATTATATAGGATCATTATCATCCACATTCCTCAGCCTAAGAGATAGCGGGGGGTGAAGAGAGAGAAGGTAAGGAGAGGAAGGGAGAAAGAAAGAGAGAGGCAAAAAGAAGGAAGAGAAGAACTAAAGACCAAGTAATTATTTTGTTACAAGGTGTCTGTCAAAGAATGGATTTAATGGTCTTATGTCACTACTTAAGTTTTATGGATCTGTGATTACATGGTCTAAATAATTGAGAGGAAAGAGTATTTTATAGATTTAACATTTTTATTTTCAATAGTTACTTCTCCTTAAAAGTTAATAAAAATGATGGTCTGCTCAGAATTTCTTTATACTAGGCTTTTACATATTTAAAAACTTATGTTTATTTCTAAAACAATGTTCAGGTAGCAATCTTTCCATGGCATTTGTAAAAACTTCTGGGAAGGAAATTTGATTAGTCCCTAGCACACAAGGAAAGCCAGTGTTTGATTACAACTGGTCTAGTTGACATTCTTTAACCATGGCGATATGTCATGTTCTTACTGATAAAGCCACAAAGAAAATTCATTTCTTTAATATGACCTTTTCTCCTTTCTTTCTTTTTGGTTCAACCTGGCCTCATCCAGCACCCTGACTAACCTACCTCCTCCTTCTTTGCAGGTCCATGTCATAGTAATTAAGTTCTCAAGATAATGAGGCTCTTCTCAACATCAAATAATCTTAGAAGCAAAGCCTTGGGTGTATTAACTGCAAAAGACATAGTTTTGGTCAAACTAAAGATAGCATTTAGGCTTCAGTTGTGTTTCATCTCCAGACCCAGAAAAGTAGAACAACCCCACCAACCACATCCTTGAGAAACTTGACAGAACCATGCCAAGGTTGACATCAGGACCAGAAGCCCTGATCAACTGCTGCTAACCTGGCTCTGACCAATCCAGTAAAGACCAAAACCCTTACCATGACTCTAACTCCCCTAGTCTCCTATATAATCCATCCCCTAGAAACCATCAGAGAGCCAGGTCTTTGATCACAAGCTCACATGTAACACTCTGCATGATACCATTTCTTAACTAATCCTTTACATTCTTGGCTGCAAATTTCTGTTCACATTTGATTGGGCTTTGATGTATGTGCGCATGCAAATGAAACCCTTTAGTTCAGTAACACTGGTAAATTCAGAGTCAATACTTATTTTAGCTTTTAGACTATAGAATAAAGAGGGACAGCACTTAAAATTATCTTTAGGTAGACATAATAAAATCATTTCATTTTTAAAACAGTAAATTTGTGTTGAGAAAAAAGTTTAAGAGAAATTCTTATGTATCCACATATCTGGAATAAAAATAAATACATTAGATTAGATTAAAAATAATTCCGAGACAAAATTTCTGAAATGCTATTATAAAATTGCTTTTTTCTTATACAGTGCTACCTCGAGATACGAGTTTAATTTGTTCCGTAACCTTGAGGCGTGGGAAACTATGAGACGCTTGAGTCTCGGTAAACTGGTGGGTCGTGTGCAGCCTGCCGATCCACACGATTACTCCTATCTCAAATGTTGCTGGTATTTTAAAGCAAAAATAGCACGTATCTCAAAAATCTCGTATGTTAGGGCACTCGTATCTCAAGGTACCACTGTATTTCATATTATCAACTAATTTCTAAATATTGATAACTAGTTAATGAAAAGATGTGGCATGCCTTGCATTGAATCAGAAAATACATAAAATTATTTTATTTTTCAGATTAAAAAAATAATGCATACTTTTTAAAACCACTTTCAAATTTATAAAAATATACAGAAAATGATATAATTAATAATTTTAATTATGAAACTATGCCAAATAACTTCAGATACAAAACTTACTATGTCATGGGTGATTATAATTAACTTTTAATTATGCCTTTTGATGGTCAGGTAGAGAGTATCACTAACCCTTATATAAGGAGAAAGTTGGTTAAGGCGTTAATAATCTGATTTAAAAGAGTTAAGGACATAGGCATGGCCCAAAACAGTGAGTGGAATATAACTCCTGAGCAAGTGACACCATCAATTTTCTAGTTTTTCCCCATAGTTAATAACTTAATGACCCTTATTCTTGCCACCTCATATGAATTTACTTGGATAATTCATAAATACCTTGAATTCACTCATGTGCTCTGCCAGAGTTATAGTCATAAATCATTTAATCTAGCCACCAGACTCCATAAAAATCTATAATCATCAAGGGAGATGTGTTTGAAAGATGCAAGATATTAAGCACTGAAGTATCATTCGGCAAAATGAATACTCCATAGCACAATGAGATTTTCTGAGAAAAAAGGGGAGGGCAATTGGTTAACCTGCTCTTCAAATCTCAAATTACATTAACATATAAGGTTTTAAGAAGACTTGTGGTAAACAAATCAATTAATTAACTTTGTTAAATCCAGAGTCTTTTAATTATTTTTACCATGAAACATTTAGCCAAATTTTTTCACTACTCCTCAGGAATAGCTTGAAGTTTGAGATCAGGTTACATAAAAGTACAATATAAAATATATTCAAAAGAACTAAAGATAATGTCCACACATTTGAAATATAAAATTATATAAAGTATGGCATGGACTAAATGCTGGATAAGGTTAATACCACCAGTGAGAAAACTAGTTATAAGACTATGAGTTTAAGCACCTTCAATTTTTTCAAAACAATTAACAGTTTATAGTGGCCTTTATTGACTTTCTATCCAGATGTAAAATGTATAATTTTCATATTTCAAGTGTGTAGTCATTGGCTAACTACTGTAATAAAAATATGTTCCATAAATGGCATGTTTTTTAATTGTCCAAAAGATCAATTTGAAATAATCACTTCCACTTTCAAATTCAATTATGATTCAGTCACAGGATATGTCAATCATGTCTGCCAAGTAATATCTCTGGAGCTAAGATGCCTCCTTGTACATCTAGTGCTAAGCTATTTGTTTTCTTTGTGTTTGTTTTGTTCTTCATGATTTTGGTTCATTTATTGTACAGAAATATGGTCACTGATTGGTCCAGAGTTGTACACAGTCCTAAATTAGCCAATTAGAACAGTTCTCCCACCAAACCCATACTAAATAATATAAAGTTTATCTAATAGGATCAAATATGTACAGTTAAATAAAGATACCATGAGAGTGACATCGTAAGGCCAGTGTGAAAAAAAATGGTTCTTATAACTGCTTTAGATCACCAGATATCTGCAGGTTCAGGCTGGATTTGTTTATTTATTTATTTAATATTTATTGTTTAAAGTATTAGAGATATTCCCTTTTTTTCCCCATTGACCCCTTTGCCTGCACCTATCCCCCACTTTCACCAACTTATCATTTGTGTCCATGGGTTACGCATGCATGGACATATAAATTCTTTGGTTAATCTCTTCCTGCTTATACACCCACTTCCACTTTCTCTCTGAAATACATCAGCCTGTTTGATACTTCTGTTTCAGATTCTTTTTTGTTCATTAGTTTATTTTGTTCATTAGATTCTACATATGAGTAAAATGATATATCTATATTGCTCTGACTGATTTATTTTATTCACTTAGCAAAGTGCTCTCCAGGTCCAACCATGTTGTCTCAAAAGGTAAGAGGACCTCACTTTTCATTGCTGCATAGTATCCCATTATGTAAATATACCACAGCTTTTTTTATCCATTTATCTACTAATGGGCACTTGGGTTGTTTCCAGGTCTTAACTATTGTAAATTGTGCTACTGTGAATTCTTTCTGATTGGTGTTTAAGGTTTCTTAGAATGCATTCCTAGAAATGGGGTCACTGGGTCAAATGGCAGTTTAATTTTTAATTTTTTAGGAAACTTCATACTGCTTCCCACAGTGGCTACACCAGTCTGCATTCCCACCAGCAGTGAGTGCACTAGGATTTCCTTTTCTGCACATCCTTAGCAGCACTTGCTGTTTGTTCATTTGTTGGTGGTAGCCATTCTGACAGGTGTGAAATGATACTTGTCATTTTAATTTGCATCTCTCTGATGATCAGTCACTTTGAGCATTTTTTCATATATCTCTTGGCCATTTGTATGACCACTTTGGAGAAGTCTCTATTTAGGTCCTTTGCCCATTTTTAAATTGGATTGTTTGTCTTCCTTTTGTTAAGTTGTATGAGTTCCTTATATATTTTGAATATTAACCTCCTATCAGATGTATCATTAGCAAATATGTTCTCCTATATAGGGATCTCCTTTTTCATTTTATTGATCGTTTCTTCTGCTGTGCAAAAGCTTTCTAGCTGGATTTATTTTTAATAGTAAAGTATCTTTTTCTAGATTTAATTTATTTTACTAACAAAATGGTACTAAGAGAGGTGTGTATAAAATAGTTATCTGTCTGCTCTATGCCAATTAAAATATATTTTCACTTTTTTTCAGAAAATAAGAATCGTTTTGAAATGAAAATTTTTGGCCTTGTACTGTTGTAAAAATCTGTCATGGACAAATGAGTTTCATATTCATTAATTAGGTCTAAGTTATCTTTGGCTCTGTTTAATAATACTTGTGCAAATAAAAGAACAAAATAGAACAGATGATGCCACAAAAACTGATTAAGTGTATTTAAGTGTCTACATTTAATGGTTGAAAAACAGTTTAAACAGCATACCATAAAATCCATCAACATAAACTTTTATTTAAAAGAGGAGCTCCATTTTGTGGTAAGACAGGCTAAATATTTGGTTTGAAAACATCTCATATTTTTATCCATAATAAAGATTAGAGAGAGGAGCAAGGATCATGTGCTGGGTACATTTTATCTTTCAAAAATGAATATGTTTGCAATTTGTATACATTGTAAACAACAATGAAAATTATAGATTAAGGGTTTGTTTATAGCTACATCCAACCAAAACTATGCCTGGTGCTTCTTATGATGCATTTTTACACTGGCAACTTTCTTCCCTACAATGCATTTCAAATCTGTGACATCAGTCAATGACATTTAACTACTCTTTCCTGGTCAAAGATAAAAAGAAAACCTGCTTGAATTCTTATATTGACTATCTAATAATGATTTTAAAAAACAAAACAAACAAACAAACAAAAACAGAAGTATTCCCTGGTACAACAGTAAACTACAAAGGAAAATTAAAAAAAAAACATATAGAGGGAGGACTCTAAAGCCATGTCTATCAATTAAACTGTAAATGATTTAAAAATCTGTGTGAGTTTACTGAGGTAGTTTCCTGGAATTAATGTAACCTAGTGTTCACCTAAATTTGCAGTGTTGTGCAAGGCACTTTGGGGCATATTTAGATGTTTCAAAGACAATCCCTGCTTTTTTAAATGACCAGTATGATGGTTAACGGGAAAAGATACTTGGTTTAGGAAACAATTAAGCTATCACTCCAAATTGTATATTAGAGTCCTGACATAAATACATCAGAATTTTATAATTATTTGAAAAAAAGAGAGATGACAGATATTGTGAGAAAACACTTATGTAGAAAGTTTTTTTAAATATGAACTTAGAAAACATGGTTTATAAAAATGGTAAGAATTTAACAGTGAGAACAGTCTGACAAAAACAAGAAAGGGAAACTAACAAGGCACAGTCTAAGTGCAGCAGGTACCTGGGTAAGCTGCAAAGAGTCCTGGCAAAAAGCAAGGGTTATTAGGTGGTCACAATGGTGAAAGCTTGGAAAATGGGATTACACAGCAATCAATGATGTAATATTTGTTTTTATGTAATATTTGTTTCTGAAGAGATGATCCTAATAATATATATACTTATGCGCATATAAAAGTTTGTGGTTATATATAGATATGCATGATAGAGGAGAGAGAAAAGAGAGAGAAAGAGAGAGAGAGAGGGAGAGAGAGGGATTTATTTGACATTAAGTCTGTGTTGGTAGATTTAGATGCACACATATCAGTTTACTCACAGAATCTACTTAATCTACAGCATTATTGAAACAGAGTGCAATATTCATTGAATATTATATAAGAAGAGAACCATCATATTTCTATGAAAAACAAGTTCAAGACCCTTAATTAGACCACCAAGAATTTATTCCATACAAATGAAGAACCTTCCCTCTGTCAGCAAATACAATGAACAAATTAATGACACAGTCCTTAGAACTTTTCCTCTGTCAATAATTCCATCTAAAAGCATTAAAAATGGGAAAGGAAGTCACATAGGGAAACATCTTTAGTTTTTACAAAGGATCTGGACATCCCAGAAGATGGGAGGCAGGGAGAGCTCCAGGACTGGGGCTGAGTGGCTGAGTTCTTATTCCCTTACAACCTTAAAAGTATTCCTTGGTCTCTGCAATTCCTGGGTTATCTCCTTTCATTTCTCCAGTGGGCTTTATATAATCAGGGCTTTTAGTCATTTATTTTTACCTATTTTGATATTTCAATACATTTGACATATAATATATTACATGAGTTTCAGGTGTACAACATAATAATTAGACATTTATATAACTTATGAAGTTATTTCCCCATAGTAAGTCTAGTATCCATAAGACACCATATATGGTTATTACATTACTAGAGGCCCGATGCAAGGAATTCATGCAAGAGTAGGCCTTCCTTCCCCCAGCTGCTAGCATTGGCTCTCTCTGGCACCTGGGCCCTAGCTTTGTCCGCAAGGAACAGAAGGACGACTGGTCTAATTAGCACATTACACTTTTATCACTATAGATTGTTGACTATATTCCCCATACTGTTACTTTAAATTGGGGCCTATAACCTTGTTCACTTTAAAGCCTAGTGCCTAGAACAGTACCTAATTCATTTTAGGCATAAAGTACATTGAGTAAATTAATGACACAGTCCTCAGTTTCATTTCAAACTTTCATGTCAAACAAGACTATTTATCCTCCATGACTCACAAGGAACTGCATAGGTTTATTTTGCAAATTATCTCTAAGTTATATTTTTCTGAAATATATACTTAGTCCCTTAAGTTTTAACAAACTATAAACAGGAAATGTAGCATAAAACAGCTCCACTTTATCCCTAACTGATTTTTTCTTTATTGATAAGATAGTGAAAGCTACTAGTAAATAATACCCAGATTCTTACAGTGGGCCTTTGTACAATAGAGAATAAATTAACACCGCCATATTTTAGAGGAAAGTTGGCTTCAGTATATTCTAGGTGTGTTAGGGAAGAAGAGGGGCTGGACTGCAACAGGCATCCCTAACAGGGACAGAGCTGCAGTCAACAATTGCTGCCTGCCTTGACTACATACAAACTGTGAAGCCTTTGAACATCAGCCTTCTCTTTTCAGCCTTCTACCTCCATTTTAATTCACTCTTGGTGCTCAAAAGAATCAACAACTGAATGAAAAGACTCCAGGAATGTGCTTACTTCAACTTCCTCCTCTTCCTCTCCCTTTCTAAGATCTGAGTTTCCACAGATCTGGCCTGCAGAGAATATGAAGGAGAGCAGAGCTTGGAAAGGATGACATTAGGAGGTGAATTGCCTGTAGCTGAGAGAGAAATGGTCTTTTCATAGCTTGTTAACATTTCCAAGTTTATGCAGGTAAAAGCATGAAAGTCAGTGACTACTTTATGAAATTCTTTAAAAGTTCAAAATAGAAAAAACACAGAGGTCCTGGAGTAAGAAGTCTTTAGTTTAAAATCTAGCGTAGCATTTGTTCCTGGTGTGACCACGAGCAAGTTCCTTAAATTCCATAAGCATCGGTTGAGTATTTGTAAATGGGTATAAACCAGTGGTCAGCAAACTGCGGCTCATAAGCCACATGCAGCTCTTTGGCCCTTTGAGTGGCTTTTCCACAAAATAGCATGTGTGGTCACGCACGTACAATGCAATTGAAACTTCGTGGCCCACGCACAGAAGTCAGTTTTCAGCTCTCAAAAGAATTTTCAATCATTATACTGTTGATATTTGACTCTGTTGGCTAATGAGTTTGCCGACCACTGGTGTAAAATATATCTCTGCTTTACATACAGTTGTCATTATTAAAATGATTAATCAAAAAATACTGAGGAAAGAATGAACTAACCACTGAGTTCCACTTATTGTTCCCATTATTTTCCAGTGACACAAATATATAATTATTCCATGCTTTTAAATGAGAAAACACATTAACTTAGTTCTTTTTTCTTAAATCAATTATTGGTTATAACCATATCCTTAGGTCCAAGTTCAGAAAATGTTATTTGTCATAGGAGAACAAATGTGATCAGAGTAAAAGCAGTAGGGTTAAAAACAAACAAGCAAACACAAATTAATCTCTATTAACACTTATGGTACAGAAGACATGGAAAGATATTTCTCCAAAGAAGAAATACAGATGGTCTGTAGACATATGCAAAGATGCTTAACATCACTAATCATTAAAACCACAATGACTTTTGAGAAAATGGCAGCCAGCAAAATAGCAGTGAGGAAGAGAGAATGAGTGAGTGACAGAGTGAAAGGGGAGTATGTGGATGTGTGTGTGTGTGTGTGTGTGTGTGTGTGTGTGTGTGTGTGTATGTATGTGAATGAGAAATAGCTAGATCTCGCATGATCTTCAGGTACTGACAGACTGGGCTCGCATAACCGGGCAGCCTCTGCTACTACTGTAATCTCTCCCAGAGCATTGGCTCTGCAACACCTCCACCCAGGGTGCTCTCAGACACCACCAGGATCCTACAGCCATTCTGGCCAGGAACCTGTTGCCTCAGCTGCCAACCCATCGACACTGGAACTCTAGCCTCCCCAGTTGAAGACTCCTGTGAGTTACAGAGAGCACTCCTCTCCCCTGAGCCAGATGCCTTAGCACAGGCACTGAGAGCATGTGCACCCTCACAAATAGCCGAGCCTTACAAAGCAGCCCCTAGCTCAAGGACTGCACTTAAGAACAACCAAGCCTTATGCAGCAGCCCTGGGCTCTGCGACCAAGTGAAAAACAGCCGAGCCCTACCTGGAAGCCCTGTGCTTGGTGACTGCACATGCAAACACCCAAGCCTTATATAGAAGCCTCAGGCATCACAACTGTTCTAGCAGCCATAGGAACAGCCACAGCCCGTGACAACCAGAGGAACAGCCAGCACTTGCAATCACACAAGGAGCAACTGCCCCAAGACTGCCCTCCAAGGAGCAGCTGCTGCCCATGACCTAACGAGGAACAGCCAACCGGAACCACCCAACCCGCCACTAAGTCCACTGATGCAGCAACAGGCCCTGTGTAGCAAAATACCTAGATCCTTTGGTGAGAACAAAAATGGGGAGATATAGAACAACCCCCAAAGAAAAGAAAAGGAGGAATTGCCAGAAAAGGAAAAAAATGAAATGAAGGCATGCAATTTAAAAAAAAAAAGATAATTAATAATAAGGGTCATACATACAGTTCATAAACTGGATGCATGAAAAAATAAAAAAACCTATGTAAGGATAAGGAGGAAATAAAAAGTTACAATAAAAAATAATATGGACGTTTTTAAGAAGCAGAACACCAAATTAGTGCATTAGAAGACAGGGAAATAAAATACATGCAATCTGAACTGCAGCTGGAGAAAAATATCAAAAGACAGGAGAAGAGCCTGAGGAAGCTTTGAGACAATATGAAACAAAACAACATACATACTAATAATAGGAGTACCAGAATGACAAGTAGAGCAAGGGTTAGAAAACCTATTTGAAGAAATAATGTCAGAAAATCCCTAATGTTTTGGGGGAAAAAAAGTCACAAAAGCATAGAGAGTCCCAAACACAATGAATCCAAATGACCAACACCAAAACACATCATAATTACAATGGCAAACATTAATGACAAAGAGAAACTCTTAATGGCTGCAAGAAAGAGACAAAAAGTTACCTATAAAGGAGCTCCCATTAGATTATCAAATGATTTCTCAACAGACACATCAGGCCAAAAAGGAATGAAAGAAAGTATACAAAGTGATGCAAAGCAAGGGACTAAATCCAAGCATATTCTATCCAGTAAGGCTATCATTCAAAATTGAAGGGGAAATCAGGAGCTTCACAGACAAAAAAAGAATAAGGGAGTTTATCACTAGCAAGCCAGCAATGCAAGAAATGCTAAAGAGACAGCTGTAAAAAGAAGGGGGGAAAAAAGGGAGGGAAAGAATGCACACAAGCAATTTTTATTTTAAAAATTGTTATAAAAATTGTTACAAACAAGTACCTATCAATAATAACTTTAAACATAAATGGCCTAAATTCTTTAATTAAAAGATATCAAGTGGCTGAATGGATAAGAAAGCATGACCCATATATATGCTATATACAAGATACCCACCTCAGAAAAAGGGACTCACATAGACTGAAAGTGAAGAGATGGAAAAATATATTTTAGGCAAATGGAAATGAAAGAAAAGCTGGGGTAACAATAGTTACATGTGACAAAATAGACCTCAGAGTGAAGGCCATAACAAGAGATAGGAAGACCAATTCATAATACTAAAAGTAGCAATTCAACAAGAAGATATAACTCTGTTAAACATATATGTACCCAATACAGGAGCACCCAAATACAGAAAAAAACCTTCTGGAAGATATCAAGGGAGATATCAACACAATACAATCATAGTAGGGTCTTTAACACACTACTGACCTACCTCACTGGATAAATCCTCTAGACAAAAAATGAGCAAAGAAACTGTAAACTTAAATGACTCACTGGATAAGATGGAATTAATTGACATCTTCAGAACATCTCACCCCAAAGCCACAGAATATACATTTGTCTCAAGTGCACATGGGACATTTTCAAAGATAGACCACATATTTGGTCACAGGCAAAGTCTCTCCAAATTCAAAAAGGCTGAAATCATATCAAGCATCTTCTCAGACCACAAAGGCATAATATTAGATATCACCTACAACAAAAACAATCAAAAAAATTCAAACACTTAGAGGCTTAATAGCATCTATTTAACAATGACTAGATTCCAAAGAGATCAAAGAAGAAATTAAAAACATCCTGGAAATGAATGACAATGAAAACAAAACAATCCAAAATCTATGGGACATAGTGAAAGCAGTCCTGAGAGCGAAGTTCATAGCATTACAGGCCTACCTCAAAAACAAGGAAAACTGTTAGTAAGTTATATAACTCTACAAGTTAAAGAATTAGAAAGAGAGCAACAATAAAAGTCTAGAGTGAGCAGAAGAAATGAGATAATAAAGATCAGAGCAGAAATAAATTACATAGAGACAATTTATGGGGGTGGGGGGCGGTCAGGAAAGAAACACCAACAGAAAGAACAAAAAAAAGAAAGACAAAAAATCAATGAGACCAAGAGCTGGATTTTGAAAGGATAAACTAGATAAACCTCTAGCCAGACTCACTAAGAAACAAAGAGAGAGAAATAAACAAAAGAGGTGAAATAACAATAGACCCCACAGAAATACAAAGATTGTAAAAAAATATTAGGAACAACTCTATTCCAACAAATTAAACAACTTAGAGGAAATGGACATATTCTTAGAAAAATATAAGCTTCCAAAACTCAATCAAGAATAATCAACAAATCTCAACAGGCTGATAACTAAGAAGGAAATTATAGCAGTAATCAAAAAGCTTCCAGCAAACAAAAGCTCAGGGTCAGACAGCTTCACAGGAGAGTTTTATCAAACCTGCCAAGAAGAACTAAAATCTTTTCTTCTCAGACTATTTCAAAAAATTCATGAGGAATTTTTTTCACACTTCCAAGCTCTTTCTATAAAAACAGCATTACCCTAATCCCAAAACCATATTAAGACAATACAAAGAAAGAGAATTACAGGCTAATATCCCAGATGAACACAGATGCTAAAATCCTCAACAAAATACTAGCAAAGTGGATCCAGTATTACATTAGAAAGATCATACACCATGACCAAGTGGGATTTATTCTGGGGATGCAAGACTGATACAATATCTGCAAATCAATAAACATGATACATCACATAAACAAATTGAGAAACAAAAATCACATAATCAATTGATACAGAAAAGGCACTTGACAAAATCCAACCCCCTTTCATGATAAAAACTCTCAGCAAAGTGGGAATAGAGGGATAATACCTCAATATAATAAAAGTCTTATTTGATAAACCTACAGCCAACATCATACTCAATGGGCAAAAAATAAAGCCATTTCCCCTAAAAACAGGAACAAGACAGGATGCCCACTTTCACCACTTCTGTTCGACATAGTACTGAAAGTGTTAGCCATAGCAATCACACAAGAAGAAGAAATAAAAGGTATATAAATTGGAACAAAAAAAAAGTAAAATTGTCATTATTTGTACTTTACATGATATTGTACATAGAAAACCTTAAAGACTCCATCAGAAAACTACTAGAACATAAAGAGAATTCAGCAATGTAGAAGGATACATAATTTACACCCAGAAATCTATGGCTTTTTTATACACCAATAATATAAACTCACAGAAAGAGAAACTAAAAAAGCAATCCAAGTTATCACTGCAACAAAAATATTAAGATACATAGGAATAAAATGAATCAAGGTGGTAAATTAACTGTACTTAGAAAATTATAGGATGTTAATAAAAGAGATAGATGAAGACATAAACAAATGGAAGAATATATTGTGTTCATGGACTGGAAGAACCAACATCATTAAAATGTCCATACTACCCAAAGCAATCTATAGATCCAATACAATCCCCATTAAAATAATAATGGTATACTTCAAAGACCTAGAACAACTCTCCAAAAATTCATCTGGGACAAAAAAAAAAAAAAAAACAAGATCCCAAATAGCTGCCACAATCTTGAAAGGATCACAATATCAGATATCAAGCTATACTACAAAGCCACTGTTCTCAGAACTGCCTGGTACTGGCAAAAGAACAAATATATAGGCCAATGGAACAGAACAGAGACACCAGAGATCGATCGACCCAAACCATTATGCTCAATTAATAGTTGACAAAGGAGGCAAGAGCATACAATGGAGTCGACAGTCTCTTCAATAAATGGAAAAATTGGACAGATACATACAAAAAATGAAACTACACCACAAACTTACACAATACACAAAATTAAACTCAATATGGATAAAGAACTTAAATGTTAAGACAGGAAACCATAAAAATTCCAGAACAAGTCATAGGCAGCAAAATAGAAGATATTTGTTATAGCAATATCTTTACTGATACAGCTCCTAGGGCAATGGAAACTAAGGAGAAAATAAATAAATGGGACTACATCAAAATAAAAAGCTTTGCATAGCAAAAGAAACCATCAACAAAACAACAAGAAAACCCATTACATGGGAGATCTTATTTGCCAATGTTATATCTGATAAGGGTTTAATCTCCAAAATGTATAGGGAACTCATACAACTTAACAAAAAGAATATAACCAATCCAGTCAAAAAATGGGCAAAGGACCTAAATAGACACTTTTTGAAAGAAGAGATACAGAACACCATAAGACATATGAAAAAATGTTTAAAGTCACTAATCATTGGAGAGATGAAAATCAAAACAACAATGAGGTACCATCTCACACCTGTCAGAATGGCTATCATCCACAAATCAACAAACGTCAAATGCTGGAGAGGATGTGGAGTATAGAATGTTATCCAGCAATAAAAAAGAATAAAATATTGCCATTTGTAACAACATGGGTGGAACTGTAAGGTATCATGCTAAGTAAAACATGTCTGATAGGGAAAGACAAATATCATATGGTTTTACTTATATGTGGAATTTGGGGGCGGGGGAGGGGGGGAATGAACAAACAAAGCAAAACATAAACAGAGTTTTAGAAACGGAGACCAAAGGAATGTTAGTGAACAGAAGATGTGGGAGGAAGGGTGACAAAATGAAAAGAGTATAGTCAATAATACTGTGGCAAGTTTGGATGATGACAGATGATTACTATAATTAGTGGGGTGATTACATTGAGAGGTTTAAAATGTTGAATCACTATATTGTTCACCTGAATCAAATATAATTAATACTATATACCAACTGTACTTAAATTTGAAAATAAATTAAGAAATATTATTTTAGGCAGGAAAACAATTGGATAATATGAATTACTGTTAATTATTTTAATGCCATAAAATATAGATATACTTTTTCTAGATGAATAAAAAGGATATGAAATACATTTTAACCCATTATTTTAAATATATTTTATTGATATATTTTTTGCAGAGAGGGACAGAGAGCTAGAAACATCAATGAGAGAGAACATCAATCAACTGCCTCCTACATACCCCTCACTGGGGATGTAGACGCCCTTGACCAGAATTGAACCTAGGACTTTTCAGTCTGCAGGTTAACACTCTATCCACTGAGCCAAACTGGTCTTGGCATTAACACATTTTTAATGCATTGCATTTGGGGATATTAATAAGAGTGAGAGGAAAAAGGATAGAGAAAAAATGTTTTGAAAAGATAAGAAATAGCAGTGCAACTTAGAGATTATGAATGAATGCATAGGAGCATGGCCATCTGGATTTAAATCTCAGCTTAATCATTCACTAGCTATATGCCATTGCATGATCTTTTACCATTCTGGACATCTGTGTCTCATTTGATACAGGGTAGTTGTAATTATTTTCTAATTTAACAAGAAAAGAAAAACACTTAAAATAACGTATGGCATGCATAATTAGCTCTCATTGCCTCTAATACTTTTACTTTAAATTTTTATCATCTCTCTGAATTTGGGGGGGAGCATTTTAAAATTATTATTAATTATTAAACATAAGCATAACAAAAATTAGAAATGTTCCCATGCAAACCAAAAACATTATTTGAAATGTGCAATTTATAATTTTTCCATGGCACTTTAAAAACATTTATTGAACTTATTATATTGAACATTTGTTAATTTTTAAAGTAGATGCTGATCATTCCTTTAAAAATAAAAGTTGAATTGTATATTGATAAATTTTCTCCATATTTTCTCTATCTTAAGGAGGTAGGTCTTGCACTATGTGAAGCCTTTCATTTATTACATCTATGTTACCTTTATAAAGAGAGATTTTCCTTAAAGATATATTTTGGCCAACTTATTTGATTTGAAATACGTTATTTGAAATAACATATTAACTTTCCATTATTAATATATAAATATGTATTCAGATAGATAGTCATATAATCAGGGCTTCTATTCTGCAAGATTTAACCACAATATTGCTTTTCCACATTGTGTGATTATATTTTCAGTTTAAGCAAATATTCTTCATTCCTTAGGTACTCCTTGTGGCCTTCTAATAGGTAAATGAGGCTTCCATTAGTCTTTTGGCCTTTCAGACATATTTTATTGAATTATAAGGAGTTAAAGGTTTCTAGATACCAGGGAACAGACATATAAAAGTCAAATTCCTTAATAAGGTATTTCATACTTAATACATTTTCCCTAAAATTAATTTAAAAAGTCAGCCTGGATTTTAGAAACAACAATCAAATTGCTAAAGCAAATAAATCAAATTCACATATTTTCATATTTTCAAAATTTTGCTAATCATTGATCTGACAAATGAAAAAAACCATGAACACTTTTGCCAGGCACAGTCACTTCTCATGGTTGAAATAGTAAAGGCTGAAAATATTTAGTTCTGAATATTATCTAATCATAGCAACCAGCATAGATCTAACTCACAAATCTGGCTCAGGTTAGAATGTCATAAAAACTCTGGGGGAGGAAAAGCACTTATATACATAAATCAGATAATTAGATATTTTTAATTTGATAATATCAGCAATCAATCCTAATGAGAAGCAATGGATCTATATTAAAAGTTGCAATATTTTCAAATGATGAAAAATGAGCAAATTATGCCCCATCACTCAGACTTTCCATTTCTCTCATTTCTTCCCTTCTATCTGCCAACATTTCAGTCTTTACAGTACTTATCACCGATGTCTTCATTGTTCTAAATTTTACTATTCCCCTGTATTTTTTATAGATTTTCTCAACTTCAATCTCACCCTTTTACAATTTCCTTTTTATTTTTTTATTTTTAGCAAAATCTAATGATGGTATTTTAAAAAATGAAAGCTTTAATATATAATTTATATATCATAAATTGTACCCTTTTGTAATCCTTTTAATTTCTAAAATTGATAAAGATGTTTCTTATTTCACTTTTTGCTTTATTCATTTGAATATTCTTCCCCTCCTTCCCCCTTGGTTACCTTACTGAAAGTTTGCCAATTTTGTTGATCTTTACTAAGAAACACCTTGGTTTTGTGGATGTTGTGTATGGTTTTTCTACTTTCTATTTCATTTTCAATTATTTCTTTCTTTTGTGTTAAATATTAACTAGTCTACCATTTTAATTCTCTTGATATTCTTTAACAATATATTTTTAATATATATTTTTATTGATTTCAGAGAGGAAGGAAGAGGGAGAGAGAGACAGAAACATCAATGATGAGAAAGAATCATGTGCCCTTGACTGGAATCGAACCTGATACCCTTTCAGTCCACAGGCTGATGCTCTACATTCACTGAGCCAAACCAGTAAGGGCAATTTATTTTCAATTTAAGTATGGTTGGCATATAATATTAATTATATTTGATTATATAATTTTATGGTTTGGCTCAGCGGATATATAATAATTTTCTTAATTTAGTTTCAAATTTAAGTATAGTTGGTATATAATATTAGTTATATTTGATTAATTATATTTGATTCTCTATATACACTGAGCAGAGGCCAGGGCCAGCCAGGAAGCTTGGCTTCTTCCATTGCCAGGAAACCCAAGCCTCCTGCTAGCTCTGTGGCCGCAGCCATTTTGGTTGAGTTAATTTGCATACTCACTCTGGATTGCCTTGTGGACGTGGCTTGTGGGAGTAGTGGAGATATGGTCAATTTGTATGTTTCTCTTTTATTAGTATAGATAAATTATATCTCTATACATTACAAACCTATCAATAGTCTTAAAACTATTGTTTTATACATTTCTTTTAAAATAAAATTTGAGTCACAAATAAAATATATTTGTATTGTCTTTTATATGTTTACATATAGTTACCTTTATTCTGTTCTCTTTATTTCTTCATGTGCATTTGGGATACAGTACAGTATACTTTAATTTAAGCCTAAAGGACTCCAGTTTGTATTTCTTATAGTAAATACCTACTATCGATAAATGCTATCCATTTGTTTATCTGGGATTTCTTTATTTTAAAGAATATTTGTTTGGGCCTAGAATTCTTGATGGATATTATTTTCTTTCAGTCCTTTGAATATATCATGCCTCTTTTCTCTGGCCTCCATGGTTTCTGTTAAATCAGCTGTTAATTTATTGAGAGGCCCTGTATGTGATATGAAATGCTTTCTGTCAGTTCATTTAAGATTCTTTCTTTGTCAATGGCTCTTGGCTATTTATGATGTGTATATATAAAATTTTCTTTGTTTCTCCTACTTGGAGTTGTGTTGATTAATGTTTTTCAACAAATTTGGGGGATTTGGGGCCATTTATTTCTGCCCCTTTCTTGCCTCCATATAGGATTCTCATTATGTATATCTTTTTTTAAAATATGTTTTATTAATTTTTTACAGAGAGGAAGGGATAGGGATATGGTTGTGGGCACATCACTAGTCTAGAGAGTTAGCAACATTGATGAAAGAGAAATATCAATCAGCTGCCCCCTGCACATCCCAACTGGGGGTGTTCCCACAACCAAGGTACATGCCCTTGACCGGAATCAAACCTGGGACCTTTCAGTCTGCAGGCCGATTTGCTATCCACTGAACCAAACCAGTTTCAGCTCATTGTGTATATCTTTTAACTTGATGATTTCTCACAGGTTTCTGAGGCTCTGTTCATTTTTATTTCTTTTCTATATACTTCCAATTGTATAACTTAAATGCACATATTGTTACAAATACACATTATTTCTTTTGCTAGCTCAAATCTGCTCCAAAGGCCCCTAGTGAATTTTAATTTTAGTTATCATACTTTCAAGTTAGAATTTCTAGTTCGTTATTTTTATCGTTGTTATCTCTTTACTAGAGGCCCATTGCATGTAGATACATGCAAGAATAGACTTCCTTCCCCTGGCTTTGCTCCCAGCTACCAGAAGCCTGCAAGTCCTCGCTCCCGGCAGCCAGGGAGTCTGCAAGTCCTCACTACCAGCTGCCCAGGAGCCTGCAAATCTTCACTCCCAGCTGGAGCACTGTTCCTGTAGTTCCCTCCACCATCTGCCCCCCACCTCATAGCAGGTGTTCCAGCCTGCGGCTGCTCCACACCTGCATATGCAAATTAACCTGCCATCTTTTTTGGGTTAATTTGCATACACACACCTGATTGGCTGGTGGGATCATGGAGGTATGGTCAATTTGCATATTTCTCTTTTATTAAAGTAAATTATTATTCCCTTATTTAGTGACACACAATTCTCATACTTTCCTTCATTTTATTGGACATGATTTCCTTTAGTTTGATGGATTTATGCATAATTACTTACATAAAATCTTTCTCTAGTGAGCTTCCATTTGACTGTGTGTATTTTTAACTTGTGTACAAGCCACACCTTCTTGTTTCCTTCTGTAGATCATATTTTTAATTGAAACTTTGCAAAATTTATAAAATTAAAATTTATACAATTAAATCCTCTATCCTCAGTTTGTGTTGATGCTATTTGTTTAATGAATCTCCTACACTAATTTTTCAAAGTCAACCATAGCCATTTAAGTTTCTACTTAGTTAGCTTTGGAAGCACCCAATGATTGGTCAGAGTTTCCTTCAGTGCATTGAACAGTAAGTTTCTAAATCTTTAATTGGAGCTCTGTGTGTGTGTTGGAGGCATGACTTCAAAATGTAAGCATTTTAAAACTCTTTCTTAACATTCTGTTCCTGCTGTGCAAAGCCTCAAGGCCTTTTGAATTACTTCCTGGGTATGCACACAGCCCTACAAATGGCTATGTCCTTCTAGATCACTGGGAATATGGTAAAACTTTTCATAATATTTATGAATTTCTCATTTCTCAGTTTTTGTTTTGCTTTTAAGATTTTTGGTCAGCCTCTTATTTTGCCCAACTGATATCATCATCTCAATTTTCAACAAGTGCAGTTGAATTTTTTTCAATAAATTCATTGATGTTAGGGCTTTCCTCATTGAATGAGCTCTGAGTCAGGTGAAATATAGAGAGGCCTATGAATGAGCTTTGTGAGGGATTTGCAAATAAGGTGAAATAATGACATATTAGCAGTACGAAGCTTAAGACTTTATTTTTTAGAGCAGTTATAGGTTCACATCAAAATTGAAAGAAAGGTACACAGATTTATCACACCTGTTACTTCCACATAGGTATTTCCTTCCCATTATCATCCCTTATTGACACATTGCAATCACCCCAAATCCATAGTTTCCATCAGATTCATTCTTGGTGTTGTGCATTCTATAGGTTTACACAAATGTATAATGCCATGTATTTACCATTATGTTTTCATACAGAACATATTAGCTTCCCTAAAAATCCTCTGTGCTCTATTCATTGCTCTTTCTTTAGTGTCAGTGATTCCACCTTCTCCTTGGCTTCGACTACTGTTATGAACTAAATTGTATCCTCACAAAAATTCTTATGCTGGAACCCTTACTCCCAATGTGACTGTATTTGGAGATAGGGCTTATATGGATACAGTTAAGGTAAAATGAGGACATATGGGTGGAGCTCTGATCCAATAATGTCTGTATAGGAAGGGACACCAGAGAGCTCTTTCTTTCTACACATTAAGTATTGAGGAAATGCCATGTGAGGACACAGTGAGAAGGCACTCATCTACAAACTAGAAAAAGATCTGACCCAGAAACAGACAATGCTGGCATTCTGATCTCAGAATTCTGGATTCCAGACTTTGATAAAATAAGTCACCCAATCTGTGCACCCAGTCTGTGGTATTTTCTTATGGCAGTCCAACCTGATGAATATAACTACAAATCTATTTCTCAGCTCCTAAACTCACTTATAAATTATCAGCATATATTTTTAACTTCTTGCTGGGTATCATTTCATTGATCTCTTTCCAGCCTCATAAATCTCAAGATATTCTAATTAGAACCAATAAGTATAAATTAGAAACTCTTCCTGGCTTCCTAATTTGACTAAAGTTTCCCACTCCCAATTGCCCAGACTCATATTGTAGAAGAGTTGTTGTTTTTTAAATGTTTTCAAATCTATTTAGTGATCATTTATAAATAAGGAATTAAAGGCTAGATGGAATTTTATTTCCTTTCTTTGTGACTTCTTAATGAAGAAAATGATTATACTTTCCCCATGTTGGTGGCTCTGGCTATAAAATATGCTACATTGTACTTGGCAAAACAACTCAATATGTTGATATTTCCATCACTTCAGAATCAAGAGCATCAAAGATACAAAGGTCATGTGCTATAAATAGAAAAACTGCTATCACAGTCACTGTTATTTCAGGGAGTGGGGACTTGACATTAAATCTGTGATACAGCAGCTCCAAAGAGCCCACAAGTGAAAGTCATAATTTGGTGATGGAAAAACAAAATCACAGAAATTCTTAGATATCACATAAGTAAATACATGATTCATTCATTGATTTTGTTCTGAAAACAAACAGATATGACCAAATTCCTGCCTCACCTTACTCTTCATAAAACTGTATTTTTGTAAACAGATACTGGCCCTGCATTTAGGAGGGAAGCAGAATCCCTGGAATTATGTGAACCTAACCAGAAGGGGTAATGGTTTTTCTCTGTTACAAGTTATATCCAATTTTGCATAGGATGATCTCATTTTTGATATTCAGATAACATATGAAGAAAACACTCCCTCAATGAATTTAAATACCAGAGATTGAACCAAGGTGCACACTAAGAATGGTAGATTCTCTCTCAGCATCCTTACTCTTTTCAAGCCAAGTCTTGGCCTCTCTGCTGAGCAGTTCCTTATGGAGTATCAAGGCAGCAAACCAACCCAGTTTTATGAAAGCACAGATAAAGTCTCATTCATATTTGTTCTTGGAGTATTTTCATAGTCATGATAAAAGAAGAAACATTCATCCTTAGTATCAACTTATTAAAATATAAAATTTTAATTAAAGATACAAATCAAAACCAGTTTCTAAAGAATTAGACACACTATAACATTTTTGAAACTGAACTAAAATTACATGATTGATAATTATTTAACACTAGAGGCCCTGTGCACAAGTTTTGCTCAGTCCAGCTTGCATCCTCTTACAGTCCAGGAGCCCTAAGGGGATGTCCAACTGATGTCTTAGAGAGCGGTCTAAGCTGACATTTGGATATCTTAGCACTCTCGGGGGAGTGGAGAGGCTGCTGCCACTGCCACTGTGCTCCTCAGCCTTGAGCCAGCTTCTGGCTGGCTGCCCTCTGGGGGGAGAAAGCCGACCACCAGGGAACAGATCCTGTGTTGAGCATCTCCCCCCTGGTGGTCAATGCACGTCATAGCTACTGTTTGATCCATTTTCATATTACCTTCTTATTATATAGGATAATTCAGATGTAAATATTTGGTTCCAATTTTTATAAAAACTCTTTCAAAGCATACATAGCTCTCAATTCTGCCTCCAGACAGCTTAGGTAGGCGGTTTTACCTTTTGTCTTTTATCACAGATCAGCCTTCAATTTATTACACTATTTTCTGATTGCTAGCTCAGAAATCACCGAGCCTGCTCTTTGCCAGGGGATAAATATTTTTGCTTTCTATGCTTTTTTTGTTTCTCTCAAAACATCTCTATTGCATGGAACTGCAGCTCAAGTTAAATGAAATGATGTCCTTTTTCACTTAGTCACACCCACTTAAATACATACAAACTGTTCCTCTGCATTTTCATGAAACATCTTGAGGTCATTGTATTTACACAGAGAAAATTCTTGGCATCCTATTGTAATAGATTTAATCTTTCACCCAATCTTATCTCTTATTAATCTCCAATGAAGAGGCTTCTAATATTAGATGTTTTCTAGATTTATCAAAATATTGATAAATATTTTGAGACATAATTGGGACAGAATTGAGACATAAACTAGAAGCAATACAAATAGAATCAAAATTTCCTAAGACCTTAACATCACATGTTTACATGTACTCTTTGACATACTGGAAAACAAAACAAACAGCTCAAAAAAAAGTTGTAAGCATATTTCTAAAAGTTTCTATATTTTTATGGAAAGCTTATAAGGCACACATTAACTTTCACTCCCAATTGCCCACTATAGTCTGTCTTTACTATTATATAAAAGCTTATTCCATTTTTAAAAGATTTATGATAGTTTTATGGATTATATTTTTAAATTATAGTAAAAATAATATTTTAAGACTTTAATTCTCCTAGCTGTCTTCCTTTCCACTTGGGCATTCCATCTTAGTCACCTTTGTTTTTGTCTCATTTCAGTGACCCTATGTATAGTTAGTGCTTCCAGGATCATCAGCCCTTGAACTTTTCCACTGGAGAAGCATTCATTCTGCCAAAGATCTTTTCTAGATCCAAAGCCTCAAATACCATCTCTTACTGATTGCTCCTAAATGTATTTCTCTACCCTGGACCTCTTCTTTGAATTATAGAGTTGACTATCCAACTATCTACTAAACCACTCCTTATGGATAATGAAAGGAATTTTTAAATCAGTATTTCTAAAACTGGGTTCATGATATATTCCTCAAAAAATTTTTAAAGCACTCTTCCATAGCCATAATTGCCTCAGTAAACTGCAACTACATTCTTTCTGTTGTTCAAGCCAAGTATATTGGGATAATGCCAATTCCATATTTCCTTTCATACCACAGTATCCAATCCATCAGCAATTAAATGTGCTATAACAAAATATATTGAGAAGCTAATCACATGTCATAATTTTGACCCCATCTTCATGGGTCCATGCTGCCTTCATCCTGCCCTTTTTAAAAATGAGAAAAAATAAGTCAGATCATTATACTTGTTTGGTCAAAATATACGAATGCCTCCCTTTTCCACTCAAAAACAGTAAAATTCTTCATAATGACTTAAAAAACAACAACAAACAACTATAGAATTTCTTAACCACTCTCAATCCCAACTTTTCCACTTTCTATATTTCAAACTCACTCAGTTCTTTGCTCTTACTTTCCTTCCTTGTCGATTTCTCTCCTGCTAGATATGTGCTGGCTGGCTCTCTTATCAAGTCACATCTTTGCTCAAATACTACCCTCTTACTGAGACCTTCCCTTATCACCTTATTTTAAAAGGCAGTGCTAAAATCTTCCCTGGTACTCTTTATGCTACCTCATTGCTTTATTTTGTCTATATACTTACCATCTCAGATACTTTTTTGTGTTTGATTTTTATTATCATTATCTAACTCTTCCCAGTAGAATGTGAATTTTCAGATGGCTACAAGTTTTTTTCTATTTTTTCCAATGCTCCCTTGTAACAAAAATGTGGTTGATAGAAAATATGTCTAATAAATATTTTTTAACTATGATGATGAATGATAGAGATGTCTGAAAGTCTACTATTATGGTCAGCCACTTGAAACTCCTGCTAGGGATTCAATAATTTATTAACTCAACTAGAGACCCAGTGCATGAATTCGTGCATGAGTGGGGTCTGGCCAGCCTGACCCCAATCAGTAGAGATTGGGGTCGGACCTGTCGGGAAGAGGAGACAACAGGAGGTTGGATGGCCAGCCCACCCCGGTCAGGGCCCGATCAGGGCCCAATCAGGGCCAGGCCAGCTGGGGGAAAGGGGCCACAGGTAATTGGTTGGCAGGCCCTGCCCTCAAATGGGGTGGGCAGTGCTGATCAGGGGTCAGCAACTGGAGGAGAGGCCATGGGAGGTTGGCCAGTCAGTCCCAACCCTAATTGGTGTGGTGGAGGCCCATCAAGGGAGGGACTGGCTGAGGGGAGGGGCTGAGGGAAGTTGGCCACAGGTCCCACCCCACAATCAGGCTGGTTCTCTGGCCACAGTGGGCATTGTAGTGATTAGCATTCTGGTCGCTGGCTTTATATATATAAATTCAATAATTAATTGTATCATTATAGTCCATTGATATGTATTAATTCATCTATTTTGGCAATTTCATATTACTGGAATTTAAGTTATCTGAAGAACCATTTCAAGTCTAATATTTTCCACATAATTTTGCTAATTCTCCCTTTCCACAGCGATATGCGATATGCACTTACCCAGAATTATTCATTAAAGATTCACAGATTATCATTTATTTTTTCACTAGATGCCCGGTGTACAAAATTCATGCATGGGGTGGGGAGGGGGTGTCCCTCAGCCCAGCCTGCACCCTCTCCAATCTTGCATCCCTCAAGGGATGTCCAACTGCCCATTTAGGCCCAATCCCACCCGATATCCCTCTCACAATCCAGGACTGCTGGCTCCCAAATGCTTGCCTGCCTGCCTCCCTGATTGCCCCTAACCACTCTCCTGCCAGCCTGATTGATGCCTAACTGCTCCCCTGCCAGCCTATTTGCCTTTAACTGCCCTCCCCTGCAGGCCTGGTCACCCCTAACTGCCTTCACCTACAGGCCTATTCCCCCACAATTGTTCTCCCCTGCAGGCCTGGATCCCCCCACAACTGCCCTTCCTTGAAAACCACACACCCCCAACTTCCTTCCTCTGCTGGACTGGTCACCCCTAACTGCCCTCCCCTGCAGGCTTGATTGCCCACAATGGCCTTACCTTGCAGGCCTGATCCCTCCCAACTGCACTCCCCTCACCTGATTGCCCATAACTGCCCTCCCTTGCAGGCCTGGTCCCTCCCAACTGCCCTCCACTGCTGATATCTTGTGGTGGTCATCTTGTGTCCACATGGGGGAAGGATCTTTGACCACCTGGGGGCAGCCATCTTGTGTGTTGGAGTGATGGTCAATATGCATATTACTCTTTTACTAGATAGGATAGAAACCTGGTGCATCGGTGGAGACCAGCTGGTTTGCCCTGAAGGGTGTACCGAATCAGGGTGGGAATTCCCTTGGGGCATGGGGCAGCTTGGATGAGAGACCTGTGGTGGTTGGCAGGCTGACCACGCCCTCCAGGTCCCCAGATTTATTTATCTTCTACAACTGAAACTTTGTAGCCTGAAGTGGAGCCAAGGTGACAGCTCCGAGGTGACAGCCGTTTTTGTTGGGATTTACTTATCTTCTATAATTGAAACTTTGTAGCCATAAGAGGAGGCCAAGACAGGCCAGGGTGTGCAGCAAGCTTGGCTTCCTCCAT
>JAAGEH010000032.1:27849109-27862932 GCA_011751065.1 Lasiurus cinereus
TGCCATTTTGGTTGGGATTTATCTTCTATAATTGAAACTTTGTAGCCCTGAGTGGAGGCCTGGGACTGCCAGGGTGTGTGGAAAGCTTGGCTTCCTCCATCACTGGAGAAACCCAAGCTCCCTCCTGCTTGCCACAGCCATCTTGGTTGGGGTTAATTTGCATACTTGCTCCTTATTGGCTGGTGGGCATGGTTGGTGGGTTTAGCAGAGTGATGGTTAATTTGCATATTACTCTTTTATTAGATAGGTTGGCATATAAAGATACATGTTTTCTTATATTTTATTGCATTTATAAAACTTTCCAATGTTTTCTACATGAGGTGTTCAATAAATATTTACTAATAGTAAAGAAAATACACAAATACCCTGTACTTTCCTAATAACAAAGCATAGATGAGATGAAGCATGCATTCTATTCATTTTCATTTGAGGATATGGCAGTTGTGTGTGTGTGTGTGTGTGTATGCACACATATACATACACACTTTAGTTTGGGTCTTGCTATATTAACCCTTCTTCCTATTGTTTTTTCTTTTCTGTTATCACTTAAGAAATCCATTTACTTTTGATGAGAGTTTAGTTGTTGAAATCAATCTCCATTATAGAAGAGCATTTGATACCTGGATGCTTGTGTCCTGGTTTCGGCATGGGAGTTCCATTACAGGTGGTATTGATTTGGGCCAAGTTCCTTTCTCTGAACTGCTCTCTACAATTGCTATCTGACTGATGATGAGTATATTGCACACCTGGTAGTTTGAATTTTATTTCACAGGAAACAGAGATATAGATGGAAATTTTGCTGCTAGGAAAAAATAACTTTGAAGACTATTTTTTGAAATGTGTGTGTCCTCCCTTCCTCCCACCCCGCCATGTTTGTGAAGGACAGAAACATACCCTTCAAAGGAATAGGGGAAAAACCTTGAAAATTCATGTGTCTTCATGGACCATCTCAGCAACATGAAAACTGAACTACCTCAGATGAATGCAAATGTGCATATACAGGTAGGTGTACCAGATGTCTGAGGGGTTAATAATGATGCTGTAGAAAATTCTGCAAGGAACAGGCAAATTCTGTTACTACTATTTCTTAAAATAGATCTTTGTTTCTCTAATTGCATTCATGATAAATAATTTTTTAACTTTATTTTATTTTTATTGTTGCCATTATTACAAGTGCTCCCCCCCCCATTTCCTTCCTGTTTGTCCATCTCCCCCTCTGCACCCACCTTTTCTCTGGCCATCAACTCACTGTTGTCTGTGTCCAGGGGTTATGCATATATGTTCTTTGGCCAATCTTTTCACCTTCTTTCAGTTAGTCTCCCCCTCTCTCTTCCCCTCTGACAGTTGGCAGTTGTTCCATGTATTCATGCCTCTGGTCCTATTCTGCTCCTCAGATTATTTTGTTTATTAGATTACATATATAAGTATATGTCTTTCTCAGGCTGTTTTACTTCATTTAGCATAATAATCTCCAGGTCTATCCAGGCTGTCACAAAAAGTAAGAGGCCCTTCTTTTCTATGGCCCTGCAGTATTCCATTGTATAAATGTACCACAGCTTTTTCACCCATTCATCTACTGATTAGCACTTGGGCTGCCTCCAGATATTGACTATTGTAAACAATGTTGCTATGAACACAAGGGCGCATATATTATTTCTGATTGGTGTTTTAGAATTCTTAGAATATATTTTCAGAAGAGTATCACTGGGTCAAAAGTCAGTTCCATTTTTAATTTTTTTAGTTAACTGCATGCTGTTTTCCATAGTGGCTGCACCAGCTTGCATTCCCATCAGCAGTGCACAAGGGTTCCTTTTCTCCACATCGTTGCCAGCATTTGTTGTTTCTTAATTTATTGATGATAGCCATTCTGACAAGTGTGAGGTAATATCACATGTGGTTTTAATTTGCATCTCTCTAGTGATATTAGCCATTTTTTCAAATGTCTCTTGGCCATCTGTATGTCCCCTTTGGAAAAGTGTCTTTTTAGGTCCTTTGCCCATTGTTTAATTGGATTGTTTGTCTTCCTGGGGTAGAGTTGTATGAATACCTTACATATTTTGGGAATTAAACACTTATAAAATGTATCACTGGCAAATATGTCCTCCTATACAGTGGCGGTGTTAATAAAGAGCTCATCTAATCTTCTAATATTAAAGTTAAAAAATGTATCAATTTTACCTACAAGTTATTGGTTAAAATTGGACTCTTTCTAATCTAATCCACTACCTCAGTACACTTTGACTACAGTCAAATACATAATTTTAGAAGTTTACATTTAGAAGTGGTGTTGGCAATCACTTACTTCAGTTCCTTTCCTTTATTGATGTAGAAACTGAGGCCAAAACTTATCTACCACCAACTGCTATGGCAACTATCTATTTTAACTCCTTTTGTTGTTCTCATATTTCTCTTTTTTAATTTCCTTCACTAAAATTTCTGAAAAAGGCTAAATCTACACAAATAAGCTCAACACTGAATGCAGAGTTATGTCCTAAGAATATTACAGGCAGCCGATTATTGCAACAGAACTGTTGCCTTTGTTAAAGTTCAGACTGGCAATAGGATATAGGCTTACTATTGTGTATGCTCTCACTGACTTGAAAGAAAAGATGGACAATGCTTTACCTGGCTTAAATTTGAAAATCGAAGGCAAATATATCCTTTATATTTTTAACCAAAAGCATAGAGCTAAGCACTAACCGCCAATTTAGAACCCAGAAACATTGACTTCCCAATGCTTTTCATTCATCAGTGCTGCAACATTGTCACTGAAGTTTCAGGCTCGTGAAAACTGGGGGTTTGGGATTGTGGAAAGTTTGTGAGTTGTGTGTAAGAAATTGATGGAACTGGGCATGAAATGAAGCTGGATTATATACCCCTACATATGAGAAAAACGTAACATTTTTATTCTGACCAAAATGTCAGACATTTGACGCTGATGTTATTGTCCTCAGGAAAAAAGACTTGGAAGTCAGAGGGTAAGTAATAAGATATTTTAAGAAATTTGAAATTATTATTTTTACATTGTAAGAGACTTTTTTCAGAAAAGAAAAGAAAACAATAGTGAGTCAGTCAGAATGTGAGTCACTATCTCTACCTCCCAAGATGAAATAACTCAGTTGCCAAAACATGGCTAGATTTCTTCTTAAACTACTCCTTCTAACCCAAATGTCTTCTATCCATCTCATATTCTATGCTCACATTAATTTTTCTACACATACAACTCTATCATTTGCCCCCTTTCCATGTCAGCACGATTTGTAAATTCCAGAAACCGCCCCTTACCCCTTCCTGAGAGCAAGCGGTAATTCTATAGACTGCAAGTGTTGAAGGTTTGAGCTTGATGTTTTCCTTTGCTTGACATCTTGATATTTCTGAATTTAGAGCTCTTTGGGGCTCAAGTTCTTACAATTATTCTTTTTGGGTGATTTATTTGCAGATACCTGCTTCCTAATTCCCAACTCTGTTTTCCTTCACATAATTCCCAGAGTCAGAAAAGCCCTTGTCAGAATTCCATCTCCACTGTTAGAATTCTATACATGTTCCATGGCTAGATTTTAAAAGGCCACATTTCCAGAGTACAGCCAGATATAAACTCTCATTTTCCAAAATCCTGTCACCTTGAACAGAACAGCAGTGAAACTAGACTACCTGGGTTTGAATCCTCACTTCACCAGAACTTCAGCTGGAATCCCCTCATTAAGTTGTTGCAGTCTCTGGTCCTAATCTTCAGGGTACAAATAACCACAGTCCCAACTTTACAGAATTTTGAAACTGTTAACTTAATTGAAAATGAAAAGTGCCTACTATATAATACATGCCCAATAAATACTTGCTATTGATAATAACTCCATCTCTAAGATACTTTTACAATAACAAAAACTAAAGCACTTTTTGAGTATATAATAACTTATTTTCTAAGCTTTTCTGGGACACTTAATATCTTTATGTAGTATTTTATAATTTTTAACATTTCCATATAAAAAAGTTCTATGCACATAATAACTTTGATCTTAAAATTATCCCCATTTTACCAACAAGAAAAACTAAGACTGAGAGATCAAGTGATTAATCCAAAGACACATGCCCAGTAAATGCCACATGCTCTGACACAAGGTTCAACAAACTGCCCAAGGGCACAACTTCCTTGGGAAGGGAGGATCATGTCTTCCCAATCTTGTATTTTACCAGTCATACCTTCCTGCATCCCTACCAAACAAGATTTATGGTTGGGTGAAGAGTCTGACTATTCCCATCCATGCCTGAGGATAAAAGTGTAATGCTTTTTAAAAATAACATTATTCATCAAAGGACTTACAATAAGTCCACTTTGATATCCTCAAAATGTAGGCCTAGACTAGTATAATGTCAGTTTTTATTTGAACAAAGCATCTGGAGAAAGTTATATTTTCAATAGAAAAATAATGTTTACTGAAAATGACTGACTCATCATGCAGTTTTCTGGAGGAGTACATTATTGGTACCTAAACTAAATGAAGAACAACTACCAAGATTCCAAAAATAATGAGCGAATATTTCTGGATTTCAAGTACAGTATAAATTATGTGAATTAACAAAAGAAAACAGGCACTAAGTGAATTTTATAATTAGCCTCTGTCTGCCAGGAAAACATATATATATATGCACACCCTCTTTGTCCATTTTGATGAGTTCCCTGCCTCTGTTACAGTAAGTGCTGCCTGCCAGTCAATGATAATATGCTTGCACTTTTATAAGGGCATATAAATTTGACTCTTACCCTAAGGGCAGATAGGAAATGTACATTGTGTAACAATTATAATAAAACATAGGGGTGAATTTATGCTGATAAATGGTTATTTTTAATAATACAACTTCTCAAAGAACCCTAATTATAAAATTTCCTTCTTAGAGATATTATCCTTTTTAGGGAGTAAAATAGGCAGTTAAAATCTTTAAATTTTACTTGATTTTCTTAAAAAATACACATATATATACATACAAATATGTATGGTTTTGCAAAAGAGCTTTCCATAAAAGTATTTCTATGCAAATTTCTCAAATAATAAGCATTTTAAATGTTAATAAGATAATGAAAGGTTAAAATAAAATATTTTAACATATTTTTTTAAATTTAGAAATCGATCACTTACAAGTATTTGCAAAGGATTCTTATAAGAAAACCTGTTCCAAACAAGTGTCTGTAATCGAATGAGATAGAGAGCTTTACCATTCTTTTACGACCAGATAAAATAAGGTCCATACCAACTGAAGAACAAATTCATATCATACATTATCATAGAGATGGCAAATGGTGTGATATAACCTTTAACAACCCCTCCACATTTGCTGTCCAAGCAGCAATGCTCCTCATCTAGAAGCTCAATCTCATCATTTTTACCTCATCCCCACCACTGCAGGGAGTGTCTATGGACAAAACACTGGTGGGTAAAGTGAAATTAAGAGTTTCCTCTATGAGATCCAGTGCCCTAAACATTTGCATTAGTGGATGGTCGGGTGGCCCCACCCCCTTAAGGCAGCAGCTACCAGTATTTGCTTGATCTAGACTCTAGATCTAGATTCTAGAGGATGCCTAGGCTTTTGATTTCACATCCTAACACCTTGCGTCCATGAGACCTAATTTGAGAGCAGCCACTTTACACTGTGCTGTGTGTGTGTGTGTGTGTGTGTGTGTGTGTGTGTGTGTGATATACATACACAAATAAAATCTCATCTTTTTTGTTGGTGAAGAATATTTTTTGTCTTACTCCAAGGCCTAGCTAAAATTCTGTTATAAATTCTGTCAGATTCTCTAAAACCCCCGTCCCTCTGCTTGCTGGCATGTTCCAAATACCTACTAGTTTTTTACTCTCCTGGGTACTCCCATACTAGATCTCCAATAAGGAGCCAGCCTTACAGTTTTCCTGGGCTTGCTCTCTTGCTCCCATAGTATCCTATCTTTCTTGTTTTCTTTACCCATCAGTACTGCGGGATCCTTTATGGTATAGATTATGTTCTAGCCTGCCTGACTTATGACACAGTAAGGTCATTAAAGGTAAAAGTTTTAAAATCACATGTAGATTTTATGGACTTCATGCTGTCTATATAGACTCAAGTTATCAACCAAATGCTATTCCGGAAATTTTACTCCTGTAGTGCAAGTCAGGGCATTAAGGCTATTCAGTTTTCTTTATTTCTGTCCACTTAAAGCATTCACTATCTGTCATTTAAAAAATTTTCTTAAATTAAATGTAAACTGAAAGAACAATTTTGATTAAGAATATACAGTTAGTTATGGATTCTTTTTGCAACAACTACATGTAAATACTGAATATGACATTATGGGATATACATTAATAACACATTTTAGCAAAAGCAAGTCACCACACAAACAAACAAACAAACAAACAAACAAAAGAGTTTCTTCATATTTAAAAAAAAAATCTCCAAAGTATGTATTTGGAGAAGGCAGCATAGATTACTCAAGACGACTGAAAGTCTATTTATATGATCACTTATTCCAATTTCTATGTTATGGAAAATTATTCAACTTATTTTATCTAGGGAGAATAAAGATGAAGGTTTAGATAACTCCTGTTAAGAAATCTTTGTAGACTTCTATGACCTTTCTATTGTTGCTGGAATTAAAATTACTTGTTTTAAATGCAGAATTTTTGTCTGATCAATTTTAGATGTGATCACTTTTAAAATATGTTCTTTCAGTTTTTTTTAAAAAGTTATAACCAATTTCATAAACTAAGTAACTATTTGAATATTATTACTTTCTTTGGTATATAAGTTTCTTTAACACTTAACTAGAACATACAGCTACTGTTGTTCTTGATATAAATACTACTGATGACTGAAATAGGTCACAGCTAGGACTGAGGCTTTCAACTGGTTGCTTCCTTTCACAAAAAAAAATAAATAAATAAATGCCTGACTGGCATGGCTCAGCAGTTGGGAGTTGACATATGAGCCAGGAGGTCACAGTTCGATTCCAGGTCAAGGCACATGTCTGGGTTGCACGCTCAGTGGGCAAAGTAGGGCCATGCAGAAAGTAGCTGATAAATGATTTTCTCTTGTCATTGATGTTTCTATCTTCTCTCCCTCTCTTTTCTTCTCTGAAATCAATAAAAATAAAATAAAATATAAACCTCACCTATGTTCCTTTCATCACTAATGCCTTTATTTGCCTTTTAATGTAATTCCTTCTCATACTCAAAGATCCTATAGAAAAATCTAAAATTATATCAGAGTAACAATACTAGATTTTTTGAAAATGCATATATGCTGACACACAAAATCTAATATTATTTTCCTCTATTCAACACAGAATTTGTTCATATATCCTTCCCATCACTCCTTTCAGGGGATATATCTTAATTTCTCTGAGTTATCCAGTATACAGCATTAACAGGGCTACCGCTATTAATCTGGCCAAGTTCAATAACAGATAAGGTTTATATTTCATCATCATGAAACAGGTCTATCTGTCTATCACTGGATATGTAAAAACAAAACAAAAGACATAGCCTTAGGTCACACTGTCAGCCTTCTTGCAACCATTATGGAAAACAACCTGAAGGAAAAGCTAATACACCAGAGAAGGCAGAGCAAAGAGGGAGAAAGGCATCAGGGATATGGTTCAATCAACAATCATTTTGTTAGTTGCATAATTTGTTTTGTTCTCTTTTTTATAATTTAATTCACTGGGATGACATTAATAAAACCATACAAGGTTTCAAGTGTACAACTCAATAACACATCATTGAGATACTGCATTGTCTGCTCACCACCCAAAGTCAAATCTCTTTCTACCCCAATTTATCCCATCTTTGCCATCTTACATCTTCCCTACTCCCCATACTATTGTCTTGTCTATGTGTGTGTTTTTTAATCCCTTCAACTTTTCCACCCAACCTCCCAACTCCCCACCCTCTGACAGTTGTCAGTCTATTCTATCTATTTATGATTCTGTTTCCTTTTGTGTGTATATATAAGTGAAATCATGTAACACAGTACTTGTATTTCTCTGACTGGTTTATTTCATTTAGTATAATACTTTCTAGGTCCCTCCATGCTGTCTCAAAAGTTAAGATTTCCTTCTTTTGTATGGCCGATTAGTATTCTATTGTGTAAATATACCAGTTTTTTATCCACTCCTCTGCTGATGTGCACTTGGGATGCTTCCAGATCTTGGCTATTGTAAATAACACCAGCGCTTCCACTTCTGGGAATATATCTGAAGTAAGTCAAAACACTAATCAGAAAAAAAAATATGCATCCTTGTGTTATATACAGTGTTATTTAACAATCAATCTTTGAGCAGTGCAAAATTCTTGAGAGAAGACATACTCATTGCTTCTGCCATTTTTATCAGAATTTCCATTACTAATAGGTCACATCATCCTAACTGATTCAATATATTTTAAGAATAATCCAGTTGGGAATTTAAACTTAAGTATATTGCAGATACCAATCTTGCTCTTGTGGCCTACTTTCCCACTGAAGTACGTACAAGTAATGACTTCTGATGTCTTAATTTCAAAAAGATCATTTTAAAGAAAAGGTTTATTATAAGCATGGGAAACTAAAGGTGGATATCAAAGGTTTAAGGTTATATTCACAAAGAAGAACTTTAATGAACTATTGAATAAACTGCTTGGGTAAAACAATTCACATTATTGATAAAGATGGAGAATGTTTAAAATAGAATTAGTATAACTGTACACTGATGGAATTTAGTAAAAAAGGGGAAAGCTTGTTTTATCCCTATATATTATCAGAAAGCACCCTGTTAAGTTGTTTTAAAATATTAACTTAAAAATTTTGTTTTCTGTCTCAAATTTGCCCCAGGGTTAATAGAAAAATTAAAATTAAAAAGAGGAATGCTTTTTTATGTTAAGGAAACAAGGGATACTAGTACACACTAAATTTTCTGAATGATAATATATCTTTCATGTAGCTTTTAGAAGATTAAATCACATATCACACTGTAAGGGACAAAGTATACTTTTTTGCATTTCTATTTCAAACTTCCAAATGAAGGCAGATCTCTTAAAAATGTACAGCATGCATCAGCACATACACAGCCACACAGCACATTCTATGCACATGCGTACACACTTTTCTTATGTGCCAAATTTAAAAAGTAAATGGAACAATAATATAGAATCTGTTTTTACCTTCTACCATGTATTATCCACATTCCCTCTGCATAACAAATATTTCACTTTTATCCTGTTTTTGAAAGTTTTCCCAAAATCCTCCACTAGCCAATCCAAACTTGCTCCTCCAAACTCTTGCAATGCCTCTGATATTTATGACTCACTGATTAGCTCATTTTCTCCTTTATAAAATACAAGGCATGTGTATGGGCATAAACCACTTGAACAATAGTTCTGACCCCTATATGCTATTCTTATTACTTTACAAAACATCCCGATATAAGCTTTAAACTATATAAACCTAAGCCATGTTTTATGCATTGAAATCCTCATAATCCTTAACCATATAATATCTTGCTAGAATTAGAAATATTTGTGATCATGTTATTAATCAAAACAATGACTTTAAAAAAAAATTCTGACTTGATTTAAACATTGAACTCAGTCACTAAAGATGTCCAGCTAATGAACCGGTAGTATTCCTCAGTTAATACTTAGCTTTTTGTTGAATTGGCTTAGAAATGACTCAATATCAAATCCTTCAGGTAGAAATTCCACCAATACATCTAACAGGCACCAAATCATCTCTTTAAATCTGTTAGTAGGGAGATCTCATCACCTCCATACAAAATGGCCAGCCTAACTCCTGTGAAGATGACTAACTGGAACTGGAGACTACATAACCAAAAAAGTGTTTTTTATTTTTCCCCAGGGAAATTATCCAGCCCATATATAAATGGAACATGAAATTCTGGCCTTGGCAACGCCACTCAACAGTTTAAATCAACTAGACCAGCAGGATCCTTTAAATTTCATATCAGAAACAAGTTTACTCTACTTTGATAAGTATTTTGATACAAATGCTCTTTCTCTTCTGATTATTTCCATAGTTTTTCAGTGTAAAGCTATAATTAAGGGCAGAAATTATGCTAAGAATCAAATATTAATGTATTTACCATGGTTGTGTGATTACTTGGACAAGTCCCCTGAAACAGTGATCAATGACCAAGCCCTCTGTGATTGATTATTTCTCTAATTTAAAACATAATTCTGTAATGAAATATATCTATTAAGGAATTTGCTTCCCTGCCTATTTTATATTTCTGGAAACATTAATAGACATAAATTCCATCAAATTTTTGATGAAAATATGTAATACAATGAGACTTGATTAAGATAATAACACTGAACAACTAACTGATCATTATTCTCTTGAGGAGTGTTTTCCAAGCAGCTGAGTATGAACTATTGGGTAGAGAATCCTGTACATAATAGACACAGACTATTTCTAACCCTGAAAAAGTAGCATGTTGTTAGTCATACTATAATCCTTGGTTAATACAGGAAAATATGCTATCATGCTTTTTATTGCCAGAGCCCTGGGGAGTTGCCATCTAACCAGATAGCACATTTTTCACAAACCCAATGTTTAGCTTATACACATCTTCATTTCGCCATGATAACCCAGTAGAAAATAATTTTCATGCTCAGATTCCTTTTCTGTGAAATGGGGGGAGAAAGTAATAATTATCTAATGTGCTTGGGTGTTCTGTGGTTTAACTAATGAGAGGTTGTAAATCCTGATAAAGCACTGAGGAGTATTAAGTATCTATAGAGCATGCATTTACTGGCCAACTTGTGCTCCAGGTGCTTTTACATAGCTGCTCTTAATAAGTAGTAGAAAATTAGTTAAAAGCATATGAAGAGCTGAATGGAGAAAATGACATAGAAGGACTGTTTATGACTTATGAATTTGTTAAATTGTTTTAAAAATTAAGAAGTGGTTTCATTTCAGGATGTTGCTGTCTTTAAAAAAAACTTCGGAAAGATGTAACTGTAGAAGGTAAAGTTTTGAAATTAGCAAGAAGAAAATACTTTGAATTTCATGGAGTGCTCCAAAAGGAATTATGAACCCAAAATGACATTGTTCACCTTTTTTCACCATTCTCATTTCTCTTTATTCTGCTGATAATAAAATTCAGATGATCTACACAAGTACAAGCAAAAACACTGGCTTATCAGTAGCACGATTTTAAGAAATGGCTCTATGCACTGTGGTTTTTGAGCAGACTGAGGGAGAGAGTGGATTAAACATAAGCAGATATTAGGGGGCTCAGGGACTGTTGTTCATAATAAAGATCAGTATCTGTGGCCTTACAAATTCCCAGAGCCTAAAGATGCTTCCCTATTGTTTTATATTCTCACTTCCCAGATTCCTTGCTATGATCCCTATGCCTGCATCCCATACATAAACCAGCTGTGTAAATGCCTCTTCACTCCCTAGGGTCTTGTCCTTAGCTTGGTAATGGGACTTTTATATGCTTTGTGTCTGACCTCTCTGCCTACTTCATCCACCCCAAATCCCAAATCTGTATTTCTGACTCCAGTTTGATGACCTGATGACAATTTACAATTGTTTTTTATTAAATAATTTATTTTATTTTATTAACCTTGAATTGTAATCCAACCCCAGTTAATCTAGCCATGACAATTTAACTGTAATATCTAAATTCTACCCTTTAAATAAGGGATGATCTTTTCCTTCATTTCTAATACTACTGCTATTACTGCCACTACTACCATAACTAATTACTAATATTTGATGAGTGTTCACTATGTATCAAACATTTTTAAGAAGTTTACAAACACTAAATATTTAATCTAGACACTCATTATTAAGGTAGTTGTTATTGATATTGCTTTTTACAGATGAGGAAACAGAAGCATGAAGAGTAAAAGAATCTGCCAAACTCACATAACCAAAAGGTAGAGATGAACTTGAACATCAAAAGTCTGGCTCTCGATTCTATGCTTTTCACCACACCATTCCAGCTCCTATATGCACTGGGCTACATACACCGTCTTTGCCATTACTGCAGCTGGGGGTATGCCACTTCACTGTAGGGCACAGGTGAGTGAATGTATGTGTGTGTCTGTGTGTAAGGCTAAAAGTCTTCTATTGTTAGAACATCATAGCTATTTACTTCAATAAGAGTAGCTTCAGAATTTACCATTCCAAGTATCTTTATAAGTAAATGGATTGAGATAAGTATTAATCATCATATCCATTGTGCAAAATGCAATCAATATCTTAACTTTGTACAGGACACCACTGTAGTATATAAAAGGATGGAGAAAACATTTTAAGAGGAAACTGAAAAAAAAATAATAAAAATAAAAATTTATACTTTTAAATATTGATACTATGATTTTTACTATCATAATGGTTAGATTTCAAGTAAAATAAGGGGGAAACTGATGTGGTCTTAAATCTAAATAGTTGAAAAAAATAAAAGCTCAATATCAATTCCATGAAAAAACAAAAGCATTATTTTGGGTAAATAATTAAAATCATTTGTCTATATTATACACCACATAGACTCCCAGAGAAAGTCCACCATATCATTTGGAACCACTGACCAGCTGGCTGAAGATGGTGAATATTAATTAGGCTTTTAAATATTTCCAGGTACAAATTACTTCTGTCATGCCAACACCACAGGTCATCAGAAAAGAAAACTATGGATGTTCTGCCATCCTAACAGTCAAAGAAAAGAAGTGTGTTTAGGGAAAACATGTATAAGTCATGTTCTCAGTACTTAGCCTTTTATTAGAAATCAAAGTCAGCAACTATAAGCACATGCATTTGAATTACAATCATTTGCTTCTCACAGAATCAACTGTGCTGAAAGATATTTTAATATTGTGAACCCATTGAATGTCATATAAAAGTACTTATGAAATTTAATACTGAATAGTATGTAAAAATTGTAATTTAGGACTCTTTCATATAAATTAATACCCAATACATCGAAACCCACGTGATACATTTTGGAATTTAGGGCTAAAGAAATCTGTGTTTCCTCTAAAAACTGGTATATGTATGTCTGTTCAGTACTATGAACTATATAGCCATAGCACATTTCTTTTTCCGGAATCTTAATACCAGTTTTATGAAACTGAGCACCAAATTGGAGTGTTTATCTATATGCTTATAATTTGGCATTTTTTATATTTGAAACAGATTTTCTAATTCAACTTCTTTTTTTACTACTTCATGACAGATTCCTATCTTTTTAAATCAATCTCAAAGCTTTCATAAAACAGTAATGCTATATACACAAATAGTAAATGCAAAAAATGGCCTATTCTAAAATAGTTTATCTTTCTGAAGCACAGATCGGTATTTTTAAAACTGCTATTATAGTGCACACTAATGAGGCTAGCACACTAATTTAACTTGAGAATTATATTTCCCCATTTTCAGTTGTTTCAAGTCATAAATGTCATAAATACTTTTCCTTTTCTTATAAATGAAATTCCACAAATACACTCCCAACCCCCATTGCAAGGTCAGTTTTATTGTAAACTTGTGATTGGTTTCTTGGGAGTGCCGACTGCATAAATATTAACACAGCCCCATGACCTGCTATACCTTTTCCAGATAAAAATAGAAGAAAAATAAAACCGTGAAATATTTGTCATAGTAAACTAGGTATAACTTTATTTTCATTTCCACTTACTTGAACTTTATCACAGAGCAACATATGCTCATAGGACTGCAAAATCCAGCCAAACAGTTTCAAGTAATAACAAAGTGGTTCACTGTAAAGACATCACTGGTGTGTGTGTGTGTGTGTGTGTGTGTGTGTGTGTGTGTGTGTGTGTGTGTGT
>JAAGEH010000032.1:27862942-27887661 GCA_011751065.1 Lasiurus cinereus
TGTGTGTGTGTGTGTGTGTGTGTGTGTGTGTGTGTGTGTGTGTGTGTTTAATAAAGCCAAATAGACTATTTTTTAAATCCTCAACTGTGGATATTTTTTCCATTGATCTTTAGAGAGAAAGTGGAAGGAAGGGAGGAGGAAGGGAAGGGGAGAGGAGAGAGAGAGAGAGAGAGAGAGAGAGAGAGAGAGAGAGAGAGAGAGGTGAGAGACACATAATTGGTGACTGGCTACCTCCCGACTGCTTCCGACCAGGACCAGGCATGGAAACTGCAACTGAGGTACATGCCCTTGACTAGGAATCAAACTTGTGACCCTTTAGTCCACAGACTGGCACTCAAACAACTGAGCCAAACCAACCAAAACAAATAGACAAGACTATTTTATAAGGCTCAAACTGGAGATTAAAACCTGCTCAGAAATCAACCAAAGGACTTGTATGCATGCATGTAAGCATAATCAATGGACACAGATATCAGGTGGGTGAGGGTATGAGCCGGAAGGGGGGGATTTAAGGGCATGGGGGAGATAAGGATATGTAATATTTTATACTTTAATCAATGAAGAAAATAAAAATAGTAATTGAAACCCTGCTCAGAGCTCATTCCTTTTTACCATATATATATATATCTTATGGAAAATTTACAGTAGTGTAAGAGCTAATAAAATCTTTATTAGTTGTAATAAGAATTTAAATATAAGTTCTTTTTTGAATGAATTTTGGCTACAAATATTATAATAGGTAAACTTTATCAAAATACGATAAATAAAGTTTTTGTAGTAAAGTATTAATTATTAAGTTCCTTGTAGTTGAATGACAAATGGGGTGAGAATATGATATTTATTTTTGTCCTTAAAAATGTATTATTCATCTACTTATTCTTGATTTTGGTAAAGTTCATCTAAAATTAACTAATCTGAAGACTTATGGTCTGAGACTTCACTTACATAATAAATTTCAGCAACATCATTAAATTTAGAGCACTGTTATTTCTTTTCATCCATTGTCTGATTCATTTTTTAATTGTAAAACATCTTCCCTTTTAATTTGAATTATGTTTAAGTCTTTTTTTAAATAGCCGCAGGAAAAAAAAAAAGAAAAATAAATTAAACCCTAGGACAATGAAATGCAAACACGTTTCAAGATACAGGAAAATAGTATCACTAAAGCCCCACAATATAACTTAAATTTATAAAAGGGCCCACTGGGCCCATATAATTACAAGATAGGATGAGTAATAATCAGATATTTTTAAAAGTAAATATTTTCTTTGTCTTTTGGAAGACCTCAAGAAACAATGAAATTTATGGTATGTCATTCTCTTTAAAGAGTTAGAATTGCTCTCAAAAGGCACTAAAAATCTAAAATTGGATCCAATGACCCTGGTAGTACAAAGAAAGTAGTAATTTCCTACATGCCCATTTTCTAATTAAAACAGATTTTAAAAAAAGAAGAAGAAACATAAATCACTGAAAAATAAAGGGCATATTACTACAAATAAGCCATTACACTATTATTTATTTCATAAGGTAGATCCAAGAGGTAGGAGCAATAATTCCCATACTAAAATGAGAAAGCAATTCCAAAGAGATTGCTTTTTTTCTTTTAAATTCACATCACAATTAAATGATAGAGTAAGTATTTAAACCCAACTCTATTTTATTTTTACTTATTTTATTTTTATTTATGTTTATCTTGTTATTCCATCTTATTTGTATTCATATTTATTTATTTTATATATTTATTTTATTTTATTCTGCAAGGTTCAAGCTTTACCATTTGTCTTCACAAAATGTAATCATATAAATAGGATTCCACTCAATTTACTGCTATAAAACATATCAGGACATAATAAAAAATTGTGGAATTCTAGGAAAATGGTGGCTGGTAGAGGGAGAAGAAGTGAGTGAGGGGATGAAAGGAGAGTGTGGGGATGTGTGGGTGTGTGTGTGAGTGAGGGACAGTTGAATCTCGCAGGAGCAATGGGGCTGGCAGTCCAAGCTCTCTTGGACAAGGAGAGACTGCCACCACGGCTGACAATCCCCGGAATGTGGGATCCGGGTGCTGATCCCACGCCATCTTGAAGGGGAAAATGGCCTTTCTTTGGGAACTCATCAACACCACCAGCCAGCCAAACCTTGGATCTGCCCTGCGACCCAACAGCCACTCCAGCCAGAATCCTGCAGCCACAGCTGCAGACCTGCAGACCCTGGGACCTCCGCCTCCAAAGCCGTGAGTGCAACCTCCTCCTCCCCGACAACATAGGTGTGGTTGCAGCACACACTGGTTGCCCACTTGCTGAATGCCCTGGTCGCCCTGTTTGCACACACCCTCGTCACCTAGTCTGCAGCGTTCCCTCCTCATAGATTTGTGGAGCACCGTGGTCACCGCATTTGCTGGGCGGCTCTAGTGGCTGCAGTTGCAGCGCAAACTCATCATAGGTTCACAGAACGCCTTAGTCAGCGGCACATTTACGGCCCTCCCAGGTCTGTTTATTTGCAACCCGTCCACATTAGTGTGTTTACAACCCACCATCAGCAGCACGTTTCCGGTGATCCACTCCCTCGGCAGTGCTGGGGAGCCACTGGGAGCCTCCACAGGTGTGATTTAGTAACTCTGGGCACCACAGTCATGCCTCTCTAGGGTATAGGCCTCCTGAAACACATCACCCTAACAGACAGGTCGTTGGTGCCACTGTGTGTACTCTGGACACTTGTGATCTCAATTAAAGGTTCAAAACAGCAAAAAGAGGGACAATCCCCTCCATGGCTGCCAATTTTTAGACAACACAGTTGTGCTGCTCAAGCTCGCAGATCTACATCAAGAGAACCCAAATAGCTCTAGTAGGGAATTTCATTAGATTAACAAGCACAGTAGAACTGAAAGAATACACCAGTAGCACTATCCCCCAAAAGAACCTGGGTAGAAAAGCAATTGGATCTACAATTAAAACATTACCGGAAAACATGGGAAGACAAAAAAAGCAATCCCCAAAGGAAAGAAAAGGGGGTTAAATGAAATTGAAGCCAGCAGCTTACCAGAGAAAGAATTTAGAGTAATGGTTTTAAGGATGTTTAAGTGGATGGATGATAAATACATAACTCAATGACAAATACACACAACTCAATGAGAACTATAAGGAGCTGAATGAAAATGTCACCAACATGAAACGAAACCAAGAGGAGATGAAGCACGACATAGCTGCAATAAGTAACACAATGGAAGGCTTAAACAGTAGACTAGAAGAGGCTGAGTACTGCATCAGCGAATTAGAAGACAAGGGAGGAAAAAACACACAAACACAGCAGCAACTGGAAAAAAGACTTAAAAAACAAGAAGAGAGCCTAAGGGAGCTTTGGGACAACAAAAAATGAAACAGCATTCACTTAATAAGGGATACCAGAAGGAAAGGAAGAGAAGCAAGGGATAGAAAACCTACTTAAAGAAATAATGATAGAAAACTTCCTTGATATTGGCAAGAAAAAATCTATGCAAGTCCAAGAAGTACACATAATCCCAAACAAGCCGAACTCCAAAAGACAGACACCAAGACACATCAGAATTAAATTGGCGAACACTAACAACAAAATAAGAATCTTAAAGGCTGCCAGAGAGAGACAGAAAGTTACCTACAATGGATCTCCTATTAGAATATCAACTGATTTCTCAACAGAAACACACCAGGCTAAAAGGAATGGAATGAAATATATAAAGTGATACAAAGCAAGGATATTATACCCAAGGATATAATACCCAGCCAGGATATCATTCAAAATTGAATGTGGAATCAGGAGCTTCACAGAAAAAAAAAAAGGGCTAAGAAAATGTATCACTACCAAGCCAACAATGCAAGAAATGCTAAAAGGACTGATGTAAAAAGAAGAAAGAGAAAGGCAAAAAAAAACAAAAAACATAAACACTAAGGAGAAATATGACAACAAACATGAACTTGTCAATAATAACATTAAACTGTAAATGGGTTAAATGCACCAATCAAAAGACATACGGTAGCTGAATGGTTAAGAAAACAAGAACCATGTATTTGCTGTCTACAAGAGACCCAAATCAAAGCAAAAGATTCACAGACTGAGAGTGAAGGGATGGAAAAACATTTTTCAGGCAAATAGAAATGAGAAAAAAGTTGGGGTGGTGATACTTACATCTGATTAAATAGACTTCAAAGTAAAGGCCCTTATAAGAAATAAGAAAGGCCACTACATAATACTAAAAGGAGCAATTCATCAAGAAGATATAACTCTGGTAAACATATATGCACCCAATACAGGAACACCTAAATACATAAAAAAATTCCTAGAAGGTATAAAGGGAGAGATCGACAACAATACAATCATAGTAGAGGACTTTAATACAACAATGACATCACTGGACAAATCCTCTAGAGAAAAAATCAGCAAAGAAACAGCAATTCTAAATAACTCACTAGATCAGATGGAAATAATTGATATCTTCAGAGCATATCTCCCCAAAGCCACAGAATATACATTCTTTTCAAGTGTACATGGGACATTTTCAAAAATAGACCACATATTGGGTCACAAGCAAAGTCTCCCCAAATTTAAAAAGATTGAAATCATATCAAGCATTTTCTCAGAGCACAATGGCATAAGATTAGAAATAAACTACAATAAAAACATTCCAAAAAATTCAAACACTTGGAAGTTGAATAGTATGTTACTAAACAATGATTGGGTTATAAATGAGATCAAAGAAGAAATTAAAAATATCCTGGAGACTAATGTCAATAAAAACACAACAATGCAAATTCTATGGGACACAAAGAAAGCAGTGCTGAAAGGGAAGTTTATAGCTTTATAGGCCTACCTCAAAAAACAGGAAAAAGTGGTAATGAATCACCTAACTAAATAACTCAAAGTTAGAAAGAGAGCAACAGGAAAAGCCCACTGTGAGCAGAAGAAAGAAAATAATAAAGATCAGAGCAGAAATGATGGCATAGAGACCAAAAACCAATACAAAAGATCAACCAATCCAAGAGCTGATCCTTCAAAAAAATAAATAAGATTGATGAACCTCTAGCCAGGCTCACCAAGAAGCAAAGAGAAAGGACCCAAATAAACAAAATCAGAAATTAGAGAGGCAAAATAACTACAGACCTTACAGAAATACAAAGGATTGTTTAAAAACGCTATGAACAACTTTATTCTAACAAATTACACAACCGAGAGGAAATGGACACATTCCTAGAAGAACACAACCTTCCAAAACTCACACAGGAAGATTCTAAAAATCTCAATAAGCTGGTAACTATGGAAGAAATTCAAGCAGTCATCAAAAAAACTTCCAGCAAACAAAAGCCCAGAGCCAGATGGCTTCACAGAGGAATTTTACCAAACATTCATAGAAGAACTAAAACCCATCCTCCTCAGACTATTCCAGAAAATTCAAGAACAAGGAACACTTCCAAACTCCTTCTATGAAGCCAGCAACACTCTAATACAAAACCTGATAAAGATAACACAATGAAAGAGAATTACAGACCAATATCTCTAATGAACATACATGCCAAAATCCTCAACAAAATTCTAGCAAATCGAGTCCAGTAATATATCAGAGAGATCACAAACATGACCAAGTAGGATTTATCCCAGGGATGCAAGAATGGTACAATGTTCACAAATCAATAAACATGATACATCACATAAACAAATTAAGAAATAAAAAATCACATAGTCATATAAATTGGTGCAGAAAAAGCATTTCAAAAAATCCAACACCCTTTCTTGATAAAAACTCTCAGCAAGGTGGGAACAGAAGGATCATACCTCAACATAACAAAAGCCATGACAAATCCACAGCCAACATCATACTCAATGGGCAAAAACTAAAACCATTTCCCCTAAAAATAGGAACAAGACAGAGATGCCCACTCTCACCACTCCTATTCAACATAGTGCTGGAAGTACTAGCCATTGCTATCAGACAAGAAAAAGAAATAAAAGGCATCCAAATAGGAAAAGAAGAAGTAAAACTGTCCTTATCTGCAGATGACATGATACTGTACATAGAAAACCCTAAAGACTCCCTCAAAAAATTATTAGATGTGATAAATGAATTCAGCCATGTAGCAGGATACAACATTAACACCAAGAAATCTTTGGCATTTCTATATACCAATAATGAACTTACAGAAAGAAAGAGTAAAAAAGCAATCTCATTTACCATCGCACCAAAAAAAAATTAAGATACCTAAGAATAAACTTAACTAAGGAGGGAGAAGACCTATATACAGAAAACTACACAACACTAAAAAAGAGATAGAGGGAGACATAAACAGATGGAAGAACATTCCATGTTCATGGATTGGGAGAATCAATATCATCAAAATGTACATTCTACTCAAAGCAATCTATAAATTCAATGCAATCCCCATTAAAATACCAAAGGCATACTTCACAGACCTAGAATGAACTTTCCAAAACTTCATCTGGAATAAAAAAAAAAAGACCCCAAATAGCTGCAGCAATCCTGAGAAAAAAGAACAAAGTAGGTGGGATCTCAATACCAAATTTCAAGCTGTATTACAAAGCCACTATTCTCAAAACTGCATGGTAGTGGCACAAGAACAGACACATAGATCAATGGAATCGGATAGAGAACTCAGAAATCGACCCAAACCACTATGCTCAATTAATATTTGACAAAGGAGACACAAACATAAAACGGAGTGAAGAAAAACTCTTCAACAAATAGTATAGGGAAAATTGGACAAATACATGCAAAGAAATGAAACTAAACTAACAACTTACACCATACACAAAAATAAACTCAAAATGAATAAAGGACTTAAACATAAAATGGAAAACCATAAAAATATTAGAGGAATCCATAGGCAGCAAAATCTCAGACATATGCCAAAGAAACTTCTTCACTGATATAGCTCCTCAGGCAATGGAAACTAAAGAAAAAACAAACAAATGGAACTACTTCAAAATAAAAAGCTTTTGCACAGCAAAGGAAACCATCAACAAAATAACAAGAAAGCCCACTGCATGGGAGAATATATTTGCCAATGACATCAAAGATAAGGGTTTAATCTCCAACATTTACATAGAACTCATACAATTTCACAAAAAGAAGATATACAACCCAATCAAAAAATGAGCAACTGATCTAAATAGGCACTTCTCGAAAGAAGACAGCAGGAAAGTCAAGAGACATATGAAAACCTGCTCAAAGTCACTAATCATCAGAGAGATGCAAATCAAAACAATAATGCAGTACCATCTCACACCTGTCAGAATGGATATCATCAACAAATCAAGAAACAACAAGTGTTGGCGAGGATGCAGAGAAAAAGGAACTCTTATGCACTGCTGGTGGGAATGGAGACTGATGCAGCCACTGTGGAGAACAGTATGGAATTTTCTCAAAAAAAAAGGAACTCCCATGTGACCCAGTGATCCCACTTCTAGGAATATACCCCAAGAAACTAGAAACTCCAATCATAAAGGATATATGCACCCCTATGTTCACAGCAGCACAATTCACCATAGCTAAAATTTGGAAACAGCCTCAGTGCCCATCAGCATATGAATGGATTTTTAAAAAACTGTGGTACATCTACACAATGGAATAATATGCTAAGGTAAAAAAGAAGCCCCTACCATTTGCAACAACATGGATGAAGATGGAAAGCATTATGCTTAGTAAAATAAGCCAGGCAGAGAAAGATAAATATCACATGATCTCATTCATCTGTGGAATATAATGAATGACATAGACTGATGATCAAGATCAGATCCAGAGAATGAGAAATGTCAATCAAAACATCAAATCTCAGGGAAGGTGGGGGTTGGTGGGAATAAGGGGGAGAGATTAACGGAGAGACTTTCATACATGCATATGAGCATAATCATTGGACACAGACAACGGTGGGGGGGGGATCATGAGAGGGAGCGGTGAGTAATGGGAGAATAAGGACACAAGTAAAAAAAAAATTTAATTATTATAATAAGACATTAAATCTAATCCATACAGTGGTCACCATAACCTCAAGAGAAATTGTTTCATGTGACAAAGATTCTTAAATGAAACTCTGTAGCATGAAAATCATTTTGGAAGGAAATAAAGAGAAACTCTGTAACATGAAAATCATTTTGGGAGGAAATAAAGAGAAGTTTCCTTTAAACGTCATAAGGATCGTAATTGAAAGTCAATACATTTGGCCTCTTGAGCTAAAGTAAGTAATCTGTGTTTTTGCCTCCCTGAAAAAGTTTATATAAAGTTACAAAAAGAAATTGACAGCCAGTTTGAAATTGAATTGCCATGGCCTAGAGCAAAGAATATCCTTACATGATATTATTCTACAATGTCATTTAATTTTTGATATTTCATAACAGCATATTATACAACTATGCTGAACAAAATTACAAACTAATTTTTTGAATGTTTAGCAGCAATTTTAAAAAGGACATGAAAGGATTTAATCCCTTTAAGAAGGAATTAAGACACTGGGAAGGCATTTGAGCATTCTACACTGGCCCCTCTTACCTCTTTTGCCAAGAGGAACCCTCTTCTCACAATGCAATGGTCCTTAGCCATAGCCTGAGCTTTCTAGTCATGCTGAGGTTGAAGCTTCGAGGTGGCTGGTATAATGGATCTGTCTCAACAAATGGTGTGAGCTGGGCGCTCCCTGGAGAAGGAACCTGAATTCCCCCAAATATGTGATCAGTGCTAGGGCCCCCGCTGGTAGGCGAGGGGATCCCAAGGCAGGTGCTGGGTGTGGAGGCCACGGGGTCATAGGCTACCACTGGAGACAGAACTGAACCTCACAACACTCTACTTGGCCCCAGAGCATGACTGGTTAGCCAGAGAGTAAGATTCCTCAGGGAAGGAACAACCTAAGACAGGCAATCACAGAGGAGCCATCAGGAGAGAACTTGAGGGTCAAGAGAGGTAGAGCACAGACCCTCATCCCCCCACAAACTTGCAGGAGTCTCAAATCCTCACCCCTTTTAAGGAAGGTCTCCTGCCCACATGGCTACTTTGCTTCCCATGCTCAGCACAGATAGGGACCCAGGTAACAGACAGAGACTTGGCTGGCAGCAGCTGCTCTATATCTAAATTCAGCCTAGCCCTAGGAATGCTCAGTGGCTACTCAAGAATGCAAATAAATCTTTCCACTAATATTTACAGGGTAATCTAAAACTGTTGGTATAGTATTAAATTTGAGAATAAAAGAGTAATCAAGCTTTCAGATTAATTTACATTGGAGAATTGAAATAAGAGAATACCCAAGAAAATCTAAGTGTACTGGACAAAAAGCTGTTTCTACAGTATTAACTAAAATTTCTATTGGTAGATAATCTCATGGTAAAATTACTTAACTTTCAATGAACATAAAACAGGCATATTTGTGTGCAAAAAAAATAAAATTTAAAGTTCTCAAAGATTGCATTAAAAATTTAGGAAAATTTGCCAAGACCGGTTTGGCTCAGTGGATAGAGCGTCAGCCTGCGGACTGAAAGGTCCCAGGTTCGATTCCGGTCGGGGGCATGTACCTTGCTTGCGGGCGCGTCTCCAGTGTGGGGTGTGCAGGAGGCGGCTGATCGATGTCTCTCTCTCATCGATGTTTCTGACTTTCTATCTCTCTCCCTTCCTCTCTGTAGAAAATCAATAAAATATATATTTTTTAAAATTTTAGAAATTTCTCCATTAATCAAAAAAGGGGGATAGTAGGATAATATCATATAAGGGAAAATATACCGTAAGTAAATTACAACGAGAAAATTTTTACTTTAAGAAATTAATTCTCCTTTGTAATACTAACAGCAAGACACCCATGAAAAACACACATGGTGTCAAAATAAGCCAAAGGAAAATCGGGTAAGCAAAAATAAAAAGGACCCTAAGTCAATTTTATAGAAAAGATTCTTTTATTAACTTTTGGTCGAGAATATGTTTATATACTTTCAGAAAACAACTCCAAGACCAAGTGGACTTCTGCAACAGAGAGGAGTTGACAGGTCTGCTCCAACCACGAAGACAAGAAGACAAAAAGTCCAGAGATGAAAGACATTGATGACGCCTTGCCATGCGAGCATTCAGCAGCTGTGCATCGCTACAAGTTGCCTAGGACCAAACCAGAGAGTGTCGGACCTGTATCGCCACCATTTGTCCACTATCCAAATACCATTGATGACGTGTACACATATTTGACATTGAAACTGGGACTCAGAACTATTGGACATTGAAATTGGGACTCAAACATCATTTGTTCTTATAAGCTTATTTCTAGCCTACAGAGGCAAGATGTTTTTAAAGAAAAGAACCGGGGGGTAAGGGGAGGGAAACAGATACAGAGGCAAAGAAGCAATGAATAGACTGTCATACTACAGTGGGAAGGTATGGGAGTTAGGGAGGAGCGAGGGGCTGTAAGAGATCAACCGAAAAACTTGTATGCGTGTATATAAGCATAGTCAATAGATACAGGACATTGGGGGAAGGTTAGGACAGGTTAGGGCATGTACTGGGGGTGGGGAAGGCCTGGGGAAGGTCAATAGGTGGAAAAAAAGAGACATGTACTACTATTTGTAATACTTTAAACAATAAAAATATATATTTTAAAAAAGTGTGGAAAGGTATGTAGAGGAAATATTCATCTGCCAAGGGATGCCTAAAATAAATATAATATATGGGGTTTAGACATATATAAAAGCTCAATGAAAAAAATGCCAGCATGTCTCTTGGAAGTAATTATTTTTCTTTGAAACAATATGGATTACATGTCCCTGTGATTTTACTGCAGAAAAAGACACTGGTTTTCCTATTCCATGTTTTGTAATTATCTGAAACTAGAGTCGTGGTGCACAAAATTTGCAATCATGGACCACTAGTTCTTAACCACTTACCTGCCTGTCTGCCTGACTGCCCCAACCACTTTGCCTGCCTGCCTGCCATATCATCTCTAACCACTCACTTGACTGCCTGATCGCCTCTAACTGCCTGTGCCTCAGCCCTTGCCACCACAGCTTCATCAGGAAAGATGTCCAGAATGAGGTCCGGAAGTTTGTTTGGCTGTCTGGTCTAAATAGCATATTACGCTTTTATTATTATAGATAATGCTTCTGCTACATAATAGGCAGACTGTCTGTTGCCTGTCAGCCAACTTGGTGACAATGGCTCCCACACATCAAAGAGACACATCAACAATGGTTGCATAGCTTAGCAGACTTCTCTAACTTGTCTTGTTTTAAAAAAGAAAATATATATATATATATAATTCCTAATAAATGTAAATTTACCACTGGGTAAAACAAGATTTAATCATTTGAAATTAAGAAGCACTTAAAATTTATCACAATATCTTACCTTTTGTCAGCAGTTTGCATTTAAAAGCCATTGTCCCTTAAATCAGCTTTTAAGCTAATGAAAGCCCTAAAACATATATCTTCACAAACATACCAGGAGAGGGAATTTTCTCTGCAGCCTATCCTATGTTACTTTCTTCACTGAGGCCAACTTCCTGGCAGGAAGACATTTTTAGAACAGTAGTTCTCAGAAGCATTTAGAGTTGGGAGAAGGATGTGGAGGTGGCGTTTCCACATAATGTCTGCCTCCTAATTTTACCCAAACCTCAAGTTTAAATTAAGCCAGCCCCTGGTTGAGAACCACTGTTTTGATTATTTGAGTATATGACAATTGAGGACTGTGAAAAGTAAAGTTTTTATGGTAGTATGTTCAAATAGAGTCTATTCAAAAGAATCAGCAAGTCTATAGGATCCACTTAGCTTAGCTGAGTAATGAGGGAAGAACACAGTATATTACGTATGTTCCACCATATGTAACACATAGACTCCCAAATCTCACTCTGTAGGGAGAAAGCACTTCCCATTGATCTTTATGCTTGATCACATGACTTGTCTTGATCACTGGAATATGAGCAGAAGTGACAGTTTATCTAGGTTTATAGTTGGCATAATTTTTTTCTGTTCTTTTACGTCTCCATGGGAAGAGTATGCCCTAAGAGCTACTGGTCCCAAAATGAAAATAGGGGGTGACTTGAACCTAAGAAGGAAAATAAATGTTTACTATTATAAGTCTCTGAAATTATGAAATTGTTAGGGCCCATTATTACATAAACTTGACAAATACATTGCATTTCAACAATTATTTTTCATATTGATACCCCTCATTCTGCTATAGGTCTATTCACTGCTTAGGCAAAATAATGGCATTTAAGCATGTAAGCTCTGAAATAAGATGGACCTTCATTCACTAACCTAACTTCATCAAACTAGTTGTTCAATTATAAAACTTAAGACTTAACAATAGTATTATCTCATATTGTTATTCTGAAGACTAAAAAAAAATAATAGACTTGAAGTCCTAGTAACAGGGCTTGTATACAGTAAGCATCTACTAAATGTTAGCTAAAGTGTTGTTATATTTTCATTATTTATGCCATAATTATTGATTCAGCATCATGTTGTTATCAGTGGGGTTCTCTCTGTTGCTGTACTTCCATCAGCAACAGGGTCCCCACTTGTTGCTGATGGCAGTGGTGCTCTTGGTGTGGCATTAAAAACAAGAAGTTCCTGAGGCCCACATGGGAAGATGAGATAACATGGAGATCTTTATTTCTGTGGAATTAAATGCCTAGGTTTCCAAGGTCCTATCTACTTCCATCCTGCCTGAAAAAAGTCCCATTTTGTCTTTAACAGGGCTAGGATCAAAGCCGTTGCTCAGAGCTTCTGCTCTATATTTGCACAGTCCTGACTAAGTTACCTTGTGTTCTCAGCTGTAGCCCATTGCATTTGGGGTCTGCATGGCCTGGACCATGCGGCTTCTAGAGCCACATGTCAGGTTAGCTTGGCTGAAAGGAAATAGGAGCAAAGCAAAGGGAACAAGGGAGAGAAAATTATTTGTCTTAGAGATTTTATCCTTCCAAGACTTCAGACACTTGTATTGGCTCCACCCCTAGCCAGGTTAAATTGACAGGTAAGCACCTTCCTTACGTCACCATGACTTCACTGGGCATGCACCCACGTTCCCTTTGTTGGACGCCCTCCACCCCCTAACCCCACAGGATCTGTGGGAAATGATGGTTCCCTGAGGAGTGTAAAGTTAATTGCAGCTTCCTGGTAAAGCTGTCCAGATGACCATGATTATAATATCTGGTCTTCCCTTTGCTTTCTTCCTACTATCAATATTAATAACATGTCCTAGCTGGTTTAGCTCAAGGGGAAGAATATCTACTCGGGTTTGATTCAGTCAAGGACACATACCTGGGTTCCAGGCTCAGTCCCCAGCAGGGGGGCGCAGGAGGCAGCAGATCAGTGATTCTCTCATCATTGATGTTTCTTTCTCTCTCTCTCCCATTTCTTTCCTCTCTGAAATTAATAAAAAAATTTAAATATTAATAACTAGCTAGTTACACGGTAACAATGCCACAGGCTGCCATTAAAGACCTAGGTAGAAAATGCTTGTGAAAGTAGGAGGAAGAAAGAGATAGGGGCATCCTTCCAATGGTCATTCTTCCATGTTACTACTTCATTTAAAAATTTCCATTAAAAATGTAACAGCAAAATGGGAATCTTAAAAAACCCGTGTTTTAGAAATGGAACATGGATTACTTTTACATGTGACCAAATATGAAATTATTCACATTTAAATTATTTTAAATCCTTTTGATGGAAATGTTTTTAAATTGTATACTAAATCTCCCCTTCTCTGTAAGTGGGTTCTGAGTTTTTAATCGTTTTCCATTACTCTGTTTGGTTTCTTATTGATTTTTAATAATTATAATACTCTGTATTTTTAATATAAATTGGAGGTATCAGTACCAATTACAGGACAAACACTACAATCTAAAAGTAATATGTATACCATATTTTCCTTGGTTTTGTTTAAATTAGAGTGCATAGTTCCTAGGTTTATGCTACATGACCACTGCTCTTACCCAAAGAAAGTAGTAAATCAATAGATGGAAAAACAACAACAACAACAACTTCTTCTTTGAAGTTCTTTTATATTCTTAATAATATCATATTTTGGTTATCAGTACCTTTTGATATTATAACATTGTTCAAAACATTTTATCTTAATGTAGGATTAGTTACCACTTTAATCCTCTTTGTCATGTTCAATTAAGTCTCTCATTCATAAACTTCTAACTCTGGTGAGTAAGCAAATATTTTTATTTTATTTTATTTTTAAATTTAATAAATCTTTATTGTTCAGATTATTACAATTGTTCCTTTTTTTCCACCCATAAATCCCCTCCACCCAGTTCCCACCGCAACCCTCTGTCCTTATCTTCCTCCATTGTCCTCATCCATAGTTGTATGATTTTTGTCCAGTCTCTTCCAGAACGTCCCTCACCCTTTTCCCCCTGAGAATTGTCAGTCCACTCCCTTTCTATGCCCCTGATTTTATTATATTCACCAGTTTATTCTGTTTATCAGGTTTTTAATTCACTTGATTTTCAGATTCATTTGTTGATAGATATGTATTTGTTGTTCATAATTTTTATCCTTACCTTTTTCTTTTTCTTCCTCTCTTTAAAGAGTACCTTTCAGTATTTCATATAATACTGGTTTGGTGCTGATGAACTCCTTTAGCTTTTTCTTATCTGTGAAGCTCTTTATCTGTCCTTCAATTCTGAATGATAACTTTGCTGGGTAGAGTAATCTTAGTTCTTGCTATTCATCACTTGGAATATTTCTTGCCACTCCCATCTGGCCTGCATAGTTTCTGATGAGAAATCAGCTGACAATCACATGGGTGCCTTGTAGGTGACTAACTCTTTTTCTCTTGCTGCTTTCATTCATTTATTTTTTTTAATATACTTTATTGATTTTTTACAGAGAGGAAGGGAGAGGGATAGAAAGTTAGAAACATCGTTGAGAGATAGACATCGATCAGCTGCCTCCTGCATGCCCCCTACTGGAGATGTGCCCACAAGTAAGGTACATGCCCTTGACCAGAATCGAACCTAGGACTTTTCAGTCCGCAAGCCTACGCACTATCCACTGAGCCAAACAGGTTTCAGCTCTTGCTGCTTTTAATATTCTCTCTTTGTCTTTTGCTCCTGGCATTTTAATTATGATGTGTCTTGCTGTGGTCCTCTTTGGATTCCTTTTGTTTGGGATTCTGTGTACTTCCTGGACTTATAAATCTATTTCTTTTACCAGGTGGGGAAGTTTTCAGTCATTATTTCTTCAAATAGGTTTTCAGTATCTTGTTCTCTCTCTTCTTCTGGCACCCTCATAATTCTAATGTCGGTATGCTTGAAGTTGTCCCAGAGGCTCCTTACACTATCTTCACACTTTTGGATTCTTTTTTCTTTTTGCTTTTCCAGTTGAGTGTTTTTTGTTTCTTTGTATTTCAAATCTTTGACTTGATTCTTATGTTCCTCTAGTCTGCTGTTAGCTCTCTGTATAATAGTTTTTATTTCAGTCAGTGTATGCTTAATTTCTAGTTGGTCCTTTTTCATCTCATTGAGGGTCTCACTAAATTTATCAACCTTTTCTAAGAAATTCTTGAAAAACCTTATAACCGTGGTCTTGAACTTTATGTCCAATCATTGGTTTTCCTCCATTTCTTTCATTTGTGATCTGTTTCTTTGTCTCCACATTTTCACTGCTTACCTGAGTTGGTAGAGTACCTTTGTGTGCTACGTGTCCTATATGGCCTAGTAGCTCCGCCTCCCCAGTTACCTGAGGTAGATACTCTTGGTGTACCCTTTTGTGGACTGTGTGTACAGCTTTGTTGTAGTTAAGTCTTGATTATTGTTGGTATCACTAAGGGGAATTGACCTCTCGGCAAATTGGCTATAAGGATCAGCTGTGTCTATGACAGGAGAACTTCTGTGCTGGAGTTAGCCTTATAATACAAGACTTGCAAAACTGCGAAAGCCTCTCTTCTGGCTTGAATGGGGCAGAGTCTCAAGGCTGATGCAGATAGCCTTAGCTTCCCATCAGCCCTGCCCTACATGGCCCCAGGGTCTCAATGTCCCCCATTAATCACTACAGCCCTCTGTGCATACTCACGTGTACACACGTCCAGACCTCTACCTTTTGCGGTTCCCCTGAGTTTTCGTGCGCTCCAGGGACCCATATGAGTCTGGTTCCCCAGGGTCTTGCCCGAAACTGGGGTTCAGTGCAGTTGGAACTGGAGTTCAGAGCAGTCGTGAGGTTCCATCTTCCTCCCTCTAGAGCAGCAGTTCTCAACCTGTGGGTAGCGACCCCTTTGGGGGTTGAACAACACTTTCACAGGGGTCGCCTAAGACCATTGGAAAACAGAGATATGATTCATAACAGTTGCAAAATTACAGTTATGAAGTAGCAACAAAAATAATTTTATGGTTGGGGGTCACCACAACATGAGGAACTGTATTAAAGGGTCGCAGCATTAGAAAGGTTGAGAACTACTGCTCTAGAGAAAGCCAGTGGCACAATCAGCAGTCAGTCCTCCCTCCATGCATTCACGCGCACAAGCTTCCAGACCTCTGCCTTTCATTGCTCTCCTAAGTTTCTGTGCACTCCTTTCTTTTTCTGATAGTCCAGACTCCCCCCTATATGAGTATTGCCTGGAACTGGGGTCAGTGCAGTTGGAACTGGGGCTCAGTGCAGTCAGGAGTTTCCATCTCCCTCCTGCTAGAGGAAGCCAGCCAGGCACTCCGCCACCCATCCTCTCGCGCATGTCTCTTTACCTCAGCTTTTTTCAGCTCCTCTGAGTCTCCATGAACCCTTCTCTTTTCTTCTAGTTGTAGAATTTCCACTCAGCCAGCTTTCCTATGGTTCTGGATGTTGTCTGTTCTGTATTTTAGTTTTATTTTTGAAATTGTTGGGCGAGGCAGCAGTTTAGGTATTCATCTATGCTGCCATCTTGGTTTCTCCTGTGAGCAAATATTGTGCTCATATCACTCTCTTTGACAGGTAAGTAACACCACCTTTTAAAAACTTAAGATATTTATTTTAAAGAAAACAATCCAAATTGTGGTTTTTATTCATAACTCATTCATTCAATAAACCTTCAGTGAGAAACCAAATCTGTTGTGTTGAGTACTGAAGAGAGAGGGAGAGGTAAGGAAGGCTCTGAGGTAAAACAGATAATGTACAAGTAAATAAATGAATAAATGTAGTGCAATGCAGACTTTAGAAAGAACAATGTGAGAAAGAGAAGTTAGATTAGATTGGTGGCCAGTAGAAACATCTCTCTCAGGAGGTGAGCTCTGAATAACAAGAAGCAGCTTTCCAGTGAGAACAGAGAGCTTTGCAACTCTTCACTTTAATGTGAATTTGAGCTTTTGATTAACCTTGACAATTCTCTTTAAAACCATGGAACTGCTTTCTAATTCATTTTCAGAAACTTTAGGGTACCAAACTTCGGGTTGAATAATCAAGATTTTTAAAATGCATTAATATTTCAAATATACATATTGAATTCTCTTTAACTTGGAAAATGGATAAAAGTTTTAGGTCCCAATAACTAAAACATCTGCCTTTAATGCTTCAGAGTAGAAGAGAATAAACATACCTGTTTGTTAATCATTACCTATTCTTTATTTGAATCTCTGTATTTGGAACTTGGATTAAAATAATATAAAACAGCAGCTGTCTTCAAGCCAAAATATAATCCCTAGATAACATGTCATTACTTTCCAAGACAAATTCTTTCTTAGCCACTTTTAGAAGCTGGAATGATTACCTTGTGTATAAATAGCATATTCTCTGAAAAGCTTCCTGTTACATTCAGATTTATTTTTAAGTACTTTAATCCCACATAATCCTCTACACATTTTAGTAATGTAGAGGGAAGACAACCTTATCACCTACTATACTAATGAGTAAACTGAGGCACTTACCAATTAAGTTACTTATTCTGCAGTCTATATTTTTAAGATTCAAATGGATTTCATGTACCGGGCCTCTAGGAGGCGATATAAAATTTTATATTAGTTTCAGGTACACAACACAGTGATTAGACATATATGCATTTTATGAAGTGATCGTACCAATAAGTGATCCATCTGACACCATGCATAGTTATTACTGACTATATTCCTTATGCTGCACTTTAGATCCCCATGACTGTTTTTATAACTGGTAAATTATACTTTTAATCCCTTCACCTTTCACCCATTTCTCTAGCTCACTTCCCATTTGAAAACCATTAGTGTATTCTCTGTATCAATGATTCTGTTTTTGTTTTGCTTGTTTCTGTATTTTGTTTCTTAGATTTTATATATAAGGGAAATCATATGATATTTGTCTTTGTCTGACTTATTTCATTTAGCATAATATCCTCTAAGTCCATTCATGTTGCCTCAAATGGATGGCAAGATTTCATTATTTTGTATGACTGAGGAATATCCCATTGTATGTATGTACCACATCTTTTTTAATTATTTGTCTATCAATGGATATTGATGTCACTTCCATATCTTGGTTATATAAATAATGTTGCAATGCACACAGGGCAAAATGAAAAGACAGTCCACTACAAGGGAAAATATATTTTCCAATGATACATCTGACAAAGGATATTACCCAAAATGTATGAGGAACTCATTTAATTTAACACCAAAAACAAAAACAAACAGTAGATTAAAAAATTGGCAGTGGACCTGGATAGATATTTCTCCAAAAAAGACATGCAGATGGTTACTAGATATATGAAAAGATTCTCAATATCACTAATCATCAAAGAAATGAAAATTAAAACCATAAGGAGATATTACCTCACACTTGTCAGAATGTTTGCCATCAATAAATCAACCAACAACAAATGTTGTTTAGGATGTGGAGAAAAGGGAACACTAGATTACTGCTGATGGAATTGAAAATTGGTGCAGCTACAATGTAAAATAGTGTGGAGGTTTCCCAAAAATTAAAAATGGAACTACCATATTATTCAGCAATTTCATTCTGGTTATTTTTCCAAAGAAATCTAAAACACTAATTCCAAAAATTAAGCTTATTTTAACTTCCCCTTTTAATTGACTACTTCCTAAAGAAGTGGCATCAGACTATACTTAGCAATTTTTGCCACAACTCTGATGAAAAACAAAATGTCTCCATGCTCTATCCTACTCACCTATGTTAATCAACAAGATTGAATGGACCATTCTCATTATTCCCTAATGTCTTAACTCACAGTCCCTGCTTTAGTGGCATCTGAAATGAGTTTTCCAGGTGCCAAAATATAAGGATTTGAGTATAACTAAGTTTTCTATGGGATGACCCTAAGAAGCTTCAGTATGAAATAAGAAACAAAGGCAAGGAATGGAAGCAAGTAAGTATACATGTGTTAATTAACAGGTTATTTCTGCAGAGATCAGAGATTCAGTTTCACTGGGTACCTTTGGAAATGGTCTGAGATACTTCTCATAATTCTCAAAGTTCTTTCTCTCAAGGAATGTGGAATTTAGAATACTTATCTTCTAATATCCATTTGTTAGTAGCTGAGGTCAGCTCCAGGGTATATCTCTCCTCAGGCATTTCCTGTCATCCTCCCCCCCCCCCCACCCCATAAGGGCTGAAAGAAAGTTCTTTAGTGCAGAAGTCACAGTGGCTTGAAGGATGGTGAGTGCTGAAGGGACCTGGGCTGAGCATCCCACACAGTATTCTAAAAGTGACCTTCAATGTACTTTATAGGACTGCAACCCAATTTGCTCTGTCCAATAACACCTACTTAATGTGCCTTGTCCCTGATCCCTAATCATGTTCCAACTTCCTTGGTAGTCATTGTCTACACTACAAGATAAGTAAGCAAATTACTTTATTTTCCAACTTAAACATCTCCTCTATAAAGAAGCCTTCCATAACACTATGAGTCATGTTGGAATGGCACTGCTAGGTTCTTGCAGCATCTTGCACTTTATCTCTCAGAGCACTTCCTGCACTTACTTTTATTTTTCATAATTTAGTAACAGATTTATTGAGATATAATTCACACACCATAAAGTTCACCTTTTTATTGTGCACAATTCAGTAATTTTCCCTATATTCATAGAGTTCTGCATCCATACGCACTAGTTCTTGAACATTTTCATTATTTCCAAAAGAAAGCCCATGCTTAGTAATGGTCACTCCCTATTCCTTATCACAGAGTCCCCAGAGCTGGTATCCCTAATCTACTTTATCATTCTTTGGATTCATCTGGTCAGGACATTTCTTATAAATGGAATCATAAAGTATATGGCCTTTTGTGCCTGACTTCTTTCACTTAGGTTCATCCATATTGTAGCATGTGTCATTATTTCATTTCTTTTTATTACTAAATAATATTCCATTAATAGTTATTCCACATTTGTTTTTATCCATTCACAAGTTGATAGACATGTGGGTTGTTTCCACTTTTGTAGTATTACAAGTGATGGTATTGTGAATAATGCTAATATTCATGCCCAAGTTTTTGTGTAAAAATCTTTTAAATGTTCTTGAGAATATACCAAATAATGGAATTGGTAGAATATAAAGTAATTCCGTGTTTAACATTTTGAGTAACCAACAACTGTTTTCCAAAATAGTTGACTTATTTGTCATTTCTACCAACAATGTATGAGGGTTCTAATATCTTACATCCTTCTCAACACTTGTTGCTGTCCACCTTTTTTAACACAGTCATCATAGTGGTTGTGAAGTGTTACTGCCCCTCATTGTGGTTTGCCTTTGCATTTCCTTAACTATGATTTTGAGAAACCTTTCATGTGGTTATTGACCATTTTTATATTTTCCTTGGGAAAATGTGCACTCAAATTATTTTCTCATTTTGATTGTCTTTTTGGCATTACTGTTGAATGTAAAGTTGTTCATAGACATCAAAGAAACAAAATGGGTCTCACTGGGCAAAAATCAAGGCATTGGCAAGGCTGCATTGCTTCTGGAGGTTCTAGGAGAGAATCTGTCTGCTTCCCTTTCCCAGCTTCTGCAGATTATATGCCCTTATTGCATCATGGTCTCACCTTACTCTGAATTTAGCTTTGGTCACATTTCTTCCTCTGACTGACTTTCCTGTTACCTTTTTTCCTTTATCAGTACCCTTGTAAAACATCTGGGCCGCCCAGATAATCCAGGATAACCTTTATATGTTGAGATCCTTAACTTAATCACATGTGCATTTACCTCTTTTGCACATAAGGTAACACAAGTTACAAGATTTGAATGTGGACATTTCTGTGGAGTTTTTATTCTGTCTACCACAATTTATTTTCTTTGTCACTTGTGCTTTTGGTGTAATTTGTGAGAAATCATTGCCTAATCCAAGGTCATGAAGATTTTTTTCTAAGACATTTGTAGTTTAAAACCGTACCTTTAAATATATAATTAATTTGGTGTTAATTTTTCTATATTAATTTGGAATGAAGAAGAGTCTCAATATCATTCTTTTGCAAGTAAATACATGGATGTTCCAGCACCATTATTTCAAAAGACTATTCTTTTCTCATAGAATTGTCTTTGCAACTGTGTAAAAAATAAATTTAACAAAAATGTAAGGAGTTATTGCAGACTCTATTCCACTCATCTCTGACAATAAATCATACCACATTGTCTTGATTACTATAATTTAATAGTGAGTTTTGATATCAGGTAGTTTGAATCCTCAAACTTTGTTCTCCAATTTTAGTATTGTTTTGGCTATTATGGGTCCTTTGAGGTTTGATTTGGCTTACTAATTTCTAAAAAATGGTAGTGTGGGTTTTAATATGGATTGTGATAAATATGTAAATCATGTTGGCAATTATTTTCACATTAACAACAGTAAGACTTCTAGTTCAAAAATATGAGACATTTTCCCACCTATTTAGGTCTTCTTTAATATTTACATAATATTTTGTCATTTTCAGTGTACAAATCTTATGCTTCTTTAGTTAGTAATTTACTCTTTTTGCTTGTATGTAAATGGAATTGCTTTTCTAATTTCATTTTCAGATCACTCATTGCCTGTGCATAGAAATGCAAGTGAATTTTTGTATGTAAATCTTGTATTTTGAACATTGGTGAATTTAATTTAATAGGTTTTATGTATGGATTCCTTAGTTTCCTATAAACAAAATCAAATCATTCACAAATAGAGATAGCTTTATTCTTTTATTTGCAATCTGGATGCATTTTATTTCTTTCTCTGCCTAATTGCTTTAGCTAGAATTCAGTGGTTCTCAATCTTTTTTATTCCATGGCCCTTTAATACAGTTCCTCATGTTGTGGTGACCCCCAACCATAAGATTATTTTTGTTGCTACTTTATAATTGTAACTTTGCTACTGTTATGAATTGTCATGTAAATATCTGTGTTCATAACTGTAATTTTGCTACTGTTAATGAATTGTAATGTAAATATCTGTGTTTTCCAATCATCTTAGGCTCTATAGCAGTGGTTCTCAAAATCCGGGACCCCTCAGGGGATGTCACGGAACTGGTTTCAGCCCAGTTTTGCAAGTCAGACTAAGGGTCTTCACTGGTGCACAAATTTGTGCACTGGACCTCTAGTTTTAAATAAAAATATAAGCTTCAGAAGGTGTAGTTATCATTTCTTAATAAAAATGAAGGAATATGGACTTGATCTTGAAGGAGGAGTTATATTTTAAGAAGGTAATATATATTCTAGGCAGAGGAAAAAATGTAAACAAAGATGAGAAAAAAAGGCATGGAGCATGATTATAAGCACTAGGTATAACTGAATTTTTATGGAACATAGAAAATGAAGATCAATCCTCATTATTGTGAATTTAGTTATTAAAATACCAAGAGATAGTATAAATCAGCTCAACAAAGAAATTTTCATATTTGGTATCTTAGGATAATTATACTAATATTACATTGATTGATATTTTACAATATACTGATAAATAGAACATGGACATTCTCCACTGAGTTTACAAAGTAATATTTTTTAATTAATGATTAATCAACAAATGATGATAAACTGTGGGGGAAAGTCAATTTAATCCAATTTCAGCCTAATTTTGGAACATTTTAACTATATACTGGCAATATATATCATAAGAAATTACTCATTTCTATGGAATCTTATCAGTTTTACAATCTTGCCAATTTTACAAAAGAAAATATCTGTCTCTGTTCAACTTATGGAAAAGAAAAATTGCTAATCTCTGATGTGAAAATTAACAGGTCTAACTGCTGGGACTGGATAACTGCCATTCACTCTCTCAGTTATTTGTTGAAGTTTGGCACCAATTCAGACAATCTGAAAAGCTCAGTGCCACGTAAAAAGCAGCCATTCAGTTAAGAATCTATTTGATTATCTGTGTTTAATTATTCCAAATAGCTTATTAGGAAGAAATTTTATTAATGACATGCACATTTTTTAAAATACATTTTATTGGTTTTTTACAGAGAGGAAGGAAGAGGGATAGAGAGTTAGAAACATCAATGAGAGAGAGACATCGATCAGCCACCTTCAGCACACCCCCTACTGGGTATGTGCTCACAACCAAGATACATGCCCTTGACCGGAATTGAACCTGGGACCTTTCAGTTTGCAGACCAACGCTCCATCAACTGAGCACATTTTAAAGATATTAGGATTTAGGAGGCTGTTCCTAGTCCCAACCATGAGTTGATGAGGTCCTCCATGAATTCAGATAATGATATTTAAAATGTAATTAAGAACAATAGTGGAATTATAAAAATTCCAAGAGTTTTTATTTTTTTAATAAAACTCACAAATTTTTCAAAATATATCAATCATTGTACTTCTCTCCTTCAGTAAGGAATTCAGATTCAGTGTGGACAGGGAACAATAATCCTTCTATAATAATATAATTAATTCCTAAATTAAGGCTTGCTCCCTTTCAAGGAATTCATGATTTTGACTAAGATCAACATTACATTAAGAAGCCATACTTTTAAAGAGCCAGTTTGGTGAAACATTCTGAGAACACAGATATAGATATATTTCTCTATTTTACCTTATTTCCTCCCATATCTCCACAATAGCTTACTGGTTTTGATGACTTACATTATTCTGATTTTTACCTTAAAATGTTAGAAAGTAAAATGTTTTTGAGAGCTTGTAAGTAAACTCATCTTTCCCATAAAAGGATGAATTGATCCAGGGATTCCTCTGAAGGACCCATAAAGTTTCAATTGAAAAGAACAAATTAATAGAAACATTACATTTCAAATTGAGTAAAAGTGAATCTCTGTCAATTTTTTCAAATAAGCTTTTTAGGTTCAGTGTTTCCAGGAGCTTAGAGAGGGAAATATTGCTTCTTAAGTGGTCTTTGTAATCTCCAATCAGACACAGTTGTGCTCCTTTCTTAAATGAGTACTTGGTCTTGGTTCTTTCTTGTGTAGGTACAGCAGAGAGAGAGCCATTCATCACTAGGCCCAGCGCTTGCCATGAAAGTCCATGCACCCTTTATTTTGCAATCAATATTTATCATCTACTGCATACCTAGCCCTGTGCTTGATGTTAAGAATAGAGTGACTCAAGGCAGCATCTCTGTTCTCAAATTGCTTCTGGTACAAGGGATACAAGAGATTATACGGTATACTACAGACCTGGGTGCATGAAAATTCATGCACTCAGGGAGGTCCCTCAGCCTGACCTGTAGTCTCTCACAATCTGGGACCCCTCAGGTAGGATCCCTAGGACTGGCCTGAGATTAGGGCCTATCAGAGTTTTCCTTCCCTGAGCTGCAGGCACCTGGCCCTACCCCTGCCACTGCCACTGTTTGCCATCTGTGCAGCATTGTTCCTCTCCCCTGCCAC